>WEKY01062686.1:23266-170867 GCA_013390045.1 Picathartes gymnocephalus
TTTTTTTTTTTTTTTTTTTTTGCTTCTGTGAATGTAGAAAACTGTTAACTTTCATAGGCAGGATGATGCCAGGCATGATTTAGGTAGGATTAGTGAAAGATGGGCTAAAGAAGCCATAAGAAGTCACATACAATGACGAGTTGAAGTATTCTCTGTGAAGTTGAGTGGGACTTTAAATATGGTGGTTGTTTTTCTGCTGAATGCTGCTTTTCCTGTTTCACTCAAAAGGGAAAAAAAATACATCGAAGGAGCAGGTGTTGGAGGGGAGTCTCTTTGGACCCACAGAGAAAGGAGATGGTGAGCCCTAAAGTATTTCCTGATTTGCCTCCATTTGCTTTTATTTCCATATATTGAGAGGAAGCAGTGAGTGATAAGCCCTAGGCAGGATAAGGGACCTGTGGCCCTAGAGAGTAATCTAGGAAAGAACTATGAACAGATATGAATAAGAAATTGGTGATTGATACATGATTTTTGTAGAGACTTGAAAACATCTGCCTTGATCTGTTAATGTGCTGCAACATGTGGTGCCTTGTGAAAAGCATTTGACAAGGCAGAAGGAGGAAGGGTAGCACTTGATTTATCCTTATTTTTGTTCCACTTCTGAAGGCAGTCTAGGACAGGAGCACCTTGAAGCCATGGTGGAGTGGAAAAGGCACTTGATCACGGAGAAGGGGGAAATGGGAGAGCTTTGGGAAAAAAAAGCTGCTGGTGACCTTATACCAGAGGTCTCTATTTTAATAAAGAGTCTCATAAAGTTCATCACAGATAGAATTAGGGACCTTGTGAGTATCTTGTAGTTATATTTGTGTTTATATTTTTCCCTACCTTTTTTTTTTTTTTTCTCCCCAATGCCCCAGGGAGCCATCTCTAAGACCTCATAAACGCGAGATTTCATTTTCTAATGCTATTTCATTTCCTGGATGGAGGACCTGCCACGAGAAGACCAGACCTCAAATTATAATAGCCCTATAAATAACTCCCTAAGGCAAAAGGAAAAAAGAAAGCCTTTGAAAGACAACCACAAATGCAAAAATGGAGGTTTTGGGTTCTTGCAGAACCAGACTAAGCGGTTCTAGTTAGGACATGGTTAATTTTTGGGTTTCCCTGTTTATCTCTTTGCATTGTTTACTTACAGAATTATATCTCAAAAGTCCTCAGAGATCTTTTGCTTGAGCTTAATTTTCTACAGTGTTTTGATGCCTTTTAGCCTGTCTGTAGGTCCTGGTAGAAAATGGCATTTCCAGGTAAAATTGAAAACAATCCAACAAACTGACTAAAACAAATACAATGATGGATTGAGTAAAAATAGTCTGAAAATTCAACTTTTTCTTCTTCCTGGGTGAAGTAGTTTTAATTCAGCAGACCCAGACAGTCTGCCTGCTTTCTGCTGGAAATCTGTGCGGAATTGGCACATTGACTAGAATAAAAACATTCCCGAGGAATCGGCGTGTTCTGTCAAAACATTTGAACAGCTCCTGTCTCCCAGAGCACAGCACTGCTCCAGAGCCGGCAAGGGAGCTCTGCAGCGCGTGGTGCAGGCTTCCCCCCCAACCTCCTGTCTCAAATCCACCTTTTTGCATAAGCATGGGCCAAGTGTTTCAGGTTCAATTATATATAGCTGTGGAGGGAGTAGAGAAGGCAGCTTACAAGAGCCTTTTGCACCAGGGTTTGACCTGTGTAAGGCTGTCCTTCCTCTGTTCCCACTAAGGCTGTGTTGTACATGGAATCTTCTGGGTTGCAAAAGATTCTCGGGTCCAACCCGTTAACCCAGCAGTGCCAAATCCACCACCAAACCGTGTCTCTAAGTGCCTCATCTGTATGTCTTTTAAATACCTCTGGGGATGGTGACTCAACTACTTCCTTAGGCAGCCTGTTGCGTACTTGACAGCCCTACAGCCCTTTTGGTGCAGAAATTTTTCCTAGTGTGTGAAAGAAAAGTCATGAAGTTAAGGTTGGAGGATCCCAGTATCTTCCTGGAGCAGACTGGGTTGACACAGTGGCTGGGGACAGGTAGGCTGGCAAATCTGAGCTCCAGAAGAAGTCCTGCTGTGCAGGGATAGGATTCCTCCCCAAGAAATGTCTCTGTTCCATGTCTCTTGGCTGCTGCACGACTCTGCTATATGTGAGGTTATCCTCCAGCAGCCAAGTTCAGCCTCTGTGTTGTGGAGTAATAATAATAATAATTTTTATGGTTTGATCAATTTAAAAAAAATTGTAGTCTTCGGCAATTACAGTGGTTAACAGAGCAGAGTGTGCAGAAACTCAACCTTTTCAGCTTGACACTGATCGCTTTACTTTTGCTAAGTAGTATCTTAGTCCCCCAGCACTGAGATGAAGGGGATCTTGCTAGTAGCCTCTGCTCAGTATGAATGAGACTGGTAAAATTAGGCCTGCAGACAATTTACTAGAGATACTGTCTGTTATTGAGACTAATTGCTTAGGAATGTAGTTGTATCATACTTGTTACCAAAATTGATATTGCCTGCCTGGATCCAGCTAAATGAGGTTTTATTTTTGCAGTATTTCTAGGGTGTTGCATGATAAGGTATTGTGGTAGACAGCAGGTGGTCAGTGTTTGAAACAAATGAGGATTTTCTTCATACTTTGACAGAGAGAGGTGTGTCTTAAGCAGTACTTTACTGTGCGGATGCTCTAGCGGATGGTGTCCTTTTAGGCTGTAAGTGTGACTGTAGCCTGTTTGAATGAGTGTCCATGCTGGTTTTAACACCAGGAGGAAATTGAAGTCCAAATAAGCCTAGTCCCTTCCCCTGCTCCTTCCGGTGAGGGAGGGATGAAAAACGTGCCTGAATTTTGCTGCTGAAAGCACTCCTCACAGCCATGATGTGGCTGGGATGGAATAACAGCATGGTCACACCCACACCGTGCTGAACCTCTACATCCTTTCTGTAACCAGGGCAGTCTCGTACCTGCTTGTCTAAGCCCCGTCCGGCAGAAAAGACATCTCTGAATTAGCATAAAAGTAAACAAGGTGGGAGGGCAAGCAACCCGATGTGCGTGCTTATCTTGTACAGCGTGGCACGTGCCCGGAGAGCAATTGGGTGTCATTTAGATACAAGTGGCATCACTGAGAAATGTTACGGGAGACAATGACCTGTGCCAGCGGGAGCAGGGAGGGCAGAGGTGGCTCACAAACCTGCTCTAGATCTGCAAAGATTAGTGTCAGCACAGCAGACTTGCAGGGGATGGGATGTGAATGTGCATTCCTAACTCTGTTACTTATCCCCTGGGCCAGAAGGGCCAGATGTGTTGCATTGCATAGGCAACAGATTTAATCTGTGAATGATCATTCCTGATGGATCCCCTCCAGACAGTCCAAAAGTTACATTACTGAGCCTCAGCCTATTTCACGTAGAAAGACAAGACCACCCAATCCAGTGCCTTTAGGGAAGGGAGAAGGTGGAATTGCTGTGATTTCACATTTTATCAAGCAGCTGTACACTACGTGGACAAAATGCTTATATACTGGTGCCTAAACCAAGGCAGCTAAAGCCATGCTTTGGTACCCCAAAAGTGTAACCATATGACTTGTCACAGGACTTAACAGGTGTTGGTACTTTAAATGTTGCTATAATTCCTTTTATTTACTTATGTAAAGTCTATCCCGGTGCACTTAATTTTGTCTTAAGCATATACTATGCTGACAAAATATAGCCACCTTTGGGACTCGGGTTTCTGGAAACTGAGGTTTACCATCTCTGGAAACTTTGGACAGGGCTCTGAGTGACCTGATCTAGTTGGAGGTGTCCCTGCTGATTGAAGAGGGGTTGGACTAGAAGGCTTTTAAAGGTCCCTTCCAACCCAAACTGTTTTATGACCTAATAGATGAAAAGGTAATCCATCGCAGTATGGCCACATGGGAGGGGAAAACATGTTAAAATCCTTCTCTGAACAATTATGGCAAATACGTGTTAAAAGGCTTTAAGTCCTTTCACAGTGATGAGCCCATCTTTTGATAGGAGAGGCAACAGACTGCAACAACAGTGTCAGAACTGAAGCCTCCTAATATATTACATTACTGTCTTGCAAAGACCTGAGACTCGGGCTTGTGCAGACTTACCACTGTCCTAACACAGGAGCATTCCCTTGATTTGCTGAAAGCTTATCACCTGGAGAGGGAGACTTGGAAGAAAGGAAGTGTGCTTGCAGTTTTATGGGCAAGGAAACTGAGGGCTGTGGCTATAACAATTTTGCTTCACCGCCCAGAGACCAAGAGCCCAGTGCCCTCTGTCTTCGGTGGGCATGGCAGCAGGTAGGCAGTGGTTCCTCTGAGCTTGTGCAGGAAGAGGTTGTGACAAAGGCTGTGGACTGCATCTGCACCCAGTGGGCTCTGGCACAATGCCACAATTGATGCCACCTTCCCAAAGTTCCCTGTTGCTGCAGGACAAGCTTATGTTACACGTAGGAGGATAATGCCTCAAAACATCCCCACTGGAACAAAGAAGTACCTTTAAGTTGAGAGTTCAAACTCAACTTGCTTTTCTACTACTTTTGTAGTCAGTCTGGTAGTTTTCGTTTGGCTTAGGAAAAGTAGAAATAAGTGTTAAATTCATGCTTAAAAGACTGCCTCTTTTCAGAGAGATTTGTTATCTTCTTTCTCATTTTCAACAAGTAAACTTGCTTTTTGCAGCAGAGATTTTGACATTAAGTGTCTTGATAGAATAATAGGCATGAGATGGATTGCAATCTATTGCCTCAAGACTTTGCCAATCATAAACTAAAATCAGTTAATGCATTGAGTTAAATCTTGCTATATTGGGCAATGTGCTAGTAGTATTAAAAAATCAATCCAGAAAATATATTGATTATATTATCTCCATAGCAACAAAGAATAATAGGATAATGTTAGCTTAATAATTGTGCTTTGTGAAAACCTTTCAGAATAATTACTGCATTGTGGTCTTTTCACATTGTGGAATGCAATAACGCTTCTTCCTTGACTGCAGTCACCATCAGCACTGCGTCAGGAGATGTTGTTTCTGTGTGCATGCATATGTATTCATGGGTAATTTTGCTCTGGGTGAAACAATTCAGCAGGCTATTTTGGGATCCATTTTTAAATGGTCCAGACCGCAAATTGGCAATTGTTTTCCGTGTGGCTTGTTTTCTCCCACCCCCTCTGACAACTGGCTACTGTAAAAAGAGGTCGTTAACATTCCTTTTCCTGCCTCTTTCTTTACAAGACACAAAGATTTTGGCATGTAACAAAACTAAATGTCCAGCTACTCTGTTAAGGATTCGTGGGAGAGAGGAACTCTGCTCTAAAGACAATGCTTCATATCTGTTCCTTTAATTGAATTTAATCTATCATCCTCTGGGAATGATTTGTTCTGCAGGAGCTGAGATATTTGCCTGTATTTTAGGGGACCTGGTTCTCTTGTGCATCCTACATTGTCATATAAATAATAACCTGAGGTTGTTATGAATATATAGAGATACTTTCCTACATGTAAGTAGGGAGGTGTACGTATAACATTTTTAGCCTGAAATTTTGGCAGGAGAGTCAGAGGACTGATATATACACTGTTCATCTGGGTCTTGCTCTTTACTTCCACATCAACCCTGTAATTTATATCTTGAGTTAAAAAGAGGCATTAACACAAATCCATGATGAGGAAGTCAAGTTTTTAGTGTGACTATGTAAGCTCAGCAATAACAGAAACATCTCTATATTATCAACTGTGTCCAGCACAAATCCAAAACATAGCCGTGTACTAGCCACTGAAGAAATATAACTCTACCCTAGCCAAAAGCAGCACGATTGGTAAAACCCCCCCAGTGTAGTAAAACCCCTCTTGAAGTTTAAGCAGGTAAACCATCCTGTATCTATGAAAGGTGTTGGGGTCCTGGCAGTAGATCCTGGAGTCCATTCTCCTGGTCATGCCAGTATTTCCTGTTGATCAAGGGCTGGGTTTAGAGATCAGCCAGCACTGCTGCTAAATCTTGCAGTGGCAGGAGCTTCCTTGTTGTTTTCGTATGGTGCCCCATGCTATTCCCAGTGATATGGTGGGATTGCCACTTACTTCCAAGGACGTGAATGGATGTCACATTCTCTAGTGGTCACTCGTCCATCCCTTTTTCTGTGGGACAAATGTTGATGTCACACAGGTTAAACTTTTAGTGCCTCTTTTAACTGCGTGTTGTTTTATTTTGATTCTTACTTCTGGAGAGATTTTGCCATTCAAATGTCCCATAATTTGTCTTCTTACTGTTTAGCAAACAGGGATCCCCTTTTCTTTGAGGACCTTCAGGAGAAAGCCCCTGCTTTGAAAGCACTACCTACAATAAGTGACCCTCTTGGACCTTGCAACGTGCAAACCCTCTGCTCCGTACAGGTGTACTGTGTATGTGAGAAAAGCAGGAGAGTACAAGAGTGCTGACGGTTTTCCATCTGAGATGATTTCTTCATCAGGAGCTTGGTTGTGCTGTTTTCCTCTCCAGTCCCTCCAGGTGGTTGCTTTATGGGGAGGATGTGATGGAAAGGTTGTTTTATATCCCTAGCAGTGGTTACTTTCTGCCAATGGCCCGGTCTCTTAGGGATGTGGTTAATTCACAGGGAGAGGGAGGAGCAGTAGTTGCTCTTGACTTTGTGCCTTATGCCAAAGCATCTAGTCCTGCCTAAGTGTTGTACTGAATGAGGGTGCCAATCTCCTCTCTCCTCTCCTGTGTGCAGATGAATTCAGTTATGAAAGGACAGCTAAATACATCAGTTCCTCTGGAAAATATCTGGTATTTGCAGGTGTGTAGCATCATTCATTAAAAAAAAAAGCCCAGATGGCTTGACAAGGTGGGGTTTTTTTTGATGCTGCTGCAGAATCCAGCTCTGAGTGATGATCTAGAAACAGAAATGAATGGCTGACAGGAACCAATTCAATCCCCACCTCCAAACCTGGGTTCTTCTGTCTATGAAATTGTCACAGTTGAAACTCTCACTGTGCTTGACACATCCTGTGCTGGCCAGTGATCTTACTGATTGGTAGAGCTCCCAAATTGTCATTCCGCTGCAGTCTCCTGTTTAGTTTCCTTGTGCTATCTCGGCTCCTGATGCTCTCTGCAATCCTCTCTCCAGCCCACACAGGGATTGACACTGTGTTTCTGTCTGCCTCTTCTTAATCCCTTTCCAGGGAGGCCTGATATGGCTTTCTAGTGTTTCTGGTTTTTGTGCTTGACTCCTACCAGCGACCACATGGGTGGCTTGGGTCTTGAACAGTGTTTGGCTTCAAGACAGAACATGAAGGGTAACTTACCTCATGAAAACAAGGAGGTTTCGCTAGACCAGTTATTTTAAAATAGCTGAAGAGACAACTGCCTGCTGTAATGTGGCTGTTGGGTCTACAGTTTTTCGTATTCCCAAAGGGATAAAGCGATTCTATTCTGCACAGGGTCTTACAGCACATCTCTGTCCACTGTGGTTTGGGGTGGGTCTGTCCTACCTGGTGGCATGTCACTCTGGGGGCAGGATGAAGCACAGGGAGTGTTTGTTCCCATGGCTAGGCTGAAGATGTTGCTCTGCAGACACACTCCCCCTCCTGCCCTGCTGAATGTATGGGCTCACCTCAAGCCTTGTGTGTGTCAAACTGATGTGTATGCCCTTAACCTTGTGGCTTTTACAGAGGTGCCGTGTGATAGATGGGAGTAAAAAGGGACCTGTCATGCCTGTGCCTGGCCTGTCCATGCTGCAGATAGCAGCATGCTCTGCTCACTATCAGAGGCCAATACAATTTGTGGGGACATTTTTCTCTTTTCGTGCTGGAGAGCTGCATCCATACAAGGTGGTAATTAGAAAAGAGGAAGCTGAGCTTGTCTGCCCATGTTAAAATACAGAAGTAGTCCTGGCATCTTTCAGTAATGCATTAAGTGGCATGATTAATGCCTGTCACGTGTAATGATCTTTCCAAGTCTCTTCCCTTGATGCAGTACTTTGCATGCTGCCTAGTGCTTTGGCTTGGATACTGTTTTGTGTCTTAGCATCATCACAATAAAAGATCAAAATTTGAGAGCTGCATTTGTGATTATCTTGAGTTTTTTCAGGTGTATGTTTCATAGTTTCAAACTCGGTGGTCATAGATAATTAAGTGGCATTGATTTTTATAACCAGTTCATAAACAATGGCAGAGACCCCTAGCACTATACAAGGAGAATGTCTCTGAGGAGGCCAAGATATTGCCCACTGAATCAGTAATCTTGTGTCCTGTAGATGAGGTTTTCTTGAAACCCACCTGTCTAAATAGTACCCCATTAGGTACTAGTGAGCAGCATGAGATGACCCAGAGCTTGCATCAGAAAAGAAAGTTTAACCACTGTCATCCTAGTTCTGTGAAGATACAAAATTCGCACATGGATGCGTAATTTTTCCAATGCTTATTTCAAAGTCTGTTTGTACTCTATGGCACCCAAGACAGACTATTCCACAATTGATTTGGTTAATATATTTTACCGTTTAAAATTACATTTTTGTGGTCTGAAGGAATCTGCTGTTGATAGATCTGAGAAGGAAGGGGACACTCCTCTGAAGTGGAAAGTCTCCTTGGTGGAAAGAGTCCCTGTCTCCCTCTCTTGGGAAAGAAGTCAACTTTCATTTCTTTGAATGCCACTTTGTTGCCCCCTGAAACAGTGCTGTGTTGTCAGAGTGCTCCCCAAATCTTTGTTTTCCTTAGATTTAGCTACTATATCTGTCTGTCATACAAGAATTTGTTTCCGTTTCTTCAGATTATGCAGTGACTGTTTTGCTTCTCTTAAGGAAGGCCAGCAAAGAAAACTAGTAAAGTTCATTCCCTGTTGGTGAGATGTGCTGAATGCTTATGCTAATCCATCTGAGACACTGAGCTCACAGTGAAAATCCACATTGCAGTGGTCCTCTCTTGCCCAGTGAACTCCCTCCTACAGAGAGCACTGTAATTCTCTGTTTTCCTGTTGTAATTTGAGGATGTAGTAATATTAAGGCAGCAAAGGTGGTTAGTGATCCAATGGAATTACATGTAAGTAGAGACTGTGTAGGAGAGAATTACACTCAGTTTGGAAGGAAGACAACTTAGAAGACATTTAGTGGAAATTACATGCTTTAGTAAAAAACAAAAAAATCCATCATTCCTTTCTATTTTTTTTCTAGTTTCTTGACTTATTATAAATGTATGTTTATCAAAGGATCAGAAGTGGCAGTGAGTCTGTAAGACCTCATATGGAGCCTTTCATGAACACACATTGAACAAATTGTAATTATCTTTGTACATGTCTTCACAATGACATGTTTTCTGGTTTGGGTAAAGGTTGCTAGAAGCCTGAATAGGTGTCATCTGTGACATTAACTATGAAGTAAAATAAGGGCTTAGCAGGGGTAAGTGTTATCTAGACAATAGTCCTAGTAAAAATAGTAAGTTTGCAATTATATCTCTATAGCAGATATAAATAAGGTCTAAGCTAACAGCAGGTAACTTTCAAATAGATAAAAAGAAATATTATTCTAGCCAGTGTAAACAGACTGGAGAATTCATCATTGCAATAATCAGGGAGTCGAATACAGCAGCTGGAATAATTTGAAGGTCTGGGTAATTTTATGACTAATTACATTTGTAGCTATGCATACTATAAGAGTAATTCAATCTTAAGCTAATAGTTGGGTGAGGAAGAAACCTCCCTCTACTTAAAGCATTTTAGAGTTAGCCGTGCATATAGGGTTCTTTTCCTCATGCCTTTCTTCAAAGCCTCAGGCACGTGATACGTCTGAACGCTCGGAAACAGATCAAATTTGTTGGTATTCCTTTCCGTTCTCATATACTGTCTGTATTTCTGTGGCAGAGAAGGAATGTTTTTGTAAGCTACCAAGGAGGAGGATTGTGAAACTTTCAACTTGTCTATGGCTGTACCATTGACTTCTTGTGTGGCATTTGGCAAATTGCTTAATCTTGTGTACTTCCAACTCCCCACCTGTGACAGATGGACATTTAACATCCCAGAGATGTTGTGGAAATGCAATTTGAAAAGTGAAATGAGATTGAAACAAAGAGACTAAAGGAAAGTGAGAATCTCATTGCAGTATGCCAAATTAATGTATGAGACTACATCTATATGAGAATGAGTTGGAAAGTTAAGGTGAGTCAACTAGAAGTGTGAATGCAGTGTGCACATGTGAAAGTGTAGTAGATCTTTTCCATGAGGAGAGTCCCTCTTATTCTAGAAGTGACTGTAGATCTCCTTGAGGGGCTGGTGTAGATGACCTGGGTTATTCATCCTACACCTAATTTTTTGTAAGTGTCCACATCTTGGCTCCTGTGCCTCAAAACTCTTCTTGAGGTTCTTCTCCCCACTGTCCTGCCTAGAAGGCTGCTCTAAATCCTGCTACTTCGATAGTCAATAACTTTTATCTAATTTCAAGCAACATTTATCCACAGCCAGTTTATACTACTTTGATCTTTTAGTAATGTAGGCCTTTATATTAAACAGATATTTTTCTCTCCCTGGTGATTCCTCCCAGTACGGCTCTAGACAGCAAGCATATCTTTTCCCTTTGGTCTGCTAAAATGAGCCTTTGCTTAGCTAGAATGGACTCTCCTAATTATGACTTGTAAGACAGGCCTTCTGTTCCCTGAAGATCCTTGTAACCCTTTTCTCCATTTGTTCCATTTTTAATTCATTCCTTTTGAAAATGGCAGCTCATCAGATTTACACATAGCATTCCAGAGAAAGCCTATCCCAGAGACTCTACATCTGTAGTTTCCATCATACTTTTTTCCATCATACATTTTCCATCATCTTTATCTTATTGTTAATGTGTCCATTCGGGTTTTTAACTTCTGACTTATTTTCAAGCAATCACCTACTACTGCAGAAATTCTTAGAGTTAACACAGTCTTTCTCTTAAGGGCATGAAGCTTTGCTTTCAACTAAAGACTCTCCTCTGTTGCAGTTGTTCAGGTTCTTCAGGTCATCCATTTCTTCTGATATGACAATCTCAGTCTCTCTTCTTGCTGAGGAAAGGATCTGTCTTTTCAGAATGATGTACTTCACTGAAGCCTCATTCCCTTTTGTGCCAAACTCAATCCTCCAAACACTGAACAAGGTTTGTCCCAGGACTGACCCTTGAGAAAACTGTGGATTTCCTCCTTTCCTGGCTGTACCTTTTCTTTCTACTCCATCCATACTCACTTCCCTACAGCTTTGATGTTCACAGTCATTTATTTTTTTTATCCTGATTTTCATCCTTTTGGGTGTGACAGTGGTTCACAAGCCACCAGACCAGATGCATTACTGAAACCTGTGTGCATCTTTCATTGTTCCCTCACCTAGAAAATACATTATCTTCCCAAAGAAAGATAGCAAGCAGTGTATCCCATTTCCCCTTCCTGTGACCCTCTTTCCATTAAGTATTTGCTGTGAAGTGGGGTGCCATGGGGTGCCTGAGGGACTGTGAGCTGGCTGGAGCTGCTCCATCCAGCCATCCACTTGGGCAGTGCAGGTGCTTTTGACTCCAATGTTAAAAACATACGGTAGGGTTTGTGAGGAAAATCTGAGGACTCCGAGTCCCACGCACTGAGAAATCTTGCCTGCTATTGAGGTCAGGCTTTCCACTTGTGTGTTTGCTTGCTTGGCTCCCCCTCCCTCCAACTCTTCAGTTACCAGTCTATTAGAATCAGCCATTAACCTGGTTAATAGAGAGAAACAGCAAATACCAGAAAAAGATGATGTGCTTTTCTTAATTCCCGTTTGGAAACTTGACTGGTTTAAATAGTAAATGTCTCAAGAAAAGACAAACCTCAGAAAAGGGTCCAAAACACGTCTTGCTTTTGTAATGCTGAAACACCCAGGCGAAGAAGGATGAGATGAGCACTTCACTGGCAAGTGGTCTTTGGGGGCAAAAAGCTGTTGCCCTGCCAAACCTGCCAGGGTGGCTTTAAGCTGGGCAGCTGAATGGGCGTGACTGAGTTGTATTGTGCCAACTGATCCTGTTGGGTGATAGGATTGGCTAAGGTGATATCTGGATGCCTTCTTATCCTTTTTGTGACGTGACTTGAACCCAAGAACCTTTGTCCTTTCTGAGTGGGAGAGGTAACAGGTGACAGAAGAAGAAGAGGGCAATGAAAGGCATGGGGCAAGGTTAGAGAGAAAGGAAGAGCTCGTGCAGGAGGGGAAATAACTATGTTTCAGGGAGGGACTAAAGCCATTTCTCTGAAGTGAAACAACGGTTCTTTGTTAAGAACAGCAAAGACTAAAGCAGCACACAGAAATAAACCTGCCCATTTAATTTTTATTAGAGATCTGAAAAGGTAGAAGGAAATAAATTTACAGTTTGTTTGGTATTTAGTTCAGGTAATTTTTAAAAATTGTGTAATGAGAACACATTGTCCAAATTTTCATATGCAGATTCAATTAGTGTTCAGTTAATTAGCCTTTACAGATGAGATTAACTTAATTACATAACACTAACCTCTCTTAATAACTATTAAGGGTATGAAGGCTGCCTTTAATAAATTTAGAAGGGCTATATGTGTTTTTTAAAATCTGAAATGACACACACATAAATTAAACCAAATTACACACAGAGGACAACCATTAATGGTAATGATCAAAGGAAGCAAACTATGTACATAGCTCAGAATCAGGCTGCTTAGAAGTTCATGCTGTGTTCCTCTTCTTGTCTGCTGGCATCCTAGTGATTTCACTAGGATTATTACTGGAGATAATGTACAGTCTGGGGTCATTCCTTCAGAGGGTTGCAGACTGATACAAGGTTACTTTAATTAAATGTTAGCTTGTGTTTAAAAAAAATCATTTTGGGTACTAGGTTATTAGCAATTTTCTTTTTCAGGTAGTATAAGGAAAAAAGACATGCAAAAACCCATTGAAGGCTAAAAATCTGATCCATAAATGTCATTCATTGTCATTATGTACCATAAATAACTGTATAGATTTTTTTTTATCTCTTGATATGAGGTGTGCACCTCAAACAATGATGCTGTGGTTATTAATATCACAATGAAACAGAGCATCAAATCTGATATAGGGTGATAAGGGTGGAGCATATATGAGACTAGTTATGGGATGTGACATCTTTGGCTTCTGAGTCACAAGTCTGAATCTAGGGTGTGTTGGTAAAGTGATTGGCATCAAATAAGGTCTGATACTTTTCAGAAGGGAGCAACAACAGAAGCCTTCTTCCCTTGGCTGTTCTTGCATGGGTAATGTTTCCCACTTGCAGTGAATTTTGATGGGCTCATCACATCCATCTCTACAGAGCTCAGTAGCTTTTGTGACATTCAGTACACTACGAAATTCGAAGGCTACCCTCATTGCATTCTCTAGGACCCGTTTCAGAGTCCAAATTTTGAGTTACTGTCAGGAGCATGCATCTGCTGGATGCCAGCTTTGTGGCCCTCTTCAAACCATTTTATCTCGTGACTCTGAAGGACCATAGTGAAGTTCATAAATCACATAATTTGTTTTCCACCTGCAGGAAGCTGGAATGTTCAAAGCATCCTCCGTACAATCTGAGTAATTTTCCATTTGCAGCCACAAGATCTGCAGGTACTGAGCAACTAAAAGGAATAGGTTGGATATGCCTCATGTTAAACACTCCAAAAATCAAAATGCATTGCTCCTCTCTGAAATACTGCCTCTTTCTGAAAACTTTGGCTTAGTGCCTACAACCATTTTCAGCAAGGAGGGAAGATGACATTGCTGCAGATTTTTTCCTTGCTGTGAGGAACTGGCAAGGTGAATATGCAATGAGGAGGAAATTGCTGAAGTATCTCTCTTGGAGTGGCAGAGTCTATTGAAAAAAAGGAGAGGGGATACTTGAGCAATTGCAGCCCTTTCATGTATGTGGCTCAAGCTGAAGCTTCAACATTCGATATCTCAAGAAAAATGGTCGGCAATGACCAGACTTTGCTTTGTCTGATGCAAACCCATATCTTGTTCTCTTCCATGGGGTTTGTATCCCTGAGAGCAGGATTTGGCCTTGTGAGTGGTTCTATCCTCAGATGCAGCTGATGATACACACTCAGAGGAAGGAGAGAATGCAAATTCCCTGCAGGGAGGCAACCGCCAGCCATGTAAACAAAGAGCCTTCTGGGTGTGCAGCAGTCAACCCACTTGAGCTGCTGTTTCCATGGTATACCAGATGTTGTAAAGTATGCTTTCTTCAGGGGAAGAAGCTTTTCCTGCGCCTGTATTATCTTGTTTGATGATGGACTGTCCTCAGGCTGGTATCTCACTGTATGGGTCACGCACAACAAGTCCCCCTGGTCCAAACATATTCTGAGTTGTTGATAATAATTCGTATTCTGCACCTTCCAAACAAAGAAAAGCCAAAGTGAATTCTTAAAACTTGGAACAACATCAGTAACTATACTCTTAATTTTTCCTAGTGTTTAATGCACTACAGTTCTTCCTGGTGCACATGGTGTCATACCATAATACTAGGTGTTGTTTTGCTTTTCTGTTTCCTTTTGTTTTTCTGAAAAATCAGAATACATGTTTCCATTTTTCCCTGATTATTTTCTTCCTAATCCCCATGTTGCTTCCTTATAATTCCTAATTTAGGGAGGTTAAAGTCACTGGCTACAAGTCAGCAGGTACCATTTCTGAGTTTGACTGAAGATCATGCAGTGGATAAATATGAGGAAAGGAAGCAAAGAGAGGTGATATCTACTTCCATTTTCTTGTAAAACAGCAGCTGATTTTGAGCAGGTGTTTGGTTATGTCATAGATACTAAGTACAAGTACAATTATAAAACGTGGACAAGTCTGCAATAATTGCTGGAAGCAAACCAACCTCAGCCAGTGTAAATAAGTTACCAAAAGCACTTAGGAGGCTTGCTGTACTTCAAACATGATTCACGGGAGGAGGATGTTTTCAGGGTACCTGTCTACTGGAGGCTGTGTCTGGGGATGATGCTGCAAAACTGGCAGAGCTATGTGCACGTGGTGTATCCCCTCACTCTGTTCTGAGTCCAGTGCAAGTGTGTTGGCTTTCCTCATGGCTATCAAGAGCAAACACAGGGGCCTTTTTATGACTCCAGCCTCCTCTAGCTGAAAGGTGTGCCTTGGTGTGTAAGGGATGCACACACGTGCTGTCTGCCTTGCCTACCCTCCAGCCACCACAGCCCCATGGGGTCCTGTATGTGCTGTTGGCTTCTCTTTCCCAGGCCTGCTACCAGGTGCTTTCCAGGCCCCTGAAGGAGGCCAGGACAGCAGTGGGTCCCAGGGGTGAATAGTGGAGGCAGGTAGTGGTGAGTATGTGTATGCAGTTCAGGGCATGAGAAAGTGTCCTGGAGTGTAGAGAATGAAGGCTTCTTTTACCCCTGAGGATGCTTTCTCACAGTCTTTCCCAGGTGCTTTTCAACTCCTTGTCTTCCCCCATCCCGCAGGCTAGTACTTCTCACTTTAGGGGAAAAAAATTAAGTGTGGTTAATTTTAAGCCAGTGCAATTATTTAGGGAGTGCTGGAGGTAGAAAACCAGTTACTGGTTAACAGACCTGATTTGCAATGTGCTCTGCCTGACCCCCCTACTGTAGTGAGCCAGAAGCAGTTCTTCTAAGAAGCTGGCTTTCTAGGAGGCTTTTTCACTGAATCATTTAAAGCCTAGGCTTCTTGAAAATGTTAATATCCTGCTGGCTCACTGGAATGCAGCTGGTGGGCACAGCAAGTGCAATACTTATGTGCGTGCTCGCAATCCAAAGCACAAGTGATCGGGCAGGGTACAGGCTGCGGTGTGGGTGTCCTTGCTGAAGCCTCAGGCTAGGAGGGAAGTGGGCTGGAGAGCAGACCTGATTCGGCATCGTCCCACAGGACTGGAAGTTGCTCTGCCCTGCCCACCCAAGGCAGCTGTGATACAGCAGCACTTCGCACCCCTCGTGTGACTGTGCCCAGTGAACTCGAGCAGTGCCCTGTGTGACACTGGTGCCTCAGCGTGGCTGGAAGTGTCAGATGTGTTTGTGCAGCTTGGGGCTGCTCTCCTGGGCGCAGTGGGCAGAGTGTGCCCGTGGGCTGAGCCTGCTGTACCAGCCTTGAACAGCGCTGCCGGAGTCTGACCCCAGGATTCCCCCTGGCATCAGTAGACAACCTTTATAATGCTGAAAATCATAGCAATTGCAGGCTGAAGTCCTGCAACGCTTGGAGGACCTCTATAGCAAAAATGCAGGTCGGTGTGAATGTATAGGTGCCTTTTCCCCTCCCATGGTGTCTGTAGATAAAAGCCTTTTTGAGTTAGCTGTATGTATTTGTGGTATTACAAAGGCTTTGTCCACCTTAGTTTCTGTGTGCTAATGGATGAAGCTCAGTAGTGAACAAGTTTCCAGGGGAGAATATATATTCTTTTCAGACAATATGCATCTCCTCAGGCCGTCTTCTAATCCGCTTCTTTCATAATTTTATCTTTAGTGTGTTTTCTTACATGCCATCACGTGTTTTTAGTAGCTAAAGGAAAACCTAGAGTTCTTGCCTTAAACTGGAGACATTGTCCTGCAGAATAAAAGTATTAAAAGTCCAGGATTAAACTAAGTAAATAAAAAGCACAACTGTATTATAAGAATAAAAAAAAATAATTGAGGGACTCTCTAAGAGGAGGACTATAGGTGGTGGTGAGTACTTTGCTAATTTGGACAATAAGTTAGCACCCAAGGGTGGTTAAGTTGGATCACTACTTTTGCTTACCAGATTTTCTTTTGCTTAGTGTGGTAAAATGCTCTCAAAGCATACACACATTACATAGGGTTGTTTATTTATGTCAGCAGTAGATGTATTTACAGTAGTTTGTATTGTTCAAGCTAATATTCTGTGGTATGTCATAAAAAACAACAAATATTCAATATGAGACATAAGTATTCTACTTTGTTAGTTAATTTTCTCTTAAGAATGAAGACAGATCATTGTAGTCTTTTTTCTGTTAATATAAATGAAGATTAATGCAATCAAATGTTACTTTTTCCATAGACAAGTTGCAAACACAGTGGAGCACGGTGCTCAAATATTGTGGTTTCATTAAAAAAGATTTTTTTATGTTCGCTTTTGGGGGTATATTTTGCACACCTTCTTTAGATTGATCAATTTGAATTCATTTAAGACAGTAACAATTGAGTATAGTGGCAGGTTTATTTAGATAAATGGATACCAATTTTCATCAATTATGGAAATGAAACATAGTGAAAATACTAAATATTTGTGAAAATACATCTGCAGTATGTACCAGCTTACTGCCTTGTGCTAAACTCTGACTTGGCAGGTTTGGAATTTTTTTAAATCATGTGCTTAAAACCAAAACAAGATGACCTTGCTATATTCCCTGTGCTTCTCTTTTGTGTAGTAAGTCATATACTTATCCTCTTATTAATCTTATCCTCTTATTAATTTCTCAGTTAGTTTTCCATCCATTTGCATATCTGAAGAAAATTGAATCAGGACCAAAATGATGAAATTAGTTGAAAAAGAATAAATCATGAAATTGTAACAGATTTTAGAGTGTAAAACCTTGATGAAAACATGTTTCATGGGTGTCCAGGTTTTTTGGGGTGTTGGGATTTGTTTTTCCAGCCATCCTTTCTAGACTCTATGTATGTCACATATGGACGATGAGAGAAAGATGGGGTTATGAGTTAATACCATGGCACTCCTGGCTGAGGTTGGAAGCTTTGTGTGAGTGTTAGAAACAGTGTGTAATAGAGCTTCTGCTAAGCACTTCTCTAAAATACCGTGCTATTTTTCTTTCTTCCAGGGTTTTTGGGAAAACCACACAAAACTCATAACGGAGTATGGACCTGTTTGTGGGTAAGCTTAGCAGTGCTATCAGCTTTCTTCTTTCTGGCTCTTGCTCTTTGAGTTTGTTGGGTGGGAGAGGACAAAATACGAAGATAAGATACTCATCAAAATGCAGAGTGCAGTGTTTCAGTCTGGGGGACAGAGGTGGAGATGGTTTGATTACATGCAGCAAGTACTCTTGGTTTATCTTAGTTCAGCATTTGGTGCTGGACTTCATTTTTCTCTCTTATTTTAATTATCCACATAAAGTTTAGTCCTTTTCAGAACTGTACAAAGATACCAGCCTTCAATATTCCATTTTCATCTGCATATTCTTTATACTTACAGTGAACAGTGGAAATAATAATTTGTTGTCTTAAAAATTCCTCAGTTTATGAAATAGTATGAATTTGGTTCAGCTGTTGCTATCTATATTTATGCAAAATTCCTAAACTTAAAATACAATGACGTACAGGTTAGAAATGAGGCATTCCTCTCTCTATAGCTCAGCTGTGCTATCTTAGCAGTTTATTAGAAGTAAAGAGGGTTTAAGCAGTATATCCCTTCACAGAAGCCCTTCCACATTTCTGTGAATGTCATTTCTGTTCCAAGATCTACTTACTTTCTAGTTGTCATCATTTCAAGTGGAAATGCAGTTGTCCTGTGGTATCTTCTTCTGTTGTGGTCAGCTGGTGTTTGTAGAATAGCTGTTATTTCAATATATAAGTATCAGGCAATATCGCCAAAGTACAAAAAACATCAATTTTTCTTTTCCCCCATGGTCTGAAAGGAGTTTAAGATGCTTATAGGAGAGCACATGTGAATGTCTGTGTGTATACATATTTGATTACAGAAGATACCAATATGGTGTGTATGCTCTTCCAGCAAAAAAGCTCTAGCAGAAAGGATTCAGGCTCAGGCATTTGATGCTCCAGTCACAGCCGCCTTGTGGCATTTGTGCTCAAAGTGCTGCAAGAAGTGATGGAAATAATGAATTCCAAGGGTTAGGTACTTGTCTAGGAGGAAATAATACAGTGGCTTGGCTGGCCAGGAATGGAGAAGATATTCATTAATGCTGTGGCAATTTGTATGTTGTGTAACAAATGGAAAGTGACTGAGGCTTATTATCTCCATGACCTTTGGTGTGATGCCCTTAAATGACAATAATGTAAGAACACTGGCATTCATTCCTCAGTATACTTCCCTCCTTATTAATATCATGCCTATTTTTTTTCTAAGCTGAATTTGAGACAAGTTGATATTTAGTCATCTGTCTGCTCACTCAGCCAGGCAAGGCTATGTCATTGGAGAAAGAGATGTATAATTACAGTGTATGAGCAGATAGAAAGTTTCATTTCTCCAATCTACTTACAGACTGTTAGGGAGTGAAACCTTTGTGAGACTTGCATGGTCTGCAAAGCTGGATGATGGTGGTCATGGTCAGCCAAGATAGTTCTGCCTCTTTGGGATTCTCTCTTGGGAAGAGTGAGCATAGGTATACTTCATATATAGCATGCATGGAAAACTCAATTTGTGAGGGATCTCCGAGGCTGGCAGAGAAAAAAATGCTGCTTTTTGATATCTCCCAGGAAAACAAAGCTGGATGCAAAAAATGCTGTGTTTGAGGTAAGGTCTATTTGTAGTTGAAGGGGGGTGTTTTAAAACCTGGCTTGCAAGCTGCTGTTCAATAGGTGGGGGGTATGTGTCAGGGGGAATTTATCACAGTCCTGTCAATTAAAGAAATTCCTTCTCCTTCCCTATACATCTTCAGTGTTATTCGTTCTGTGGTTCTTTAAAATAGGCAAATAAATGGTAGGTGTATTTATGTGTATATTCCCAGCAAAGTATTGGATCTGGCAGATGGAAGAAGATGTGGCATTTTTCTTTTTCCAGATTGAAAACTGCTTTCCAATAAGGATAAAGAGCAATGATCTTTATTTCTACAGTGGTGAAGTGAGTTGAATACAAATCTTTGGAACTGAAGCCCTTTTTTTCTTCCTAAGGTCACTTGAATAGTCTGAATGATACCATCACAACTGTTTTCTTTTGTGTGTGAATTGGTTTCCTTGACAACAGGATGTCAAATCAACTTTTCAGCTTTAATCAAGTCAAAACAATATATCCCTTCCATTCCAAACGGCCTCAAGTCGGAGAGAATTATTTCAAGTAAGGCTTTTGTAGGTCACAAAAGCTTTTTTTTCCCTTTGCTGCTGTGTGCAAACGCAAAGGAGAGGTGATGGTATTGATATTTTATAAAGAGAGACAATGCAAATAGTCATCAGTTGTGAGTTTGTGCTGTGAAAACTGTTTGTTTTCATACAGAGCTGGCCCAAGATGGAGGCCAAGGCAGAAACAAACAGCTCTGGTTTGGTGCAAAAGCAGAGATGGAGCCTTTCTATTCAAAGGGGGAATCCAAGCCACTGGCATGACTGTTGAAGAGGTCCTGCAACAGAGTGGTAGTCTTTGATTTAGTTATAATTTGGACTACCTTCTATAAAAATGCTTCCTCTAAAATATGTGTCCTATTTCTCCATAACAACAATAAAGTCATGAACAATCCTTTTTGGAAAACAATGTACTAATTCATATTAAGATTTGCCTTGAATATTCCCCTATTCACATGAGAGTTCTGCAGGAGACTAGCTCTGTTTGCTGTGGAAATTAGTTATTTGCACCACTCATAATTTTTTTTTTATGTATATTGATGCTTTGATACTTTATTTTCACCTCCACCATACCCAGTTGTGCCATTTCAATTGCAGGTTAATGGCTGCTGATTGGAAATAGGTGATAAAAGCAGACAGAGAGAAATAAAGAGGGACACTATAGTTTATGGAATCAGAAAAGCAACTTCTACAATGTTAGCAGAGGTATAGAGAGAGCGAGATTATTTTACTTTCTATATACACTTCACATGCATTTGACTGCTCTACTGCAATTGCATCATTGTGGCTTTACAGAACTGTAAGTGTGTACGGCTGATTTGGAGTTAAAGAAATCTGCCAAAATAAGTAATATATTCTTGGCCCAACAACATACCATCAGTGACAGTAGAAAAATTATACAGCCCCGAGTGGGCATTTGATTGCTCTGGGATGAAGGAATTTATGCTGCCTTCGACTGTAGCAATGCATTTGGATGTGGGGAAGAATGTAAGAGATCATAACATAGACCTCACTGTGTACAATCAAAGAGTGAGAACAGATTAAAATTCAGTGCAGTTTGTGGGATGACACTCTTTCTTCATGTCATTTTTGCATCTGAAACAGCTTGCAGCAGGTCAAACCCTGTTCTTACTCTGCCTTGACTTGAACACAACTTCAACCTGCTGTGAGAAGTCTGAAGATGTCTCTAATAGAAGCTCTGGTTTATCACTGTGAGGGCTTGGGGCTTTCTCCTTTTGTGGA
This sequence comes from Picathartes gymnocephalus, assembly GCA_013390045.1. Classification (NCBI taxonomy): domain Eukaryota; kingdom Metazoa; phylum Chordata; class Aves; order Passeriformes; family Picathartidae; genus Picathartes; species Picathartes gymnocephalus. The sequence goes on from WEKY01062686.1 coordinate 44,419, forward strand.
TGGAAGAGGGACATGTGTTTCTGGGATTGGGGCATCTGGAACTTTACTCAAAGCCTCTTCCTTCCTTCTGCCCTATCAAATAGCTTGGGACAAACCTAAGCTGGATAGGGCAGGATCTCCTCCTGCAGGGAGCAGCTGATGTCTTCATCATGGGCTGAATTTAACTGAAGAGACAATGTCTTTATCGCCATTTTAATTTCACAAAGTTTTTTAACCCCTCTATTTCTAGCCTTATTCTGCTTTCTGTGGAAAAAGTAATTCCAGGAAAAATATTCTCATCTTTGTTTCTGAAGGCTCATGTAAAGAAATAACTTAGTTTTATGAAAAAATCTTACCCTGTTTGATTTCCTCTTTTGCACTGTGCAGGTCTAATGGACTTACTACCTCTGTTGTGGTACTTCCTTTAGCTTGATATTTTAAAGAGTTTACTTTCATGTTTCAGCTAGAGGAAGTCATACCTGGACAATGATAGGGGAAAAACAGGCTTCCTGTTGCTGTTTTATAGCTGTTCATAATCTCTGTTTTACATGTAACCTAATAGGGAATTTTGGTAGCCTCATTTCCCTACATTTTTGTTTTCTTAAAGAGCAGTATATTTTTTGGCCAGTGTCAGGTCTTCCATATTTCATCAAGATTTATTTTCTTCTCAGTGTTTTCTCCTTTGTGTTGTGATAAGGTTCTTTGACTCTATAAGATTTTTGATCAGTCCCAGAATTGCTGATGTGGATTAGAGTTATCTCTTTCTTCCATTAACTACCTGCAAATTGTACAGTACAGCAGAACACCTAACTTTGAGCACATGAGTAATCACATTAAAGTCAATGGTATTACTCAACATGCTTCAAGTTAACCAGAAGTCTGTCTGCCTTGCTGAATCAGGGCCATAAAAAACCAATTGCATTTGTGCCTTAAAAATATTTTTAGTGCTGTTGGTACACATAAACACCTAGTTCTGTTGTACCTGGAAGAAGTTAATGGGGAGAAAAAAATTTCTTCTCCCTCCCCACCCTCTCTTTTGATAGCACTTTGCATGTAGACAATTTAGTTGCTCTTTTGTGAAATTGAAAATATTATTACATAAGTGGACAAAACAATAGGACAGTCTTAATATTTTTAAGTTAAACTTTCAGGCACCTCTTCTTTTTTTTTTTTACTTATCACTATGAGAATTTGTTAATAGTAACCTATTGGGTTTTTTTTAAAAGTTGTCTTTTAAAAAAAAGAACTGAAACCCAACAATACTCCTGGTAGAAACTCCAGGGCAGAATTCATGGTACAATGCTAAATCTCCATCTGAATCCTCACACTTAACCATAATTAGGTATTGGTTATAGTTGGCTCCAGTGGTTAAACCAAGCTGCTGGAACAAGTCCTGTGAGTTACTTTTGGGTATATCATCACCAGTTTCTCCTCTTGTCTCTAGAGTTAATTGGTCTTAAAAACATAGCCTTCTGTGGGACTGATGCCTAAAGATTTACTCAAAAGGTGGCATACCACACTGTTCTGAGAGCTGGAATCTGTGTCACTGTTACAGGTGGAATAGTTTCTGTGGCTGCCTGATCACTACTGGAGTATTTTACATTCTGCATACACAGATCTGTGGGCTGCAATTTATTGGCAAAATTTATGGTAAATTAGTTGACTAGTTTAATTCTGACATGTTCCAAATGTACTTAGGTCTCTGGAACGTTGCAAATTGATACCTAGTATACTAGTAATGTCAGAGGTATTTATTAATGAGCGGCTCAGAGCCACAGAAATCTGCTGTGTGGACTGTGACTCCCATGAGAACCGTGCAACCTGAGCTTGTGTACCCTGTTGTGGTTCCTGGTTTGTTACTGTAGCCTCTGGCTGCCCCAGTAAGGTCCAGGGACATTTGTGTTCTATGTATTCACAGACAAAACTCTCAAAAACCCACGGAGATGTCGCAGTTCCACCCCTCAGCGCAGGCAAAGCCATTTGGATGGAAACCTTTGGTGCAAGTGGTAATCTTTCCTGTGTGCAAAGCCCTCCCACTCCTCTCTGAGGCTCCAGACATTGATTGCTCTGGGCTGGCTGAGCTGCAGGCATGTGCGCGCTGCTGTGCTTTTTCCCAAGTTTGTTTCCTCCATCCATTCCTCATCCCTCCATCCATTCCTCATCCCTCCATGACTCTACTGCAGCTGTTGAAGCCAATGTAAGTCAAAGACTTGATGTAATCTTTTACACCTCTGGAAAGAGAGTGTGAAATCCAACCTTATGAGACAGGCAGCATTTTATGTGCTCTTGGCAAGGCAACAAGGGACACTCCCTGTCACGTGCACCATGTTCCTGATGCTTTTTTCTGTGCTCGTGGTGTGTGCAAACTGCTGTGATCATAGCTCCAGCAAATTACTGCTTATGTAGAGGAAAATCTCCTGGTTGGTATGGCTTCTGACATTTTTCTAACAGATTTGCCTGGACGTGGAATGACAGTTCTGTGAGATTGGCCAGGACTGTGTCAGCTCCTAAGACTGACAATGGAAGCAGGAGCAGGCCCTTGTACCATATCTTAGCATTTGAGGAATCTGATTAAATCTTGGTCTGCTTTATAGCAGCCTTGGCTAGGAGAAGGTTTCACCTCCATTTCCTCCTGCAGAAGTGTTTCTTCTTGGTTCCTTGCGTTCTGGTATTGTGCAGCATTTAGCTGTTGAAGCACAGTCCTTGTGAGCTCAATCTTAGGATTATTTGAAAAGTGAAGTTTCTTTTGAAAACGTGCTGCCTGAAGAGTGTTTTACAGCTCATATACAGCACAGGTGATCTTTGATCTCTGCTGCCTGCTTCTTAGCTAATTAATGGTTAAAATGATAGTTTTAAAGGGAATGAAACTGCTGAACAGATTGCTTCTCCTTATCATATTACACCTGCATACCACAATGTGTCATCCTCATTGAAGGAAGGGGGAGGAAATAATCTGAGTTGCAAAAACTAGTTTCTTAGACTTAATTTCACATTTCTCTACCATCTTCATTATCTACCGAAGCCTGTATTTGTTAAACTTTTTAACAAGCTGTAAAGTCCACCTGGTAATTTCCCCCCCACCCCTTTCCACCATTTGGAAAGAGGCAGGTGGAGGGCTTTTAAAAGACTGAAAAATCTGAGGAATTATTTCAATATACCAATCCTCCTAGAAAGTATGGGAAAACAGAAGCATCGTAGATTTTGCTGTGCATATTAAATGCTTCCATTAGAATTTCCTACAGCACTCAGAAGTATTGATGCAAACCTAAAGCAGATACATGCAATATGCAAAGTTCAGTAGCTATTAATGACCTCTGACTTCACTGACTATGTATCTGATTATGAACTGGTGTTCTCAGTGTCATGCATGGTAATTTTTTAATGCATTTCCTGAATAATTTCCCCTCACTCTATGTAAAGGGAGGAAAATGCATCATGCATCTCAATGCGTGTGTGTCCTCCTTTCTTGGCAGCCTCTGAAGCAGATCATCTTTAATGCTTGATTCAGGAACTTCTGCCTGCCTGCCTTGGTCACTTCACAAAAGAGTCAAATTACTGTCTGCAGTGGTTTTAGTTCGCCTCCTCACACGGGGCACTCCCTAATGCCAGTTTCTTCTTCTTCTGGCAGCCCAAAGAAATCCAAAAGCAGCTTGTGACTGTTTCGTGACTGTGCTGTGAGAAGCGTTGAGCAAAAAGGATTTCCCTTTTCCACAGCTCCCACAGTGGGGTCTGGAGATGGATCTAGAGGAGAAACTGCAGGTCAGCAGCCTGTTGTATGTGCTTGTTGTCTGCAGGCCTGGCACAGGCTGGAGCATCCATGGCTCTGTCTCCTTCTCATGCCACCTGCTAGGAGCTCTGGGATGCAGGTGCTGGTTAGACCCTGTCTGCCCATGCTGGGGAGTCCTTAGGCAAGACCTCATGGGGCCTCATCCCTTAGGACACCAGGGCCTTGCACAGGAACGGATTTGGGATGTCTATTAATTAGTTTCTTAAAAATAGTTGTATTTTGCTTTGTGAGGATGCCTACACTTTGCCAGGTATCTACAGAGGTGTTTCCTATCAAGTGCTGCCTTCAATGTCATTGTTCAATGGTGCCGTCACTTTGTTGGGGTTTGTTCTGGTTCTGTTTTTTTCCATTTGTGACCTTGACTTGTAGGCTCTGTGTTTCTGCTTTTCCATACTTCCTTTCCTTTCCCCCTAGATATTTGCTCTGGGTTTTTCTTTCTCTTACTTCTCTCCATCCTCTTTAGCTCTATGCTATCTTTCTAATGCTCTAATTTTTAATCCTTCCTGTTTTTCTTACCCACGTTGAGTTGAAAACAGTAACATAACCTGACAATTTTAACGTCATTCCAAGGTTTTTATGTAATTCCATAAATCTCTTCATTACTTTTTTATTGTTTTGTCATATATAGGTTTTAGTTTTTCCTCTACCTTATTAGTCTAGGGATCAATTTTAGTCTACTATATTTTATTCAGTAGAAAGGGGAACAAAATATCTCCTTTTTCTTTGTTGGTTTGGCACCATCTTAAAATTACCCTTTTTCCCTGTTTGACTACCTCTCTTCCTTCCTTGGGGAGTCTGCTTTGTCAGACCTTCTGCTGGCAGTGAACTGGGTATGATTTCATCAGGCAATAGGCAAAAGTATACCCCACTGCAGAGGAAGAAGTTGTTTTCAGCTGTTATTATGTTCATTTGTTTTTATCCTATCTTGGGGAACATGGACTGAGCTGAGCCACCATTACCCTGGGGACTGTGAATCTTTCTTTCCCTCCAGTAAATTTAGTAGCTAAACCTGAAGGCTTGTCTTGAAGGAGGCTTTATTTTACTCATACTCATAAAATTCTACAAGTATAATTAAAAAGCTATAGTAATGTCAAAAAACCTCCCATGCGGAGACACAGCAGCTCTGCAATGACAGACACTGCATCAGGGAAAAGACTGACCGTGTCCCCCAGCAATTACCAGGGTATACTCCCACAGGAGTTTCTTCTAGTCTAACTTTATTAAGATTCAAATCATGTCTTGTCCCAGAATCTCCTCTCTGCCCCATGCAAACACGCCTGAAAACAGTGGCCTGGATCTTCACACTCTTTTTTACTTCAATGTAGCTCCATTACAGGCATAGAGTCATGACTCTTTGAAGATTGTGACCCAACGTTTTTAGGTCTCTCTCATGTTATATAACTTAAACTTTTGGATGATGGTACCTTCTGAATAAAATTGGGTTTTGTACAGCAAATTTTAAGACAGACCTCTTAAAGGAGTTTAGAGAAAAAAGAGTAAGTTGGGAGCAATGTTCTAACTCTGTAAGGTCTAGCAGCAGACATTCTATCCCTCAGCAATAATCCAAGCTTTTCTGTCAATGTTGGAATCCATTTTATTGAAAAAAGATCTTGGCAAGGACACTGGGAATAGCTGCAGAGTCTTTCAAAGTGACATTATGAGAGGATCTTGGTTCTTTGGGACCTTTTATTGTATGGAACATCTTATGAAATGTGAAGGGCCAAAGTAAAATGTTACCAAAGCAGCCTAACAATTTTATATGTTCACTGGCTGTCCATTTAGGCCAGTAGGAAATAAGCTATGTTTGGGGCAGGAGAAAGAAAAAGTAGGTCTTCAAGTGCAGTGCAGGGAGAAATGTTAAACTAGGTCAGATGGTAATGTAAGATCACATGGAAAGGCATTCGTTTTTAAATATTAAATTCTATTAAAATAATTTAAATTTTTATTTTTGAAATAGAGAAGTATATTACAAAATGGGAAGATTAATATCTGAATTACCTAAATGCATTCTTACTACAGACCCGTATTTTCTCCTGTCTCAGTGGCGTTTTATTTGCTTTTGTCCTGTAACTAATACAATTGGATTTTCATCAGTAGTGAAGAACAGAAGTTTGTGAAACTACCATAAATTTCCTCCTGTTCATTTCCTTAGCAAAATATTTAAACAAATACACAATTTGTAAGCCTTGGAGCAGACCCTGACACCCCTTTGATACACCACTGTGTTTATACCTTCTCACAGGACTGCTCTGGGCATTGCATTCAGTGCATTTCCCAATTTTTTGCCTCTTCTGGGCTCACCATTTTGGATATTGGATTTCTGCAGGCAGCTGTGCTTGCACTGGCTGGCACCTCTGACAGCCACAGGCTGTCCCTGCTGCCAGAGCAGTGAAGAAATGGGTTACACTGAGGTCAGAGGGCAAAGGGTGTTGCTGGCAGTGCTGACCCTGCCATGCAGGCAGCTTTGCCTATATACTGGCAGGTCTCTGCTGGAGTTAAGAGGCTCCAGGTGAGAAGAGTGTAATCAATTATAGCAGATATTAAAGGTGGTGCCTTCTCGTGTTTTCCTACCTTTTTCCCCTTCCTTCTTTGCCTACAGGACACGGAGCATCTGAATCCCCCAGACAACTGCTCATGCATTTACATTTTCATTTGCTTGGTTTATAGCAGGATTGTTCCAGCTTTTGGGAGGGGCAGCTATCAAAGATGTACAGGCACTGCCATTGTGTTTTATTGTTTCAGTCTATTTTTCCCTGTGAATGTAGGTGGGAGTTTTTCAGTGGGTTGGTTTTGTGTTTTTTTACTTTCTCTTTCTTCTAAGAATTTATAACCCTTTTATTGTCAGTCTTCAATCATTTTTGATAGATCAATATATTTACTTCAATGATGGTTCATCCTACAGTTGTGCTTGTATTTTTTTTTCTTTGTTTATAGGGATTATGAATAGATTCAGGGGGTTGTATCTCTGCTATACCTCTGTTGTTGCATGAAGATCAAGTTGCTTGAACTTGTCCCAATATCTTTATATTTAGAAGGAATATTAGGAGTATACATTGGTCTATGTTCAAATCTACTGGTTTTGCCTTTTTTCTAGTTAGGCTTTGAGCAATTTAAAATGCCTTTTTTAAAAGAAATTTTCTCAGAATTCTTAAGTGTGACTGCTGGTGTTTCATGTACACTCACCTGTTTGGAGGCAAGGGCTCTGGGAAACTACTCCAGCAGACTCCAGAGATCCAGAGGGTTTGGGGAGTAACATAGTAAGGCAATGCTGAATGATTACATGGACTCAAAAATGAGGCAGGTCCATGGTGATCCTGTGGTGTCCAGCCAAGCAGCTATGACTGAAGGAGAGAGGAGAAATTCTTGAGTCTCCATCTCACTCATGTCCCCAGGCAGGCAGATGTGGGCCTGGGACAGCTGTTTAATGCAGCTGTGAAGAGAGCTCACACAGGTGCAGAGCAGTGTCAGTGTGGTTAGCTGTGCTCTGGCTGGGGGTCAGTAGAAGGAGTGGGTGAGCAGAACCTGCTGGTGAAGGTGAAAGAATAGGCCTGTGGAAGAGAGGGCTACATGTACTATTCCATCCTCAGGGATTTGGGTTGTTTCATGATAAAGTGATGCCATTTGTTATGCAATTGCCCCCTTCTCCACAAAGAGGGGAGCAGCAGAGGAAGTGTTTTTTACAGCTGATAACGTGTACAACATGGAAAATAGGTCAGCTAGGCAGTGCTCTCACTAATATTACAGTTTGAAACGTTCTGTCTTTTACGACTACACACTAAATATGGGAAAAAATCCCTGAACCTGCATGGATTTCAGCGAGGTTTAATAATTTAAACCAGGTGACCATATTAGCTGTTTGTAGGATGCAATCCCCACAGTTGCCTTACCAGAGCCATATACACCCTGGGGTTTGGTACATCCATACTTAGGCTGAAATAATTTGCCATGTCATGAAAGGTGTGACTCAACCACCTCTCAGCGGCTCGTTGTCCATTTGTAGCAGCAGATTTTCCTGGAAGTCATTACTTTGGAGTGCCATTGTCAGCTGTACACATCACTCCTGCTCTTCTTGTCCTTTGTGGTGCAGATTTGCTCGTTGTTGTTAGAGAGGATGTTACTGCTGATACACAAGCTATCAGGTTTTTCTGTTATTTTCTTTCTTTTCTATCTCTGTTGAATTGCAGTTTCCTTTGTCTTCTGTGTGGTGCACTGAAGGAGGTTAGGAAGTTTATCATGGTTATTTTTAGTGGGTTTTTAAAGTCCCATACAACACAGATTGAATTGATTCAGGAAAATTTCCTGGAGCTGTACCATTGTACTGTTAAAAACAATTTTATCATTGCAATTTTTCTGTAAGAAAATAAATCTATTTTTCTCCTTCTGTCCTATAACAAAGCCCTACTTTCTAATGTTTCTGCATGGTCAGATATTAGCTATTTCCCTAGATAATTTAGGTTGGTCATGTGTACTGCTGGCATTTTTATTGTAAAGAATACTGCTGGTGGTTTCATGATAAATGCATCAGGCATTGGGAAATTACTTTTATTAGTGTACATTTAATAACGCATTAACAAAATAATTGGATTTGTGTGTGTGTTTATCTTAAGAATGTATAGAAAAAGTACATGCTGCTATAGGTAAAAAAAACCAATAATCTTTTCTGTGTGCATTTTGTGTGCTGTAGCATAAAAAAGTACATTCCCCAAGAGCTCAGTAGGTGGTTACTATATTTTTTTTTTCTTTGTTTAGACATATTTTTTTCAGCAGATCGTGCAAGAAAAGTGAGTCCCAGTGACTGTCCCCCTCGTGGCCAGTCTGACAAGCCTTTCCTTCCCTGAGTAAGGCTGTCCATTGTTGCCTGGGATTGTGTCTTTATTGCGCACAAACCAAATGAATGAGTTGCTCGTGGCTTCCCACTTTTGAAATCCTGCTTTCACTTGCTTAAACTTCAGATATTTTCAGGCTAGTAACCATGACCAAGTCAAAGTGTCTCTTCTTATTCTACAAAATGGTCTACTGCATGTGTAGTTACATGAAATTCAGTTTGGCTTACTAATTCCATAGTGCTATGTTTATGATGCAAAAAAATCCCCCAGTCTATTGAGTCCTATCTATTATTGAAGAATTTATGTATTCTAATATTAAGACAGTATTATTACAGAAATGCATGCATCTGCATTAACATAAGCAGAGCAAAGGTATTAAGAGGGATGGTGTACAATATAATGTAACTCTCTCATTGATTTAACATAAAAATGCTGGTAAGGAGGAGTAGACTGAAAGAAAATGATGTACATGTTTATTTCAGATACATTCAAAAATAAAATACTGTTTTGTCCACCACTGGTGATCCTATTTATAGGAGGCAGATAAGCTGTCTTCCCTATAAAGAAATGAATGATAAAGTGCAGAATTAAAACAAACAGAAACAGCCTACTGATTTTGAATGTCTCTGTTCTGAATGCTGCTTTTGAAGATATGTATGAGGACATGATTCTTCAGCAGATAGGGATACTTGGTGTGTTCTGAAAGCCTTTTCTTTCCTTCAGGGCTAAAATGGCTAAGCAAAACTGGAGAAGTGAAGAACTCCAGTCACACTTGACTTCTGGCCGTGATAAGTAAAGCATACATGAAATGAAGGTTGCAGAAAGGCAGAGTTAGGGATGGCTTTTCTGTGTACCCTGATGTCAGGTGTCAGGGAAGAAAAATAACACAAACCTCAATTTTATCATGGTCAGAAAGGCTTTATGAGAGGCAGAAGTCAGATCACACAGGTTTTGTTTTAGTCACCCTGAAATGTTTGCTTATATGAAGTTTAGTGATGGGTGTGTAACTATAAACTTTATTACACTTGTGCTTTTATTATAGTCAACCTGCTTTATCACCTGCTGTATCTTGTGATGTCGTAGTATCACAAATTATATTTAACTGCTTTGACTGCCTTCCCGTTTCGTTTTCTCCGTATGGTCGCACATATGCTCTCCTCCTTTTGTCTCCTGTCCCCACATTTTTCCTGGATCCTGCACTGTGACACACACGTGCTCCCCTGCTTTCTGGGACACTGAGGATCCTCCTTGGCCTCATGGACATGTGTTCAGATCGGTCCCCCACGCTTTGCTAGAAAGCAGCCCTGCACTGCATTGCCCTCCTCTACATGTTCTCTCAGCCATATTATTCGATGTAGCATCCCAGTCGTATCCCTCATCTTCTGCAAGTGTGCTGCTCTGCCTCCATTTATCTTGTATGAAATGGCTTTAGTCCTGCCTGGGTAATGCTGCCTGTTGTTTCCCAGAAATTGCTTACCTTTCTGTCAAAGAAAGCCTCTTTAGAGCTCCTAACTAGAAATCAGGATAAGCATTCAGCAGATCCCTATCCTTAGGTGGTTAAAAAAAAAAAAATGGAGAAAAGGTTACCCTTGTTTAGACCAAGTAACATTGTCTGCTTATCCTCCTATCCTCCTCAGCCATCTTGTAAGTTTTTTCTTTTCACTCCACTGTAAAAATAGGTAGCACTGTTGAATATAAATAATAGGCTCATACAAATCCATACGAATGAACACTGTGTTCGTAGTAGCAAGCAAAGTTTGGAGACTCAGAAAGTTTGCTATCTCCCAGAGGTAGCTTTCCCTAGAAATAATAATCCAGTGTTCTGGAAACAGTAACCTGATGGTTTTTCCCTCAGGGTATAGCAAAGGAGTACTTTAGTAGTGAATTAGGTGCAAAGAGCAAAAGATGAGACTGTTCTCACGCTGCATCTCGCAAACCCCCAGAAAAGGCCGGGCACAGAAATATGCTGAAACCCACAGGAAACGCCTGCTGCACCATCACATGAGGTCAGTCAGGCATAGCGCGCTTTAGCGAGCGCAGACAAAACAAGCTCTGGTGAAAATGCCACAGTCTAAACACGAGTAACAAAACACAGACTAATACAGCCCAGGCTTGGTGGGAAGCACCATGGGAAAAGATTCAGAAACATTCTTCTGGCACTCTTGCTGAGGTGAAGAGTTATGAGGACTTTCAGCGTCACACGGCCACAATAGCACCATGCACCCACACCAGAGGAGTGACTGGTTTCTTACTAATATCACAGTGCTTCTCATTTCCAGTATCATCCTGTAAAAGCAGTACCCTATTTACAGCTTTCATTTGGCATTAATGAAGTGGAATACTGATGTAGCTAATCAGCGCTAGCGGTGTGATGCAAGCATGCGGCGCGGTGGTGGTGGCAATCATCTTGGCCCAGTTGGCAGGATTAAAAATAACCCCTGCCAGCCCTGGGAAGCAGCCGCTCCCTGGCTGAGGAGGAGCACAGCCCATGGCCCCGTGGCTCTGCGCTGCCCTGGAGCCCAGCTTCTGCTGCCACCCACCTGAACAGAGAGAAGAAACACTTGTTCACCCTGAATGTCCCTTTTGCTGCTTCTCTCCCCAGCCCCTGAACGTGGGAATGAGTTTTTGTACTTGCACTTAGGTCTGGGCTCAGATTGCCTCCAAAAACCAAATGGATGTAGATTGCTGAATATGCTTGTATAATTCAGAGGTGGCTTTTTTTTTTTTTTTTTTTCCCTCTTCGTGGCACTTTGTGAGCTTAATTTAATCTCTGTCATTTCTTATATGTGGGTAAATGTCATCTACTTCATTTCATGAATGAATTAACACAGCCATGCAGAGGCTATGTCTCCTGCACTGCTCATGTGGAAGGGGGAAGGGATAAGTAAATGTGTGTGACACCCTCAAGTTGCTAAACCCTGGGGTTAGAGATGCTCAGAAACAGATTTCATTTGCACCCTGGTATAAGTTACTTGAAAGACTCTACCAGCTCTGTACCTTGTAATGGCCTCGATCAGCCCTCCTTCTCCTTATTGTCAACCTTAAATATATTATGTTCATTCCACAAGTCTCTTACTGCACCTGACGAGGGAGGAGCTCGTTTAAAAGCAGCTGTGCTTTTAGTGGTGGGGAGAAGATAAATAATCCCAGAATTTTCTTCTTTTTTTTTTTTTTTTTTTTTTTTTTTTTTTTTTTTTTTTGATACTTCCTTCAGCATGTCAGAAAGTAGAGGCCTTTTGGCAAGGTGTGAGTTTGAGATAGCGCAGAGGTTCTTGGTATGTAGCAGATAGCATTTTTAATCCCGGGTGTGTGGACAAAGAGTTGGGTGCATAACCATACAGAGCAGCGCAGGAAGTGTGCGTGAGCAAGCATTTCATGTTACACGATATTTTTAATGCATCCAGCAGTTAAATTAATAGTCCTATATGCTTAGTTTAAAGCTTTCACAACATGAAAAGAAATGTAGTTCATTGAAAAAGAAAATGAGGAACAATTTATTCTTAAATAGAAATGAGTGTGGCCATGCCTCTTTTTTTCATGAATTTACACAATGGCTTGGATTAGTCTCTGGATGAGGGGTGGGTGTGTGTGTGTTTGTGTGTTGGCAGAGCTGCGCTTTGAAACTTTTCTCTGTGCCTGAGACTTCTGAGTGCTGCCAGGGCTTCATTTTCATGTGCAGTAATTTCACTTGTTTCGAGGGTGTTGTGGTTTTGGGGTGGGTTTTTTTGTTGTTTTTTTTTTTCTTCTTTTAAGTGTTAATGGGTGTTCCATGGTTCTCTAATCTGGAGATACTCAATTTGTGAGTGTTTTATAAAAATAGTCCAGGGCAGCACCTTGCCAGCTAGAGTCACAGCCTAAGATACCAAACAAGTGGCACAGGAGTTGATTCCCAGCCTTCCCAAAGAAAGCTGGCATGGGATTTCCAGGTGTATGTAGCAGCTGAGAAGCTCTGTTCTCATAGGGTATTAGCAGGAGAAAAAAAAAAAAAAAAAGTGATTGCTGGCAATTCCCATCTCCTCATACCTGTCTCCCAACCCTTCAGGTGGAAAATGGAAAATATTATTTGTTTTCCCCACTGTCACTCCACATTAAGTTGTAGGCTACACAGGCCTACAATAAGATTTCTATTTATGAATATCTACTGTCAAATTAGGATGTGGGGTGCTTGGAGACCTTTAGATGCTAATATAACACAAATAATAACGGGACTCTTGGTATTTGACAAATTTGTCCCTCTCCTCTCTGTTCCGCCTCACCTCCCCTCCCCTCTCCTCTCCTCCCCTCCCTTCCTAACCCTTTCTGTGCAGATTGTGTTTCGGTTTTGCAGCTGTTCATTATGTATTGCTTAGTCCTATCACATCTGAATTGCCTGTGAGCACTGAAACGGGACAGTGCTATGACAAATCAATTTTCTGACCTCTGAAATAATTAAGTAAGTAATGCTGGGCTTCAGGCCTGTTTTAAACAAGCATTGTGCTATTTGTTTTTACGTTTCTCTGCTTGCAATGAAAGGGTGTCTCTAAACAAAAGAGGCAGAGTGATCGAGGAACTTCTTTTAATGAAAAGTTGCCTAACAAAATCAGCCTTCTCTCACCATATCTCTGTCTCTATACACCTCTCCTTCTCCCCCTGCTGCCTTTTTTCCCCTTTGTTCTTTGCTCTTCCCTGAAGAAAATAGCGTTAATAAAATATTCTATTTTCATATGGCTCTACAGATGATCTTTGTGTACTTAACCAGACCACAGCGTAGAAGACAAAGCCTTGCTTATTGCCTAACAGCATATATATGTTTTATGATAAATGTGGTTGTAATACATGGGACTGATAATAGACAGGAAGATCAAAGTCTTCTGTGAAGCAAGCACTGTAAACAAGGTGAAAGGGTTGCAGGTGTTTCCCGCATGGATGTTATACAAAAACATATGTCCCTTTGCCATAAGGTATTGTATGTGCTCTCCACCTTTTCCTGTCCAACAAGGCAACATTGCTGTGAGCTCTGCTCAAAGAGCATGGCCGTGGCTCAGGACCTGGCAGCAGATGACCATGCAGGGTGGCCAGGATGTCTTGGGAGCACGGAAAGGCTAATGCTAAATTGGTCTTTCAAATTAAACGTAGCTGATTGATCCTCTGTGTCATTTGACAACAGAAATCTGCAGTCTAGGGGGATCCCTGGCAAACATTGAGAAGGAAGATGATTGGCTTAGGTGTTTCAGGAGGGGCTGGGCAGTCCAATTTGCCCCTTGTCTCATTGCTCCTACTTCATCTCAGAGTTGGACTTGGCACGCACCTCTTACCTCCATGGGTAGTCTTCTGTGGTCATGGCCATAGCAGGCACTAGGTGTGGGGCCACATCTCTGCAGAAAGCAACAGTGGTGCATGAGCAAACCTGCAGATATCATTGCTAGATTGCTGTTTATTTGTGTGGATAAAAGAAAAGATGTGTTTAGTCAATGACTAAATCATTGTAAAGAGAACTGCAACATCCTGGGTGAACTCTGAACACGAGGCAGTCATCTCCATCCTTCTCAATTGCCTTAAGAGTGGTGCTTGTCTGTTGTTAGGAATGAAACTGCTGCAGCTGGGTGTGGTGGGTGTTTGCAGCCTCTTCAGTTATTAAAACACGTCTGATGAGGTTTAGCTTATTTTGTTCAATACCCTCTAACATAAGAGCCTGGCAGGCCCTTGGCAATCTTAGCTTTTTTTCATAGCTTCTGGAAATAGACCCATGCCCTCTGCTGAACGCTTGTGAAAACCCTTTTGCCTGGCCATGCTGGGGATGATGCAGCACAAGGCTGCTGACTTCTGCACCAGCAGCCTGCTGGGGCGATGGCTCCTCATCCACGCTTTCATCTGCTGGAGGAAGCTCACACTGTCCTTGTGCTGTTGATGTACTGGTGCCAGGCCTTTCCTGCCTCACCTTCCAGTGGAGATAAAGCTACTGGTCTAAAATGTGAATTTTTTTCTCTGTTCTGGCAGGGCTGCAGTTTAAACTGAAATATAACAGAAACTGCCTCAACAATGTAACTTAATTAACTGATGCCTCATCTCCACAGGAAAATTTGCTTCCATGTGTGGGTCATGAAATTTAGGTTTGCTGGTGTGGCAGTGTAACAACTGATTTCCATGTGGACAGAGGTGCATCATCCTGAGGATGACATGAATCATGCATGAATTCTTGCTTTTCTGCAGGAGTGGGCTAGGTATTCCCAAGTATTTGCTTTACACCCTGAAAGCCCTACATGAAAATATTATAAAGTGTTGGGTCAAGCAGTGTAATGGTGCTGTAGCTGAAGGTAGGACTTCTATGTGTGAATGAGCCCTGTGGAAAGATTAATCTAGGAAAAGTTAATAAAAAGTGCTGTCCTAAATTATTCATGAACCTATTTGCAATGTACTTGCCCAGAGGCTTTTGTTTTTCTCGAACTCTTATTTATTAAAATCTGACAAGAATATCAAGTTTTGTTCAATAATAAATCTAAGTCTATGTGAGACTAGTGATATCCTCATCCAGTAATACAGAATCAAAATGAAGTTACATGGCAGGGGTGAATATGTTATTTACCTGGGAAAAATAGATTATTGTTCAGGAGGATTTTATCTTTTACTTGCTATTTTGAAAAAGGTGAAAAAAACTCAAAACACCTATTTGGGAGATAGCCTCTTGTTTTGTGACTGAGGCCTTGACCCTGTGAAGGATTTAAAATATATTAAAACTCAGTTAAGCATCTTTCTGGCAGCTTTTCAGGTCCCAAACCTGTGTTTGCTGAATGAAATAGCTCAGGTGATCTTGTTTTGTGCTTATTCTACTCATCCTTTTTCCTTAACTTCAGGGAAAGACCATGGAAGTCATACTTCTAGCCTATGGATTTTGACTTCCAAAGTATGTCCATACACAGCCTCATCTTTTTGTGTCCTAGAAAAGGTTAGAAAGATTATATACAGAAAGTAGGAGAATGGAAAAAAAGGTAGGAAGAGAGCTTTTGCTGTTTGGGATCCAGTAATGTGTGTGCTTTAGAGCACTCATTCCTTTAAAAAGGCAGAACTTTGCTTAGAAAGTGGTTTGAGTTTGCTTTTTTTTTCTCCCAGCATTTTCAATTTATTATTTGTAGGGGATTTTTTTTCCCCTTCTTCTCCTTCTCTGCCCTAATTTATAACTGGATAAAGAAAGGAAAAGCAGGTGCCTATAGCTAGAAAGTTAGAGAAGAGGAAATAAAAAAGAAGGAGCTTAGCTGTGGAAACAGAGCTGGGAGTTTGGGTGACTGGTCTGAGTTGGAGGATGATGAATAGATTTGTTTGCATAAGCTTGGCTTGTGAGTCACTTTCTCATAAAAGCAGCTTGAGTAAGAGATGCTCCTGTCCCAAATTTTTAGTCCTGAATGCTTTCAAGCACAAAGTGCGCTGTGACATAAAGACTCCTACTGTGAGTACCATTCTGTTATCCCAGTGGACAGGAGCTGGAGCTTTGCAATTTCCCAGGTTTGAAATAAACTAGAAGTGTTTCTGTCTTACACACACACGCTTTGCATGATGTGTCATGGGGTGCCCCTTGCTGGTCAGAGTTAATCTGTCTGGGTAGACGTAATCAGCTTATGATTCAGATTTGGAATCTGGTGTCAGGAAGTTGGTCCCTGGGAAAAGTTGTCTGATGCAGGACTATCAGTCACTAACCATTAAATGTGACAAGGAGCTTGCTAAACTTGGAGGGAGGAAGAGAAAAGCAAGGTGTGAGCATGAGAGCTCAGTATGCGTGGCTCATCATTCTGGGTAGGTTCAGAGCAGCACATGTCTTTGCACTGTGAGTTTGTGTTGCCTCTCTGATGCCAGAAAAACTGTACAAAGTACATGCAAAAAGGTGCATGTAGGGCGTTATCCTCTTCTGCTAAAGTCTGTGATCAAAACAGTCTTTAATCTGAGGCCTCAGCTCTTTTTTAGTCACCTATGAGGATTCCAAATAGAAGTTTGACCATAAACAGACAGCTGCTTTTGTTGTGATTGAGCGAACTGGGAGGGGTGAAAAAGGTTTACCTCCATAGACCATACCATCCATATCTAAGGTTCAAGTAGAACCATTTCCCATGCATTTGGGAAACAAAAGTTCCCTCTGGAAACCCACCAGAGAAGAAAAGATGATGTCTTCCTTAGTGAAGAGCACTGTGTTCTTGTTCTTCTCTGCCATTTGTTAGTTATGAGTTTTGGTGGTAGGAAGGTCAAGCTGGACTGTGAAGTCTTGGTTTGGAATTAAGATATTTGTGTGATTTGTTTGCCCTTGAAGAAATCAGGCTGTTGCAGCTTCATTGCCATGGGAACCTCTAGCTACTATATTTAATTCAGCCCAGGATTTTCTTGTCTATTCAGTTGCTGCAGTGTAGACAGGTGATAAGCAATATATCGATACTGAGCTGTATCATACCAAAATGATTAGACGTGGATATTACCACAGCATTGCAGCATCTGTGATATTGCTCTTGTGTTCTGCTATGAGCTGCCTGGCCCTCCTGTGCCTGCCTCCAACCTCTTGTTCCTCTCTCCTGGTGGAGAAAAGACAGCACTGCCTGAATAGACTTTCTGGTCCAGCGATCCACAAAGGTAGGGACTGCAAGCAACCTCTGCTTGCTCATGGTGCTTCTTCCTCCCCCAGCAGAGCAGCCAAGCGTGGAGTGCCTGTGGGCCTTGGAAGGAATGGTGCTGGAGAAGGGAGCTCTGTACCCCTAGAAGTTCTAGGGTTGGGATGGGTCCCAGTGCCCCTGCAGCATCCACAAGGGTGTGAAGACCCAGAAGGGAAGGACCTGGCTCCACAAGGTCACGTTAAAATGGGAGCAGGGAGATAAGAGGGTGTACAGGCAGAGAGACCCCTATCACCCATTCTTCTGAAGTTTTGCTAATTCCCTTAGACTCAGTAAAACTTTTTTCCCCTTTTTTTTTTTCCCCTATTAGTATAACGTAAGGTTTGTCCATGGCAATGCAGAGCCTGAGATGCGCACTCACTTCCAGTGCTAGTAGAAGTAGTGGAAGTGTGCCTTTATTGCAGTCACGATGGGGGGACTTCTGGAAAGACTCATTAGAGGCAGGGCTTAGGCATAAAAAGACATTTCATGTGGCTGATGGCAGGAAATTCAATTTTGTAGGTCTTTTGTGATTATTTGAGTTGGTTTCTAATGTTTTACTCCTCTGTAGCTTGGTTTCGTGATACTACATCACTTTGTACAGAATTCAGGGTGAGCACAGAGTGTGTAAACCCTTATGTTAAAATGTTTGCTGAGTATTGATTAATCAGTAAAAGATTTTAAGCTGTTTCCTTTAAATTCCAGGACCATGCATCTTAATTTAACAGTTGAGAGGGCTGGGGAAAAACACTGCTTTACCTAAGGGAATACATTTTCTGTGATGTTTGTTCACTGCAAGTATATTCAAGCAAAAGGAGATATTTTAGGGAAGGAAATGGTTCTCTGTGGTCACCATCTGCTAAAATAATTCTTTATTTCTTTCTAGGTATTATATTGGTCGCCAGATGTTTGTGGTGGTCTCCTCACCAGAGATGATCAAGCAAATCTTAGTGACAAATTTCAGTAACTTCACCAACAGAACTGTAAGTGCATATAGAAGTTGGCGTTGTGGATGGAGTTGGTAGCACTGCTAATTTGAGCTCAGATCAAAAGTGGCTACAAGGAAGCTGGAAATAGATAAAGGCAAAATTACAACGTGGTCCAATAAGACTTTAAGCCATAATACACTTGATGTATACGTTCAGTCAAAGACTCTTGTTACCAGAACACTGAGGATGAAAGGGAATGTCCTTAGAAGAGACACACTGTCCTTGTGACTAAAGCACCACAGATGGATGTTGAAGAGAGAGGCTTTCAATATCCAGTTTTGCCACTGACTTCCTGAGAAATCTTGGGAAAGTCTCTTACTAGCTCTCTTCCTCATTTCTCAGTCTGTAACATGGAGATGGTATAATTTTCTTTCTCCCACACATAGTCTGTTTTGTGCTTTTACACTTCACAGGGCAGGAGCAATCTGCTTGGGACAAGGACATGCCTCCCACAGCTATTGTATATTAGTCATACCTGAAAATAATAAATAGCAAAGAAGGAAGTTGAAGTTAGCAAGAATTTATACATATGCTCTTGGTTACACTCGTCTTGGAATGCTCATTTTCAAGATCTGCTTAGAACAAATAATGAGGGTGAATGGCCAGAGGGATAGTAAAGAGTTCCAGCAGTTGCTCAGCATTTTACAAGAAAATACTGTCGCTGCATGCTGCCTCAGTCCCATCCATTCCCTGCTTCCCTCTGGGCCCTTTGTACGCTCAAACCTGCTCAAATAAACTCGCATGTATTCAGGAGGGTTGCTTGTGCCCTCGGGGAACATTTCTTCTCTGATCAGCTGTCTGTCTCCTCTGTCCCTCTGATCCTCTCTGCAGTGTCAGTGTGTTTGCAGACTGCTTGTCTCCTTTGCTTGCTTCTTTGGGTACATGAGTTTCATCTTGTGACTGCCTATATCTTACTTAATAACTACTGGTACCAGTTGCCTCCCATTCTGCCCGATGCTCACACTTGAAAGGAAGTATCTATCTTTAGACTTCTTAGGCTGATGTTGTTATATGTGGCAAGGGGCTTTTCCCCATTTTCTCTATACTTGAAGAAATTTCCCATCCCTTCCCTTCTTTCATCCCAAACAGGAACCCTATTCTTCCTGTCTATAACTTTCCCATGGTTTTCTTCTTTATATTTGGTAGTAGTAGACTGTACCCACTACTCCTAGCAGTAGCTGGTGATCAAGCAACACCTCCCTGAAATTAGAGAGCTTTCCTTTGAGGGGAGACTCAGAGATTTGTTCTGCTCTTAGCTTCAGTCAGCCTGGTCATTTGGATATATCTTTCTCTGTATTGTCACCCTTCTCAGTTGGTGAAATTTTTATTCTTCTCCAGGCCTTTTGTGTTCAGAGGTTTCTCTCTCTTTCTTATGGTTGTATGTGCCTCTGTCGTGGTCTGTAACATCTGTGTTCCTCTCTAAAATTCAGGTAGGTTATGTCACTATAGTCACTCTCTCCTTTTCTTGTTCTTCATCAGGGATCTGTTAGGTAGAGCTATCTCTGCAGGTTAATATCTTGCCCTTATCACTTGTCTGTCCCCTGGAATCATTTGTGGCTTTTCTGTACAACATCCTACTTTATTGATGAGGAACTGAGACACAGATGGAGTGACATCCCTGCCACTAACCAGAAAGCCTATGACAGATGAGAAAATTTAACTCCTAGCCTTCCCTTTAGCAAAATTAGCAGTTCCCCCCTCTGCAGGGTTGCTCTTTCTGTCTTGCTTGATGCCCATGAGTCTAAATCAAATGAACTTCCTTCATCTTTTATGCTCTCATCTGCTTGTTCTATGGTCTTCTCACATACTCACAATCTTTGATAATTTCTCGCTTTCCACTTTGTTCTCCCGTCTTCCAGCCATTGCTTTTCAGTTATTGAAGATAAGTAGCCTTCTGTTTCTGGATCCTTCCACATCTAACTTGGGGATCGTTTCTCCTCTGGAGTTTTCACACTGGAAGTTGTCTCCTCTGTAATTTGCGGTCAGCTCTCTTGGTGAAGTATTCGGTTATCCTGTACACTAATAATTCTACTTGAATATAAATAATGCTGGATTGTATGTAAGGAAGGCCAGTGGAATTTGTTCAGATGTGATTTGGGTTGTATGCAAATAATGATTGAAAGGTGAGAGTGAGAAAGGCACTTTCCAAGTAATAGAATTCTTTCTTATCACATTGACTGAATAAATGTCATTTTAAGTCTTTTAATAGGGTTGGTTCTGTTTGTATATTTTAAAATTAGTCAAAGCAAGCTCCTCTACTTCAAGTGAAGGTTTCTATTTGCTAGTGGAGAATTCAAAATGCTAAATAGATCCCCCTGCTTTATTTTACCAATTCCTTCCCCAGTGATAGAACTGACTTTGGAACCAGTGCTGTTTACAAAGCTAGGCTAATATATTCCAGTCCAGACATAGCACATGCCTATTATTTCAACCTGAAGCCTTTTTTTTAGTTTAAGAGTATCAGCCTTTTAGGCTGAGAGGATGGGAAAGCAGGTGAGAGACCATTGGGTTTGAACAGGTCTTAGAAAAACACACTTGTGCTTTTCTTTTCCCACCTCCCCATGTGCATTTCCAAAATCAAGATTTGTACTTCATCCACCAGAGTGAAATGTGACTTACCTAACCTAGAATGCCTCAAAGAGATTATTCTCTCTGTAGCAGTTGTAGCAACTATATGTTAACAAATTGTCACTGAGTTTCAGGATGTGCAGGACTAATTCTAAAAGCAAAGTGTAGAAAAAGTTTATATTCCGTGGTTTTTTGCCACTTATTCAATTAATTATAAAATATATTCTTATTTAAGAGACAATGGGAAATTGAACTTATGAAGGGCTGAAAAGAGTGGATGTATTGATAGAAGCCAGTAAGATGATGATTCAGTGAATTCTGACAGCTTTTATTAAAGCTGTCTGCAGTGTAATGTCATGCCTTTGAGTGCTCGTAAGCAGGATGACCTTAATCAGGGATTGTGCACTTGTGGACTCCCTTCTGGGAAGTCATCAGGAGGCCTTTATGGAATGAGAGTGGTTTTAATCTGCTGAGAGGATTCTTTTGGAAGCATCTTATGTCCTGTCTCTGCATCCTAAAAGACCTAGACCATTTGTGCACTTCTCACACATTGAACCTGTCTGCTCACTCATACAGACGAAGTAGATCTTGCAGATGAACACAAGCTAAACTAGTCTTCATTTTATGTTTCCCTTTGATACTATATATTTCACATCTTTACTATGGCTATCTTCTGAAGATTGCTGTAAAAAGTCTTTTATGTTCCCCACCATCTTCTTTTGGTTTTGAATTACTGGTTAATAATTCTTGCAAAGGAGGTGTATGGTGACCGCAGATCAAAGCTGCATTAAGGTTCACTTCCTTTTAGAACAAGCAACCAAGTCTAACACACAGGCTGTTACTGCCTTGTAGGCACAGGGTACATGTATTGTTAACTGTATAATAACAGGAAGGTAATAATGACACTCTGCTTTCCCATTTAATTTGGTCTCAATTAATGTAAGTGTTGTTGCCATTCAAAACCAAAAATGTCTGCTCTAATATACCTTCATACTTGAGGCATATGAAGCCTTTTCCCTGTGTTTTTAATTATAGTTGAAGAAGAAAATATGAAAATTAGTTTATAGACCTTCTGCCAAAAAATATGAAATGAATTTTAATTTAGGTTAACCATGGAAACCTCAGCCAGCATTTAGGCAGGGATCTGCTAGAGTAAATGATACCTTTTTTTCACAACTGTGTTAAGTTGTCTCTTGAATAGAAGTTTCCTTTTAAGAGCACTAAGACCATTTTAAACTTCATTACTGTGTTGCAAATGAGATAGGATTGTGATGTTTGCTGCATTCTTCCAGGTGGGATAATGGTACATAATCTGTTTTCAGATTGTTTTTAATTTCTGCATTGAAAATTAGTTTTTCAATTAGTACTTGAGAATCATCAAAGTGTACTTTTAAAGATGTAGGAGAGAAACATTACCTGGTACATAATTCAAATAATTCAGAAGTTGTCTGTAAAAATATTTTCTGGAAATGTGGATTCAGTGAGCCCTAAGGCAAAGGTAAGTACTGGCTAGTCAAGGTTTGTCAGGCTGCTGGAGTCGGTGCTCTGCCAGGATTCATGTGGCTATCACAAGTGGAAACCAGTGGTTGATTCAGACCAAATCCTTAAATCTATCTGCCAACCAGCTGGAGGAGAGTGACATTTTTAAATTCAAAAATCTACACCAATTCCAGTAAGAAAACATCACTGTTTTCTCATCAGAAGCTTTGCTGCTACAGTGGTACAAATAATAATGGATTAACAGCAAACAACAATAAAGTGGTAAAAATAAGAATAAAAAAGTACCAGGAGTACAATGTGATACAAATTCCTTGTATCCCTTTTGAAGGAAAAGTGAGTAGTTTGAACATCTTTTCTTTTTGCTTGTCTATTCTTTTTCTTCATCTTTGAGTTGATGCACTCAAGATCTGATTATTCTTTTCACATGTAGGATTTATCTATTAGACTAAGCTGTTTCATCATCATCACCTTTATTTTGGTAAACCTATAAAGCTTCAGGCTTACCTAGAGCATTAAACAAATAAAATGCAACCACCAAGTAGGAAAGAACCTATCTTCTGCATTTTGTTCAGTTGTGGTCCAAGGATGCCTGACATATCCCTGAACTGGCTGTTCTTTCTGGTCTCTTGCTAGGGGAAAGAAAATTGTATATTACTGTATCAAAAGATCTATCTAAATTTGATACAAGATGCCCTCCAGAGGCCCCTTCTAAACTCAACCATCCTGTAATTCTGTGAATTTTGGGTCAGGCCCTCTGACAGAAGAAATCAGCATATTAACTTTAGATGACTCTACACTGACAATGATTATGCATCTCCAGAGCAGGACAACTGGTTTCAAACAGGTCAGCTCAGGAACTGGCTGGTGTGCATCTGTGTTCTTTGCCTTTTGCAAGTAAAGGATCACTTGTGTGTCTTGTGGAAGTCTTTCTCTTGCTGCCTTCTGCCTTGACTTTTAGAGAACAGGCAGCCCCACTGATGTGGTGACTTTCAGTAAACTGTGGTAATTCAGTTGTGTATCCAAACCCACAGTCTGATTCAGCTTATGGGCTGGGCTGTTTCTTCATTCTTTCTCTCACAAATACAGTTTTATTTTGAAAAATGAACCCACCAACATATTCATTTGGAGGCATGTAATGTAAAAATAGTTAAGGAATAAAAAGTTCTATACTGTTGCCAAAAGATGCATGCTGTCTTGACCCTGCGCCCCTTGGTTGTTTGGTTTAGAAATGTTTCTTTTCTTCAAGTTAAACTTCCTAAGATTATTTCTGTTTGTGTCACTGCCATCATCATCATCCTTTCGTGTGAATTTCTTTGTTGACTTAGAAATTGTTGTTGTAAAGTGCAATAAACTCAGTTTGTAAACAGAATGGACTTTGCTGGGAGCTTACCTTTGCATGGGCTCATGGTTTGGAGCACCAGTGACACAGTATGACAGCAGGCAAGTCAGTACTTGGAAAATGATTCAAACAAATGAGAAAACATGGTAATTATGTATATATAATGAGGTCTTTGTTTTTCCACCCTTTAAAATGACTGTTCAGTGGGATGGCTCAGTACACAAGTGATGATCTGGTGTGTGCGAATAGTTTGATTGTGATATTTAGTTTTGAGTACATGCTGGGTTTTGTGGCTGCAGAGAGAAGGAATGTGCTATAAATTTTTCCACTGCTTCATTCTGTTTAGATATATTTTCTTTTTCATCTTTCCAATCTGTCCTCCTATTTCATCTTGGTTTTTGTTTGGTTCATATAGGCATTGGAAGGTTACTTGCGTAACACCTCTGGAGCTAACATGTCCCACGATTAGTTGCTACATCTGCATGTGAGTTTGAAAAGATCTATATATATTTATGGATGCATACAGATGCACATATATTGATTTGGGATCTCCTTGTGATTTGAGGAGAGGCTGAATCTCTATTCCATTCTCTAGAGCACTGTAGACATGAATTGTGCCGTATCTTATTATGGAAACTTCACAAAATATGCCTCTTTTTCCAAGCCATGGTGGCATTTCAGTTTGGGATGCAGTAAAGCTGTCATGCCTGATGGCAGGCTGTGCCTTGAGCATCCAGTTGTTTGTGATACAGAGCTGTAATGCTCTTCCCTCCCTCCCTGGCCTTATAGGACAAATCCAAGCATCAATCCCACCACATATACAATAAGCTTTGGTCTCACTGAGCCGAGAATGTTCGGTGCTTCCAAAAATCATTCCGTGCCTTAGGAGGATAAGTGAAAAGGTGTCCAAGCAGTGAATTTATTATGATTTACTTTTTTTGCCTACCAGTTTTATACAGCTTCTAGATCATAGCTGGTTTGAAATCTTGTCTGGTACATCATCGTTGTAGAAAGGGAATCATGTTAGCAGGAAATGCATCTGGCTGTATGGTGCTTATCTGTTTGATATTAATTTGTTTGTCTGTATATTTGTGGGTGCTGTTGTTCAGCCATGTGAGCCCAGATGCCTGAGTCATTTTCCAGTGCCAGGAAACTGAGCAAGGGCTCTTTTCCTTGTTTTGACTTGATGGTTCAGGAGCACTGAGGGTAAACAACCCTAACATCTGCTTTCTTTCCCAAGTGTGTCTCCATGGCTGTCTTTTAGACATACTAGAATACCTTTCTAGCTTGGTCAATATATATGTAATACCTTTGCTGCCTTCTATGCCTCATAAAATAGCTTTTAATTCAGAATTTCTTTTTTTCTTTCCCCTTTTTGTTTTGAGAGCTTGCAGGTTAATTTTTCTGAGCAATTAAATTCAGTTTTGTTTAAGTGTTTTAAAGTAGCAGTGCATATGCTTGCAATAGACACTTGAAAATTAAAATAATAAATATCGAGAGGGTCATTTCTTTTAACACTATTCAAGTTTTTTTATGTACGCACAACAAATTGTCCCTTATTCCCCATATGCCAAAGCTAATAGCACAAAACTAATGTTGTCAAATGATCGCTGCTATTGGCTGTAAAATTAATCAGACTTCGGCTTCAGTTACCCTTAAAGAAAGAACTGGTGTATTAGTAGACCATGTTCTGTGAGCCACCTGATCCTCTGAATCCCAGTGAGAAGAGGTCTGGTTTTGTGATTAGGGCTCTAGATCAGGATTTAGGAGCTCTGTGCTCAGTTTTTTGGCCTTGCTACAGAATTCCTGTGTTCACAAGGGCAAAGCATTTAGGAATTGCTTTGTCACCTTAATAAATGTAAAAGAGTATGTTGGGAATTTCCAGCTGAAGAATGTCATTAGTGAATGTGAGTGCTTCAGGACTGATGGCAATGGGTTGGGATTTGGTTTATCTGTTAGTTCAAATAGTTGTGGTGGGAGGGGTTTTATGTTTGTTCTTAAAAGAAGCTTCAGAATGCAGATTCAAAAATTTTAATGAAAAGCTTTTTTTTTTCCTTCCCTTTTAAGTAAGTTTCTATTTTGAGGTACTAAGAAAAGCTAAAGTAGAAAAGTTATTATCAGATTTAATTGAGTATATTTGAGGATCATCATCTCAAGTTTGTAATTTTTATTTGTGGTTCTAATTCAGAACAGGAAACCACGTGAAACCTGTGTACTGCAAAGAGGGAAAAGCTTATTTGTATTTACCTTTGGAACACCTGGCACCTGCTTCTGCTGACCACTTTTCCTGGTTCTGGCCAGGAAAGGGTTAAGTTTTTTGAGTTTTCATGCCGGGAGGGGGCATGGCCAGGACCCCGAGGTTATTCTATATCATATCATTGCCGGGGTGGGAGAAAGGGACTCTCTTCTGGGGAAAAGGGGTTCCTCTGGTCAAGTAAATGTGGTGGAAGGAGCCATCCAGTATTGCTTATTGTCAGGGTGTTTCCGTGTGAATCCTTTCTTTTCATGTACCCTCTCACAGGTATTGTTGCTGTTATTGTTAATTTTCTTATCTCACTGCTGTTTCCAGTAAATTGGTCTCGTCTCAACCTGTGATCTTTACCTTTCATGTCTCCAGTTCCGCTCTGCACCCTGCCACAGGGAGAGGGAGAGGGGAAAGCAGGGGAGCAAGAGAGCAGCAATGTGGTTTGAGGAGTGTCAGTGGGGGCACAGAATTGGGGAGTACCTCTCCTAAACCACAACTCTGCAATTCGTAGAAAGATGTCAGCATTTGCTTACTTCTATGCCCGTTCTTCTCATTTAATTCAATGGGCTGTGACTGTGTATTTACATAAATATGTTTATTCTGTCCAGAATTGGGATATTCCCTTAAATGGGACACTTTGTTTTTTATTTGCTTCTCATGGAAAAGAGGGTGAAGACAGTCTCTTCTCAAACGTTTGAGTATTCAATAATGACTTGGGAAAGTTTAGGAAGATATAAATAACAGTAGGCTGGAGTGCCACAGAACAGCTTACAAGCAAACAATCTCTTAATGCTGACTGCAGTTAAGTCCAATTAATTTGAGGATGGTCCTGCTGACTGACCTGAAGATACCCTCTAATTGACAATGTATTTCCTTGGAGTAGTGAATTAGGTAGTTTGCTGTTTGAGGAAAGCTTCCTATGTTGTTGTGGCTGGAGGAAGCTCTTGGCGTATTCCCCAGCAGTGGTGACCAGGCTGTAGCTGGGCTTGGCGAAAGCCATACTTCCAGTGATGCTGCTATTTTAACTGGCAAATATGTTGTTGTCCAGGTAGGTCATATGAATTTGTTTTCTTGAGAGTTACGAATCTCTAATTGAGTAAACGAATAGTAATATTTTTCATATTTCTAGGTAAGATTGCACATAAAACTGGCTGATTCCTCCTGTGTGAAGGTCAATCAGTAATGGTGGAAACAGATTGGTTACACACAGATGTAATACAAAATAAAAACTTTCCGCCCTTTTTTTTTTTTTTTCCCCCAGACATGGGTTGTCTGTTTACAAATGCTATGGGCCATAAACCTTGCCAATATAAAGAACAGCAATTGACTGCAGGGAGGCTAGAAGACTTAAAAACAAGTTTCCTCTTTCCTTCCCCACCCATGAAGAAATGATGAGTCAGCAGGTTGAGACCACAGCTGATGTTGACTTGCACAGTCCTCTTATTTTTCACAAGAGTTATTATGAAATGAGTTCTTTTTCAGCATGGGTCTAAGTATTTGGATATATCCCTGAGTCTTTCTCTGGTTTATTAATGGGCTGCAGTGCTGCCATCACCATGGTATCCTGCTACCTCTTCCCATGCGAAGACTGCAAAACCACATGATGAAATTTACATTTTTAATTCTCCACTCTCCATGCCTGTACACATAAAAATGCTTTGCAAAACCGTGGAAGAATACAAATGCAAGGACAATCCAGTATCAAGAAACAACTCGGGTTGCTATGTTGTTTTGTTAATTTTTAATGCTCTCTCTTTAGCTGTTATACTGCAGCCATCAGTGGCTCAATACCTGCTTCTAGGTAGACACCACAACACCAGATGGATTACGTACTTTACAGCCCTAATGATAGTGGCTGATAATGTGTGCAAATCTCCCTTTCACTGCTTGTTCAAGGCAGTCAAGAAATACTGAATACAGCTGTACATAATTACGCTTCTTTTGAAGCTTAATCAGCCTGTGAAATTTCTGTTCCTGGAAAATGGTCAAAATTAGTCAATAAAAAGCCCAACAAAACAAACAAACAACAAAACCCCAAACCCTTTGCATGCACTTAGTTAATGGTATATTGTGACATTCTGTTTCTTAAATGCAAGGCTTCCTTGCCAAACTATTGAGATATAAAGGGAGGTGTGGGGGGTGGCAAATACTGCATAATGAAACTACAAAAAAGTGGTTTTGCTGCAGGTGTAGGAAGATGCTGATTTGACAATATGCAGTATGTATGCACTTGTTTCTGCCATGAGGAGTTTGTGTAGGACTAAGTATGTGTGTGTCTTAATGTGTTGCAGGTATGTGAAAGGTCATTCCCCCTTTTTACCCACTCCCTGTTTCTTTCACAGGTTTCTTTGAGTTACTGTAAGGTCAACTTTCAAAATTATCTGTTTTGGCTTGTTTATCTTCACATCTATTTTCTTCTTTATTCTATCATTCTGCAAGATTTCCTTTTCTAAAGAACTGAAGAGAACAAGATCAGAGTTTTATTAGGTTTTGCCTTTCCTTCCCCCAGTTTTTTCTCCTGTTGAAACTTGCCAATCACTTTTAAAGCCTACATTGGGCTTTTCTGCAGCACAGGAGATATCATTAAGGCTTTAAACCCGCTAATGAGGGAAATGTGCGCTGCTTGAAGGCTCCTGCAATATTAACCACATCCAATTATGTTAGGTAAACGTATGAGTATAGTCAAAACAGGATGAAAGCATATCTTTCTATTCAGGCCAAAAGCAGTCTTCTGAGCTAATCTTTCATCAAACCTACATTGGCTATTTATTTACTGGGTTTGCAGCAGTTTTTTTAAATACTGAATAGTAGCATTGAAGAGAAACAACACTTACAGGCAGGAAAGGACTATCTATTCCTAGGGCTCTGTTCCTTATTTAAAGAACATGTTTTACTGCTGGATAAAATATGTGAAATCTTAAGTCTGATGAATATTTTTTCTTGTTTAAATACATTATTGCTTCCTTATCTAATCCTGCCCTTAGCTGACTGTGTTACGAGTAGGTGGAGTGCAAATGCAGTTTATGCTGGTCTTTGCTGGTCCTGACCTCTGATTTCTGTTGTTGTTTTTTGTTTGAAGGGAAATTCAACTTACCCTACTTCTTTGGACATACGCTGTGAGAATATTTTTTTTTAAACATATTCAGTCTAATAGCACAGGTTTTTAACAGTCCCTCACTTCTGACTTCTGAAACTGTTATGTGACAGTAGCAGATGGGTTGTTTTGTTTATAATTTTCTTCATTTTCCCTATTTTTGACATATAGTAGAGTGTCATGTCCTTTGATTCCTGCCTTTCCCAGTCTGCTTTTGTTTAGAAGAGTAGTTTGTCACTTGTTCCAGAATTGACATAGGCTCAGATCACAGCATCCAAGTTGGCCTTTTTGCATGCTTGAGCAATCAGAGTTCAGACCTAGTACTTCGCTTTGTTTTCATGTCTTTAACCACATTTGGAGATAACTCAGCTGCTCACGTACAAAAAGTCCTTTTGAAGCATCTGATGATACAGGAACCCTCTTAAGTCTATGGAAGTGACGTTTCACAGCATAGAGAAGTGATTTACCACCGAGGAGTGTGGTAGTTCAGCACTGGAGTGGATGTGACATGGCAATAAGTGATATTTGAATGGTTGTCATGTGTCATGCCTAAGATCTATTTAGCCTGGTTGAGTGTCATCTTTCAAAAGTGGCCAGCAGGAGAATTCAAAACGGAACTGCTGGACAGACAGTGACAGTAATTTTCCTTCTGGCTTATCTGCTGAGCCTCCAGCAACCAGTGCTGTGCTGACTTCCAGTGCCAGAGATTGCATCTGAGCATCATTTTGGCTTCAAATCTGTTCCCACCCCAGCCTATCCCATTTTGAATCCTTTCTATTAACTCTTATGCCAGCAGGTAGGGGGTGTTTGGTTTCTTTGTTTGTTTTCATGGATAAGCTTTTTGTTTTGTGTGTGATTGTTCTGTCTGGGGGCTCTTGTGTGTGCACAAGTTCATTCCTCTTCAGTGAGAGTTAATGTGATACGTATGGGCATTATTGTACTAATCCTTGCAAGTTTTTGCTCTTCATTTAAAGTATTTTAAAGGTAGCATTATATCTTCAAAACAGTGGGAATACTTCTCTCTTTAGACATTCATTCAGAGACCTTAATCAGTTTGCCTGCCTTTATGTTTATCTTCGAACTTAAAAGTATGAAATGGCCTTTTTTGTTTGTTTGTTTGGGTTTTGGGGTTTTTTTTTTTGATATAATGATAATGTTCTTATCTAGCACAATGCTAACAACCTTTTGTTAAGATGTCTTAGCTGGACTCACCATTTCCACAGCAAGGTCTACAAAATGGATCATGTGAGCATTCTTCATTTGGTTCAGCTCAGAAGCTAGTCTGGCTTAGTTTATGTGTCAGGGTGGACTTTTTCAAAACTATGCAGGCTGACTTAGCACTGAAGCAGATGAGTGCTCACAAGGGCTCTCCACCAGCTCCATTTCAATGGTGGTTATCTCCAATAGATGGGGAGTGGTGAACAGCTGATGGGGTTGCAGCATCTTATATTGATGCAACTGCTTTGCAGTGGTCCTCTGACCACAGCCTGTGAAGTTCTTTTCTACCTAGCAATTAACTCTGGTAGATCTGTGCTAAGCAAATTTTTTGCCACCCTATTTATTTTTTGCTTGTGACCCACCCTCTCTAACATTCATTCTGCAACAATGAAACCTCCATGGGAAAGGATGTTCAGAGCTTGTGCACTCCTCACTGCTGACTGCAAATCTGGAGGATCACAAGTGAAGAATGAGTCGGCAGGTAATACTTTACGCTCTAGGGAGGGTTCTTCTTTATATAGTAACCACATATCTCGGTACCATTTGTTGTGAATAATTGATAGCAAATAGTTGCCTGGTCTGAGGCTGGGGAAGGGAAGGCACTGCCGTGTGTGGTGGGGGTGCTGTGGGAGCGCAGCACTGTGCACGCACAGCTCCTGACCATGGCCACGGGAAGTTGCAGGACACTTGCCAGTGCTGCTGATGTGCTGTCAGCATTTAATTCACCACACTTAGAAGGGAAAGGGAAGAGGATGAGGGGTGTGAAATACAAGCTTTTACACTGTATGGCTCACTCTCTGCTCTCCAGCACAATGAGTTCTCCTTACTTTGAGCACACCTGGCCACTGTGGATTTTCATGTTTATTCACCTGTTTCTGAAGGCTCGGTGATGGCTCGAGGAGACTCCATTTAGCCTCACAGGCACATATTCATCAACATATACACAGAGATCAGGAAACAGCTGTCCTGCAGCAAAAGTAAGGGATTGTCAATTATTGTTAATTATTTACTCCTGCCAGCCTCCTCTCACTGGTGTTAAGCAACAGAAACAAAAATAATTACATTCTTTACTGAAATAATGTTCCATTCCTCTTCTTTTCCTTTCATGCTTGCTCTTGCAGTAACGGGTTTGGGGAAATAAGTAGTAAAAACAAGAACTATCTTGCAGTCTTCTCCTCTGCTAGATTAATTGTAAGTTGAAGGTACACAAGATATTACTTTTTTCCCCTTTTCAAGGCAATTGCAACTGACAGTTTTCCCATTTCCTTTTCCATTCTCAGTATGTGCATTTAGATGAAGCTAAAATTGCACTCTTGCGCTTTTAATGCAGCTTTCCTAAAATAATTCTGAATTATTTAACAATGGCTCAGAAACATTCCAGTTTAACCAGTCATTGACCTTCAGTCAAGTTTTAATTTCATCAGGACTGTATTGGTATTTCCTCAGTTCCAACGAAGCTGTACTGTTGCAGAGGCGATGGTGAGAGCTATAATTAAAGTTGCCTAATGCCTCCCATTAAAATATTTTCCTTTCAGTAGATTATCATAGTTTAACTGCTTCAATTAGTATTTTCCATTTAGAATTTTTCAGTCAAAATGGTCTTGCTATTTTGGAGACAATGCCTAGGGAAAAGTTAGGGTTATTTATTGGTTGTGAGGAAAATAAACCCAGAGTCTATTTTTTTGGCTTTGGCTTTGTTCCCTCTAGTGTTAAGGGTTGGATATAAAAACCACTTTGAAAATCTGACCAAACTGTTTAAGTTTATAAGCCCCTGAAGAATCTCAGTAAACACAGACTCAACAAAAAATTATTGAAGGAGACTGACTTTCTGCTATTGCTCTCTGCTGACAGAACTCTACAGATGACTAAGATTTTCTACAAGTCATCCTGTGAGCTTTATGTCTGAAGGAGGAGAATCCTGAGTTTGTGACTGATTCATTTTACATGAAAGGTTTTTGGGTTTTTTATGTGCAACGTTAAAACCTTTCAGGATACTATTTTCTTTAGAAATCTTGAATTTTAGAAATCAAATAGAGATCCTGTGGGGAAAAAAATGGTATATGATAACATAACTAAAGAATTGGATCTATTTGGATCCATTTCTGCATATGCTTTAGGATACAAAGACTGCAGTAAGCCTAAGATTTTCAAACCTCTTAATGCTTTATTTTGCTCTCTAGTATCCTCCTAATATAGTTGTAATTGACTGCAGTAGGAATGGATGCCATATTGTATTGTCAGCAGTAAGAATTAAAAAAAAAAAAAAGCCTTACCTTAGTGATTTCTGAGGTTTGATTAGGAAATGTGTGGAAAACAGAATTTTCATGTAGTATCTGATTTTAGAGAGTTGAAAGCCAAAATAAAAATAAAAAGTTGATTGAAATAATTTGTTTTAGTTACAGCTTTTAATGTAAAGAAAAAGTAGTTTCAATTTACAAGGTAAGGTTATTTTGTTCCAAAAACATCTATAAGAAGGTAGTTTCTTGGACGTTTCCCCTTCTTTTCTTCCAGAAAGCTTAGAGAAAGAAATTGATTTTGTAATATTTACAGTTTCTTGGCTTTACTTAAGGTTGTCTAACCAGCTCTGATTTTATTTTTGTTTAATGTTTGATTTGAATTTTTAAAACGAATGTACCCTCCCTAGCTGGTGTTTCACTGTCACATTAGATGTTCTTTAAATGCCCTGGCTGCTGATGGTGCTGCCTTGTTTTACCCTCCTTGTGGTCAAGTTGGGCAGCTCTCATTATTTCACTTTTTTCAGCTCTTCTCTTTGTGCTTGTGGTAACCTTTATATTATATTGGCAGTGACAGTCGCTTTTGGTTTTAAGAACTTAGGTTTGTCCTAGGGTTAAGATTTATTCAAAGTAAAAAGATCAGCAGGGTTTTAGACATGTCACAGAGGGTTATTTTTTTTAAGTTTCAAGATCCCTTTTATTTTTCAGGCTGCTGGATGCTGGGGGTGTTCAGCCTGAACCTCAGGTGTGAGAGAAGCAGCAGTACAGATGCAAAATGAGTTCTTGTGATGTGGGAGTATGTGCTGTGCTGGCCAATGCTGATGGTTGGGAACTACAGCTTCCACCTCTGATCCTTCCAGAGAGTGAAGCCTCTTTCCTTCTCCACGTAGGAAATCCCAGCAGGCAGAACTACAGCAGCCTCCAGTCAGGTTGCCCATTGCCATTCTGTGTGCACCTGGCTGTCAGGGGCTTAATCCTCAGTGAAAGGTTGCAGGTGTCTCATTCTCATGGCTGGCACACCCTCCTTCCCTGGGCACTCAATAAAAGAGGATCCAAATCCCAGTTCTTGCTCTGTCCTCATGTGTGTTTGCTGAGCTTCCAGCTTGTCTGTGCCCAAAATGCTGGTGCTGGCTTTTTGAGCACCAAGAGTGGGGAGAATTCGGGCTCTGATCCATCCCTTTGGTTTCTTGTCGTGGTAACAGTGCACTAAAACTGACGCAAGAGTACTGAAACAGGCCCCCCAAATGCTGCATCACCTGGAGGCCTGTTTGGCCAGAAAGGGATCTGTGAGCTGTGTGGTATAGACTCCAATTTGTGGGGTTTTTGTTGTTTTTAACATTTTATCTTTTCCTAGAACTCTTAAGATAACTAGATATGGTGATGTGCTTTGTTTCATAATCCACACTGCTTCCTATTGTAAGTCTAAATGTTTAAGAATGCAAAAGTAGCTCATCCTGTTAATTTATTTGGATGAGGTACTGGCTGATACTCAGAGGAGTGTTTCAACTTCTCTCCTTGAAGAAATCAAATAAGAGTGATATGAGCAACAATCTGCTTACAGGTTGTTTGTGAAGTAAGGCTGTTTTACAGAAATTGTGAGCTCCAGAGAACTCATAAGTCCTGTAATGTTATCTGTGCACAATAGGACTTTATTATTGTTGAAATTATCTTATGGCAAACATTTAATTCTACATAGGCTCAAATTAATTTGTAAGAAGCAAATGAACAAACATTATTTCATATAAGCATGTCAAAACATGCTTTCATAAATTAGGATTTTTAAAAAATTTGATTAAAACCAGGCAATAACCACAGATATGAAATCTTGGAAGATAAAATGCTGAAAGTGTTCTGTGCAAACTCCTGAGAAAGTTTTATAGCCTAGTTCTTCTTGAGGGACAAATAAATGAGGAATGAAAGCAGCTACTGCTATCAGGAAAATGCATTAATGTTTTGACAGATAGATGTGGAAATCTTAATATATGAAACTTGGGGTTTTTTCTCTGATGTGTAAATATCCACTTAATGCAATTAGAAAGAATTGTGAAGTAGCAGGCAGGGAATTCAAATTCTTCAGCTGAGGAGATACTGCAAATGTGATTTTTTGACAGCTTGTCATTCTGCCATTATAGCTGACCTGGAGTTTTCTTTCTGAATGACTTTTCAGAGGAAAAGTAACATAAAAAGTAGAGTGTTTAGCCAGGGAGTGTTCTGACTTGGGCTAGCAGCATATGCTTAGAGAAAGAGCAAAAAGAGCAGAGCAAGTCCAGAGCAGTATTTCTTACAGAATATCCCCCTAACATCTGACTGCCCATGGTTGACTTCCTAAGCTGAAAGCTGTGTTCATGTTTTTAATTTTTAATAGCCCTTTTCTTCCAGTAGTTTGATTTTAAATATCATCTTGAACCCATTTTTTTGTTTTTTCTAAACCATTAGGAGGCTTCACAAGGAAGCTTTTATCGGCTTCGTTTGACAGCGTTCTGATATTTTCTTCTTGGCATTGCGGGGAAAAGGTGGAATACTTTTTCCTTGGGTTGTTTTGCTCATACTGGAGATCATCGGTTTGTAGTATAAATCCCAAATGTTCTGTTTCAAATTAGATAAATGACATTTTGAGGTATATTTTGTATATCAGAATGTTGTCACATGGGAAATGGGGTATTAGGCAACAAGTTTTAGGTGCTACATGGGAACTTGGAATACTAATAGAAACCCTTTGAAATGTCTTTCACCTTTCAGTCATAGTTTTCTACTTAGCCGCTTGTTTATTTTCAGTGTTTCTCAGTGTTTTGAGATTTTAAGCTAGAGAGAGTTGAATGTAATTTCATTTCTGTATTGCAACACCTGAGTGGAAGAGGTCAAACTAAAATTGTCAATAAAACATGAAGTACATGAAGAAGTGACATTTCTTATATATACTTCTCTCTGAATAAAAATTTTGCCTGCAAGTGATATTTTTAAACTAAGCCATTGGTAAGCCTCCCTTTCACCTGGCTATCTTACCTCTGCTAGAGAACAGAAAGTCCTTAGCATTTAACCCCTATTTGAGGGGCTTAATTTGACAATACAGATTTAAAGCTCTTGCTCAGCCATAGCTAATGTTCTGAAGGGCCATGAATCCCTTGGAGCTGCTGCTTTGAGCAGCTGAAATCACCAAACAAACCTTAGCAGCTTTGAATCTTGTCCAAGGTAGGAGATCTATGAATATGATGTTTTGAGAGGAGATGGCCCTCACAGATAGCTTTGAAACAGGCTGGTGGTTCAGGCACTGCAGAAAACGTAGCAGCAATAAATATAGTTCTTTGACTCAAAAGGTGGTGGAGCCAGGCTGCTTCAGTACAGTCCCCCGTGATAAGGGGAGCTGCCCAGCGTACAAGAGAGAGGCTTTCATGTATTTACCTGCTGGAAATCATTCCAAGGCACTCCTCTCACCTCTCTGTGAAGTGCCCCACCTAGAAACTTACAGGTGGTTCTTTGAGAAGATGCACTTGCAACCTTATTTGTTGAATCAACACCTCATTCTATGTGGTCCCTGGCATTCATGTTAGAGAAGTTAGTCAATCTCTGTAGCCTAATAGGCCTCAGACTATCCCTCCCTCCCCCTAACCTGTACTCCTTCTGTAATAATTATTTCCTGAATTATTCTTATTTCCTCACTTTTCTTCCTATCTTTATCCACAGGAAGGAGTTACAACTCTTTTCCCCACTGTGAGTTTTGTTCTGTCAGTGATCGTTTGGAAGCAGGTTACTTCTGTGACTACTTCCACCTTGCAGTTTTAAGAAGGGGAGTAATCCCTAATCACAGCTGTGACCTCTCTTCTGGAATGCATTTTGTTACTATGTCCATGAGAAGAAAGACGGTGAGACCTTAAGGAAGTGTGGGACTCTTCCTACACTGCTGTCATGGCAGAGCTTGGACAACTCTGTGCTCATTTTGGTGAACTCTTTTTCTGAGGTATCGAACTGCATACCCTAAGCATTTGAATCAGAAGCCAAGAGGACAGGCAGTGGGAGGCTGGGTAGTACTTACAGTCTCTCTTGGTATTCTCCAGAAGCTTCAAGGTGTCTGCAGGTATGTCCCTGGATGAGGAGAGTATGGAATACAGTGGTCCTGTGTGAACAAATATCTAGACAAAGTTCTTATGGGCATTGCCTGTCATTCCTATGTATGCCAATGACTGAAAGCATGGCAATATATGTGTACCAAAAGTTATTGGGGACTGCTTTTTCCCAAATACTCCTTACAGTCTGTAAAAGGAACCTTCTGGTCCTTAACCTTTCCTCAAGGAGAAGTGTGTATAAACAGAGAGGCTTTTAATAGTCTTATAACCTTATCCAATATTAAAAAGTCCAGTTATGTCAGCTGGAAAATGGATTTAAATGTGTTTAAAAACGGCTTCTCAGCACAACAGAAACTGTGTATGGAGTATGGGTTGTCTAGTACAACCTGAATTTGTTTATAATACCAAAATTCCTAATTAATTAAGAGCAAGTCCTTTTTTCTTTTGTTTGATTGTTTTGACCCCAAATATGAAAACTGACCACCATTTGCAAACTCGTGAAGGCATGGGCTTAATTTTGGTGTTGCTTACACCAACAAATGGAACATGTGACTTGCATAAGTTTGGGTCAGACTGCAGGAGGCCATATGTGTTTATTTTAGCATTTATGAATGGTTATATTTACCTCATTGCAATGACTCGCTTTGGTTTCTATTGACAAAACCATGACTTAAGAGAATGTTTGCAGAGACGAGAACAGATGTTTCCAGGCTGCTTGCCACAGAGGGGAAAAAAAGCCAGTATTTGCTTGTAAGCTGCTGTTGGCTGTGCCATTTTTCCAATCAGTAATTAGGAATGGTAGTTATTAGTCAGTTGCTGAAGATCCTGACTTGATAACAAAAGAACCTGCTTGGAGATGCCTTTTTGTATAGTCTGATCTATAGAGTACAATGAAAGACAATTGCTGTAATCATTGAAACCAATTCTACCTTGTCACACTATTTTGAAGTACCTTAATGACCAAGGAGAACCTAAAAGCTTAATGAAATTGATAATGCATGGATGTTTTCTCCTCTTCTCTGTAGGCAGGTTGGTTCAAATTAAGCTGAAAACTTTTACTAGACGCTTTTATGAAATTGCAAAGCAACATGAGCGTTTTGGAGCTAGTTTGGTGATTTTTGTTTTTCCCCCTCTGGAGCGATAAGACTGCCTTCTGAGTCATACATACTAAAATCAAACTTGTCTTCAACTAACAGAGAAGAGGGGACAAAAGTGTAATAGACTGTTAGCCAGGCTGGTGATCTGGGAGGGTTTTGAGTAACGTGTTTGAGACGTAGTGTCTGTGCCCATAGTTTTAATAGGCAAGGAAGGACTGATTTCACCTGGGAGCAGCAGTGTGGGGGTGTGTGGCATCTGACAATTTGGAAATGGAGTTTTGGAAAGGCAAATGAAGAGTGAGCCTGCTTTGGGAGACACAACTCCTGTGTGTAGCAGTTGCCTCAGGTGTTACATGGGTGGGAGGCCCCTCACAAGCACAGCAGAGGGGTGAGAGAGGCCCAGTGGTCTCCCCCACTGGGACACAGCCCTCAGTGGGCAATGCCAGCCTTTTGCCCTCTGCAAAGGCTTTGATCTTGGCATGAGAAGTTGGGTCTTGCTCCATTGCGAGATGATGATTTCTGAAGAGAAGAATTTTACATGCCTTGAAGAGATGTGGCTGTAACATCTGTGTGTGCAAGGGCCTTCCAGATGGAAACAGCAATGAACTACAGGGTATATGACATAAATGAACTCTATTTTGGGTTTTAAAAACATGCAATGCAGTGCTTTCCTGGCTCAGTCAAAAGCCACTACACAATATGTCGTTGAATGTCGTGAATACAGGGAGAGCTGAGCATGACTTAAAACACCAAGGAAGTTGGAAGGAATATACTATATCAGTTTACCAACAGGAAATTTTTAAAACTAATACATAGAGGCATCTTCTGCCTTCCCACTTTCATGATCCACTTACTGCAAGCCTGGTAAGATGTATTCCTGGAGATATCTCACAGATTTTTTTTTTTTTTTCCTGTTGCTTTTTTTTAATAGCAAGTGTTATGTTGATCTCTTAGGTGTCATGCCACTGCCACTGACTGGATGAAATACCATATGGGCAGTTCATGGGTTTACTGGTTCCACCTGCTGGCTGAACTGGTGGTGATGACCTGTCAGTCAAGGGGAGTTGAATGAGTAATCTTAATAAGAGATTTTATTAATAATTCTTGTCTGAAGTATGGGGATCGTGTCTTGTCTCATTTTTTATTAACTTTCATTTCATTAAATTCAGTTTAAAAATGCAATTTCTTAAACGGTATGGTAATGCCTAATCACAAGTGCATTTTTAGCAAGAGAAGGACAGCACCCCTCTTTGAAAATACGAAAATGAACAAGTTAACCCAGTGATGTGCAAGCACTGCTGCCTGCTCATTGCTTCTGGAGCTTGCCTTGGGCAGAATGCCATCCCCCACTGGAGCTAACACAGATAACTGCACGGCATTCATGAAGGCTAGGAGAAGGATGACCCCTCACGCTGGGAATATACCCCAAAAATTTCCCTAAAGAGGGGAAAGGGTGGGGATGGGAGGAACCTGGAGTTAGACTTAACTCTGGAAACTGAAATCCCCATGAGTACCGAAGAAAGGCTGAAGGAAAGAGGAGTAAATGGCTCTCATTAGTGTGGGCTGTAGGGTTTAGATTAGGGCTGAAGTTCAGGGGAGCACGGGCATGGAATTCCAGTTAAAGCTGGATTCCACAACGGCTGCAGGACTACAAGAAAGCTTACATGAAGGCAAATGGTGTTTGCTAGGGATGACTAATGCCAGAATTAACGTTGGAGTTACTGTTTGGATTTGGGATTTTGGGTGCTCTAGAGCTTAGTTCCTTGTCTGAATCCCAGCAGACTGAGTGCTGAGGCTTGACTCCTGTAGAAGTAAATTGTTTTTGATGGGTTTTGTTAGGAGTGGGCTATGATTAAGTCCAAGTTTAAGATAACAAAGTGTCTGCAATCCTGTTTTATAGAGTTTTGTTTTTCACTGCGTTGTCACAGCACATGGAGAAAATCAGCAGCTAGTTCTGTGGAGGTGAGTGGTTTTGAAAAGTCTTTAAAGGTGCCCTTTAAGTTCTTTGAAGATTCATCTATTCAGTAAAGAGTTCATAGCTGCATTAACTGCCTTCTGCCGGCCACAAACCTTTATCCCTCATTTCTCTACCAAAGAAATAAGAAGAGGTATCTAAGGGAACATCCTGGTGCTGTTACCCTTGCTGCTATAGGCAATCATTGCTGGCTGCCAGAGGTTCAGTCTAGCCTGCCTAGTGACAAACTTGGGAAAGGAACAAATATTGTATGAATGACAGAAGGCTGCAGCTTTACTCCAGGGTAGAACAGGAACAGGATATTAGTGCATGAATAGGTCCTACAGATGTTCATATTGACGTGCTTCTTAGCATGGTTTTGTTGTGTATTGATTAGTTGTCCCCCAGGCATAGTCTGGGCACAGTTCAGGGGAAGAACACGTACCATGACCAGAAGCAGTTTGGATATGTCCATTGTTTTTAGGAAAGGGATTTAACTTTGGGGATAGGAGGCCTCAGAGTTCCACTTGGCCTCAGAGACAGAGAAGATTCACTTGCCTGAATTATTTAGTAATACAGAGGAATCTAAATTGACTCAAGGATGAACAAGCCAATAACTGGGTCTGAAGGGTCATCCTGAGGAACACCTTATAGGGGAGGGAATTCTTGCATCAATTGCAGAGATGCCACTCACGTGCAATTATTCTGTTTTCTCTTTTAAAAGCACTGATGTATTAAAGAATTTTTTTGCAAGCAAATCCCTCCAATTTTCCTTGTTGTTGTTGACGGCATGTCTGTGATTGTGGGAACTCAGCAGCATTTGCAGGTACACTGCAAGAGATTACCATGCTGCTGGTAGTTATCATGCAGCATTGCTGTACCAGAAATGGTTGATTACACAGGAAGAAGTGCAGAGCAGTTGTTCAGTATTTAGATAATGCTAGATGGAACATGATCCTGTTTGCATTTGACTTAAAAGCAACCTCCTTTTCTGCCCAAAAACCAAAATTCTACCCCTGAAAATATTACAGCTGCCTCCTATGTTACTGGCTTTTTTTGGTGATTTTTTGTAAGCTCAAGCTTTTTTAGATACATCTAGTACTTCATCCACTTGGAAAGAGGTGACACTTCATCTTTCACTGAGATACTTCAGGCTCATTCTCGTACCAAATCCATTTTCATTCCTACTGTATGAACCTGTAACACAGGTTATGCAATTAGGAGGAAAGTGTTCACAGAAATAAGGCAAACCTAATAAATGAAATTCGCTACACACTGTCAGTCATGCTGATGGCATTCCAATAAACACAAACATATTTTCGCCTGCCCAGATTTAAAGATACAGAGTAAAATAATTTATGGCCAAAGTTTTTTTCCCCTTCCTTGTAGCATTTATGTAACACAGACCAAAAATATGTTAAGAGATCATTACTGACATAGAGTGCTAAAAAGGCAATACTATAGTTAGTGTTGTAGTTACAATATTATAGTTAACAGGCTTTTTGTTCAGTAACTGAGTTCTTCTGTGAATGTGCTCTATACGGTCTTTATGCAATTAGGAGCACTTTTTAGGGTGAATGTTTGGTTTTAGGAAGGGAATTTGCTTTCAAGACAAATGCAGTGAGATTTATATCACATCTGTTATTATCTAAGTGGAGCTTTGTCTTGCAAAGGAAATTTATCTTATAGAGTGCACGGTTTGGGCAGCCTTCAATTTAGGACTGGATGCAAAATACTTTTCCAAGTGTTGCCCTGTAATTTTTTCTGTTTTTATTTTTTTTTCTATATGCTATTTAAGCCCTGCTTGGAAGACAGAATTGGTCATTTCCTTGTGGGAATTGTTATTCTCAGCTTTCACTGTAGTTTCTGAGTGCCTCAGAAATGTTAATGTATCGTTAGCATTTCTGAGGAGGTCATGTGATATCTCCACTCTGTAAAGGAGAAGTGAAGGCTGGTGGTTGAAACACGGGTCTGAGAGTGTTTGCTAATTTGGGGGCTGCATTCAGTGACCTGATTTCCAGGATTAATGCATTTCACAGTATCAAGGCACATTCCCTGTTGTTGATTTCAGTGAGTGCTCAGGAGCACTGCAATCTGGGTCTCAGGGTTTGAAATGAAAACCGAATGTATAAGGAATATTTGTTTAGTGACCAGCTGAGTTAAGATTTAGTGTAAATGGCTGCCCTAGCAGCACATAAGAACTGGAAAGCAGAGGGTAGCATACAGTACTTTTTGACAGGATGGTGCTCATTTCCAATTGTCTAGAGGCTCTTTCTTCTGAATCTGCAATGCCTTTGAATATCTGTAACAAATGATGGAGCACTCTACTGAGTGATGGTCTTTCTAGCTGCACTCATGATCTTCAGGGAAGATACCTACTGACAAACTAGAAAACAGATCATTTATTTAAAGAGGCTATTCAGAGAAAACAGTCCAAGATGTTTCAACTTTGACAGCCTGTCCAAGGTTTTCCTTGTTGTTGTACAAAACAGAATAGCCTATATATACACATTTAAAAAGTGCTCTTATTTTGTTTTACAGTAGTCATCTGATGACAGTACCTAAGTCAGTCTTTTCCTTCTGCTTAATATGTACTTTTCTACTTGAAAGCTGCTCATCTTTGCTCAAACCTGGTCTGTGGTGTTGTCCCAGTGACATTAGTTTACTACACTGGATGGTGTTGCTGAGAATGTAAAACTATCCCATTAGCCTGTTTGCAATATAAAATAGGCTTCTGCATTTTACAAGCTTATGCAGTGTAGTAAGAATTTGGCAAGTGTAAAGGAAAAAGGTGTTAAGGAGAGCTGGCAGCTCCTTAAAGAAACGATATTAAGTGCAAACTCTTCCAATAAGGAGGAAAGTTAAGGAAGTACAGTGGAAGACCAGCGGAGCTAAATTGCGAGCTCTTCGTGGCTCCTGAAGAGAAGTTGTTTTTTTACAGAGTGGAAAGTAGGTCAGATTTCCAAGAAAAAGGATAAAAAATAGCATGTAGTGGCAATAAAATCAGAAGTATTGAGGCACCAAATGATATTAAAGTATCCAGATGTGTAACAGGTTGTAAGAATTCATTTCGCATGTACATTAGAAATGAAAGACTTAAAGGAAAGGTCAGAGGACAAAAGGGACCAACAGATGACATTGGGACGGCCAGAGCATCATTGGTTTGTTTGGGTCTCTTCCAGTAAAGTGGATACTGTTGCTACTGATAATATGGGGGACTGTACTGCTACTGCAGTATTCAGAGATCTCACATGCACAAATGAGTGTCTCTGTACCTCCTGGTAACTAGAGAAGTGTTCACCTTCTACCCACACCCACCAATCTTAGGGAGGTTTTTCTGGGGGACATTGCTGTACGATGCCTGAAATATATTTTGGAACAGTCCACTGTTGGAAGGGAAGGGAGGAGCACAGGGTGTCTTCTTTGCAAGAATTATTCTGTACTTTTGTTAATGATTTAGATGATGGCACTATGTATGCTAACAATTTATGTAGAAAGCTGGTAAGGATGGAAAGATGCTATGAAAGAAAGGGCTGAAATTCAAGGTGGTCTTGATCAGTCAAATAATCATAAAGGGAATGGTCATAATTTAAAAGGACACATTATACATGTGACTCTTGGGGGTAACCAGCTTTAATGACAAAGGCTGGGGAGTAACTTCCTAGGGAGGCATTATTCAGAAAGAAGTCTGAAAGTTGCAGGGAACCACAAACCAGTACATGAGTACAGTGTCATGCTGTGGTATGTGATATGCCAGGGTGAACAGAGAAGAAGATAGCTTGCAAAATGTCTTGGAGGGGAAAAAAAAAAATCCTTCCTTGTCTGGAGTACCGTGTTGGGTCACAGGGACTGTATCTTGAGAGAGAAGTAAATCAGCAAGACTATGCAGAGGAACAGTACCAGCAGTCCTAGGTAACATACCTGATAAGGGTGTATTGAGTGAATTGGTGTTATGTGGGGCAGATGGTTGCAGTATGCTTAGTGGTTATTACAGCGTTCTGGATTATGCTGCAAAGATGGGGAGAATTACCCAGTTTCTATGCCTGCAACAGCACAAAGACTAAAATTCCAGCAAGAGAGAGAGATTGTGCTGCCATGGTAAAAGTAGTACAGCACTGGAAGAGTTTGAGTGGGGAGGTTATTGAATCTCTGTTATTGAAAGTCTTCAGGAACAATTAGGAAACATCTTCTGACATAATATAAGATGTAATATTCTCTGCTGTAGGACTAGACATCTGCTGATGTTTCTTACAGGCAGAAGTGTTGTTTTCTGATATGCTTTCTCTTTTGTCTTTTATATCCTTTTACTCCTAGGTGAATATCACTGTTCTGTGGACAAGAACTTCTTAGATGGTGGGGGAGATTAAAATTTAGTAAATTCGCAGTGGTCATTTTGGTACAGAACTTCATAGGGCAGTGCTTTAAACTACTATATTTGACCAACTGCTGCAGCTGTAAGAGTCACAGGCCACAACTTAATGTACCTTATAAACAGAGTAAGGACTGGGACTTGCTTTCTATTCAAGGTATTTTCTGAAGACTTTTAAAATGCACGTAACAGTCTGACATACCAGCTGTCACCAGAAATTGTGTCCCCCACCAATCCCAGCGTGCGGTGCGTTGGCACTCATGTCACGCGGAGAGGGAGTGTTGACAAGTCCTCTTGCTAGTCACCTTGGAAAGAGAGGGAAGAAGCCAAGGTTCAGTGAAGGTGATCTCCGGG
Organism: Picathartes gymnocephalus; assembly: GCA_013390045.1. Classification (NCBI taxonomy): domain Eukaryota; kingdom Metazoa; phylum Chordata; class Aves; order Passeriformes; family Picathartidae; genus Picathartes; species Picathartes gymnocephalus. The sequence goes on from WEKY01062686.1 coordinate 88,636, forward strand.
GAACACCAGAAACACCAGAACTGGACCAGTCTGTAAAAGGATTTACTGGGCTGGTTCAAGACTTCTACAAGCCCAAGAGAAAATGAGCGCAGCAAAAGACAAATTTTCTCCAGCCTCATCCATGTTTAGTTTGGTGTTTGGGGCTGATTTGAATCTCTCTTCTGGGACAGCAGTGCAATGCCATTCCTAAGCAATCTTTCCAAGTTCCAGAGTCTTGAGTAGCTGTAGTTGCATTTGTGTTAAAATTGAATTATGTTTTCTTTCGACTTAGAAGCCAAACTTGATTTCCAAGCCAATGCTTGATAGCATCCTTTGTCTTCGTGATGACAGATGGAAGTATGTGCGGAGCCTCCTGACCCCAGCCTTCAGCGATACCAAACTGAAAGAGGTAAGGTGTAGACATTGCTGCTTTCATAATTTAGAAGACTTGTGCAGGCTTTATGTAGGTCCATATTAAGGATAGGTAAAACCTGCTACTTTGTGCCACTTTATTTAGACCTGAAGAGCACATGCAGCAGAGCTTCTGTACAGCATGGTTCAGATCATAGACTGGTGAAAATCCGAATAGCTCATTTAAGGATGTGATCCTCTGTCTTCCTCTGTTTAAGCTGGTTTTTACATAAAAGTGTAGCATACTCAAGAAGGACCCTTATCCCTTCTTCTCCCCTGCCCTGTTAGGAGTAAGCTTAAGTCCGGGAAAGGTTTTTGCTCCCAGTTGGAACATAGATTTTCTTGATATGCAGAGTCAGCAACTCTCATGTTAACACAGGAACTGCTGTCAGGCTATTTTCATTTCTCCATCTCCTTCCCCTTCCCTTCTCCTTTTATTCTTTAATCCTTTCATATAATAAAATAAGTCACTGGAACAGAATGTCATTGCCAGATAAATACCTCTGACTGAAAATAAATGTCTCTGCGCTGACCTGCTGCTAATTTCCTATAAATGTATCAGCATTTACTCAGCCATGGGAACCTATTACCCAGTGACAAAGTCCTGTTCCAGTGGCACGATATCTCTTAATTAAATGTATATAAATGATTGACTGGTTAAAATCTTCTTTCAAGGAAAAATACAAAAACCAACCCCACAACAACAAAAAAAATCACCTCTTCTTCTTTATGTTTGATTCTGAAAGGGAATCATGCCTCACTCTGGTGCCCAGTCCTGGGTTGTAAAATTTTCCACTGGGCAGACGCTTGTGTTGTTTTGACATGCCGCTGTCGAAATCCACAGTAACATCTAAATGTGTCTGGCTCTCCCAGCTCTATAGACAGCGGTCGCTTAGCAACGCCGGCTGTCACCTCCTTATTATGGTAAATTCTAATTGGCCGTGAGCCTGGCGGAGATGCTGATTAATCACGACTGACAATGCCATTGGTTATGCGCCCTGACATTTGCTCTGTCACCGACTCCATCACGAAATTTCAGCAAGGCGAGGGTGTTTAAATATGCAAGCCATTAGTTGCACGTGGCATGGTGGGGAGAGGAGAGTTTTGCATTTTTCTTAGCGGAAATTAATCTGCCTTACTGCAGGTCATCGGCTCTTTGCTCACGGACTAACAAAAGATAACATCACACTTTTCTCAATTTGTGGAGAGCAACCTCTGCCGGCACCAGCTAGGCAGGCTTGGCTGAGGAGCACGGGGAGGGCAAGAGAGTGGAGCCTGGGGGATCCTGCTTCGGGGCTGGGCATGCACGGCTTTGCAGGGTCTGGCCCATGAGACCGGGCTGGGAGGAGAAGTCATGGCACTCCCTTTGCACGGCTTGTTGGTGGTGCTGGAATGCAGGAATAATGATAGGAGGTAAAATGGAGGGCTGGCCAGTGCCTGGTAGCTGTCTTGCATGAAAAGATTGAGGTCTTTATTTTTAGCCTGATAATCAGCTTTGCCCATGCTGCCTCTTCCAAGCTCTGTGGAAGGCATGTGACTGTGCATGGGCTTAGAGTGACCTGGAAATTGTCACTTTCTCCTCCCATTCTACAGTAACTGGGAAAAAGAGGAGTGGGGCAGGTCTCTCTGAAAGGTTCAACTTTACTTTTCTCTCCCATGCCTTCACCAGAAGTCTGTCCATCCCTACACAGACAGACACTTGCAGTAAGTGGATGTGAGATTAACAATTGCTGTTGAACGGATGTGCTCCTCAGCCTTGCATTTCATTTTCTACCCAAATACATTAGCAATCCTGGGATTTGAAGTTAATGCAACTTAAGTCCTTGCCCATATTCTTTTCCTGCTGTTGCTTAATTTAGAAGCCATACCAACACTTCTCAAAGGAAATCAAGCTCATTAATTATGATCTCACTTTTTAACTCTCCCGTATTTGGTACTCTCTCAGAACCTCTATAGCAGCATGGAAACAAAAATACCATGTTCTAGTATTGGCCATAGTACAGAGTATTCAGCATTATCTGCAAAACATCCTGTTTATAATAAACCCTTCCTCTCTGAGGTACAAACAAGCTAGATTTGGTACTAATTTATTGCATAGGAACCTAGATATGCTATTTTATACATATTTATAAATACTACTAGGACATTCCTTATTTCTTCTTCCAAGATATTAATTCCTCTAACAAAATCCCACACCAAAGTCTTCCGCTCTGTTCTCTCTGGATATCTGTCTTAACTTTGTTCCTCTGTGCAGACACTGGAGAGACTGCATACCTCACGACTATCTTTGGAGAGTGGTTCCCCTTGAGTGCTGCAGCCCCTAGTGCCACTCCAAACATAACTTGTCTGTCTGGGTGCTCTGTGAGAATTGGGAGCTATTAGCCTGTGACAGAGCAATAAATGTTAACAACTCCTTGTGCTCCCCATAGCAATCACTTCAGATAAAAGATGCACCGAGGGACAGAGCATAGGTTCCTGATGTCTCCATTTCAGAAACACAAGAAAGGACAGTTTCAGGGCTAGCAAGAGTGAGAAGCGAGAAGCCACTTTGGCCTGGCTGCTGGAGGACAAGATCCAAGATAGAGCTAATGCGTGTTGCTAAGATTTAACCTGCAGTGCTCCACAGAGGCACCTGCAGCTGTGGGCAGAGGTGAGCTTTGCCCTTGTCACTTCAAAGAAGTGGTGTAATGTCACTGAGAAGTTCACTGAGCTTGAGGAATTTCCCTGTAGTATGGCAAATATCTCCAACAGCTAGTCAGGAAATGATGAGAAGTTGATTCCAGAAATTTTGAAGTTTTTGATGTTACAGGAAATGAACTGAAACTAGAGGTTACAGAGTTGTTGGGTAGCCAATATAGTGGTTTCCGTGTGTCTACAGAGAGTTGGTTTTGTAACATTTTTCAAGAGTTTGACGTATTCTCCAGCTCTTTTCTCAATTTGTCTTTAAAAGCTATGCACAGTTTCACTGTTGCTTTTATGGATCTCTGCGTATTGGGTGTTCTCCCTTTTTCTTTTTCTAACAAGCATGTAAAGATTAGTAAAGGAGTTGACTCCAGCTAAAGGAAGGTTTGTCTCTGGATAACACTGAACACAAAAACTGTAGTGGTGGTGAGTATAGCATAAAGCAATAGACTTGTAATCTTGATCCTGCAGTAAGGTTGGGTAGCATCCCGTGTGAGATGCCACTGGAGTTGGTAGCAGATCTAATAATAAGCTCTTTCCAGTAAGACCCCTGAATGAACCTCAGAGTACCATTGCTGTGGGAACACTAAGAATGATAAATGAGAGACAGGAGGCAGGAAACCCAAGAAATGTCACTTCCAGCTCTGCCATTGACTGCCTGTGGGTGATCTGACAGAAGCTACTTAAATTCTCTGCATATGAAACAACTTTTATCTGTTAAGTGGGAACAATACCAATCACTGAAAGTTGATCCAAGATGTAATTCATGAGGAATTGGTGAATTATAATACCTAGAGGCTCTGAGTAACAGAGGCATTTCCCATTGTTCCTGTCATGCTCCTCAGCTGTTATGTATTGAAACAAGCTGACATGTTAGTGATCATGCTAGACCAATCTTGATTCCCTATTTAGTATTTCTTATTTTGTTCCTCTTCTTTTTGCTGTGGTGCCTGTGATGATCCTGCAGTCCTGGACCCCTTGTCAGACTTGATAAATTGCTTTACTCTCTTTTACAGCCAACACCAGCAGAAAACCTATTGATTTTTATTTATTCTGATGGTGCTGCGGTAGTCTTGTCGTCTCCTATCAGTATACTGGGGATCCTTTCCTCCATTAACAAACCGTTTAAACAAAACAGGACACAAAAATTAAAGAAGAGAGCACAGCTTAGTGTAGCATTGTCCTAAATAACCTGTGAAGTGGAGTTTGTGTTGAGGCATTTCTTTCAAACAAAGGGAGACACAAAGCAGAACTTGTAATAACATGGCAGAACAGTGCAGAAAAATCCTCTAGTATCACTCTCAGGCATGTAGATCTTTCATGTCCCACTAGGACTAAGATCTGACAGTCCAACCATAAAGGTTTCCTTGATTTGCTGTTACTCTGTGCACATTGGTCAAAGGCGTTTTGGAAGTGTCTCTGGAAATTGCTGTTCTTGCTGGACAAAGCAAGTGTGCTCACCTGAGGCAAAGCAAATCAGTAATGTAGAAACTGATATGTGAAATGTGCATAAACTTGAACCACGGGCCAATGTCTTGTTGAGTTGCTCATTTTGATAAGTTTTGCCCAGGAGTAGCAGCGCCCCACTCTAAGGTAATGGAAACAAATCCTCTCACAAAACATCTTTCTGACACTCTGCTCTTTTCCTGGTTTTATTTAGGGACTTGAAATCTGGAAGAGAAGCAATTCTTGTGTTAGGGATGTGTTCTTTTCTCTTCTCCTTCCTTTATATTGCGTAACATTTGTGGGACAAGAGGCCCAACATGACTTCTGCTTGCTTCACATGAACAGCAAAGTCTCCAGGGTCTCTGCCTACAGTGAATATGATCCAGCCTTCTAGTTTTTAGTTTGGAGGCTAATAATAACGGGAATAATAATACTGATGAATATTGAGGGCCCCATCTAACTAGAGAAACGTGACTCTGATGCCTTTGAACAGTGCAAACATCCACATGCACTGTGCATACGCAGAATCAGAAGCTAATTGTTGTTATGTGCCAAATAGCATATTGGCAGGATTTATACAGCAAAGCCCCTGGCAGCATGAAAACCCTAACCCCAAATGCTCTCCTTTGGCAAAAGGAAAGAAATTTGGACTCTGGGCTACTCTTGCTATTAGATAACTGTCAGATCAAATATTTACAGGAACCATATTGTTTAGATTTTTCTTCATCCTGTTACTCTCAGCCAATCTGAACACAAAGCAGCTGGGGTTTATTTACCCACCAAAAACTGAATCTCAGGCAGGTTATGCAGGTTTTATCTTCCGACTGGCAAATCAGAATGATACCCAAGGCAGTGTAGATCAATGTGTCTGTTTCTGTGCCAGTTTCCTACACTTGGTATAGTTCACCTCCCCTGACACAACTTTATTTTTCTTGACAATCGGACAAAGATTTTGAGGTGTTATGAGACTTGAGAATGTTTCAATCTGTGGTCTTTGTAGTTTGCAATCTTGATCTAATTTATGTCCCCCAGGGGAATAAAAACCCAAACCCAACGTAGGATTCCAGAGTAGATATCCCCTGTAGCTTTCATATACAAATAATTGTCTTATTCACATGACTCTGTTAATATCATGCTAACAGTAAATCAAATCCATGTGCCCCCCTCCCTGTTTTCCTGGTTAGATTTACTAATAAAAATACCTTATGGCTAGGAATGAACTGCAATAGTATTTTGGTGGAATGTGCAAAGTGCAGATGTGCTGTGGGATGCCCTGGCCAGACGTACGTGCCCCTGACGTCTCTGCCAGCTGTTGAAAAGTGATAGCAACCAGCTGGCTGGTTACGGATATGGTGATATGATGAAGAATAAAAGAGAAAATAAGGCAATAAAAGGAAAATCTGAAATGATCACCATCTGTTTCGGTAACATCATACCTGTTAAAAAATGGATTTTCATTTTGTTCTTGTTGGCTGGTTCAATTCATTGGTAGGGGGCTGGACCCAGAGATTATGAAGTGTTTCACCTTGGTTCAGTCTGTTGAACCGAAATGTATTAATTTGGTTGAACCATTTGAGAAGAAGCTTGCTGCAGGGGACCTTCTTTGGAAAGCCAAAAGGGGAAGAAGGCTGCCACATACTGTGGTGTGCAGTTCCCAAAAGTGTAACAGCTGCTTTTACCAAAAACACTAATCTGGCATCAGAGTTGTCTTGTGAGACTGTGGCAAAGCCCGAATCGACCCAGCTTTGCAATGCAATTTCTCTCGTATAGGCACGGGACCTCGAGAGCAGCTAAACACATTCTTGACTCAGGTTTCTGCCTTTGGAAAACATATTGGATGCTCCCGCGTTGGCCTTTTGACTGCGTGCAGTCTTGCCCATGTGTTAGGATGGCAGTGTGCCTGTGCACAAAGTGTTGTGCCAGTTTCACAGAGGTAGAAGTGCCAAGCAAAATGGACTTGGCTGGGCAGGCTGCATAGCTCTCAGAGTGTGCTGCGAGGCTGCAGTAAGTCTTTTTTGGTAACAAGAATGTCAGAGGAGTAGGATAAGTCTGTTCTCGTGTTTGTTGACATCCATATGCTGAAAGAGGTAGTTCAGGAAGGAAAGGCAAGTTTCTGTGTGTACATTGCTGATGCTTGGCATAGTTGTTGAGGCAAGACTCTGGTATTAAGTTGTAGGCTGCTCTTGGTAGTCTATATGGGAAAGAGCCATAGGATATAATTCCTTTTGGTTCACGGCTGGATTGCTGCTATATCCTTCCTCTGCCCCCCTGTTTGGTGTAATCAGGGAAGTGTCTGATTCCACTCAAATGTAGGAAGCAAAAGAGACAGAGACTTTGATGAGGCCTTGATGTTTGTCTGTGCTGTGGTTTCTGTGAAGCCCTAAAGAAGAGGCTCTTGCACCGTCGGCTGTGGTCAAGCTCTGGGTTAGTCTACCTGACCAGCACGTGTCAGTGACTGGAAAGAACCGTTAGATGAATAAATTCCCATGAATGTCCATTTAATGGTATCACCACTTTAGAAAAGCCTTGCCTTGTGTACAATTAGCAGTTTGCCTTCAGCAGCTTGCAGTGGTATCCAGGGTGGTTTTCTAGAGTACAGTTCAAGTCCCTAAAACTGAGAGACAGCAGGATAGAAGTGCTGGGTGATGCCGATGCCTTTATAGGACTTTGGAAAACATTATTCCTTCTGCCCTGGAGCATAGTAACCTAAATGTGATGTAGTCCAAATAGAGATGATGATAAATCATTGTTTGGAACAGGAAACGATTAAAAAGAGAGGGTGATGTTTTTGACTGATTGCTCTTTGTGTATGTAGCCACAACGGGGCAGGAACCATCAGCCAGGAAAGTGACACAGCCTCTTGTATTTAGGCCCAGAGCTGGAGAAGGGCATCCCTGTAATGTGTAGGTTTATTTTGAGCAGAAAGTACCAACATTTCACCTTACCAGTGCCTAAGTGCCTAACAACACCTGCAGAGGAACCTGAGAGTTCTATTCCATTTATCAGATAAAAATAATTAAAAATAATTTTTTTGTTGTTTTTTTCTTCTTAACATTTTAATGTTTTTTCACAATTCAGTATGTTTCTTTCTAGATGACACCACTGATAAACCAAGCCTGTGACATCCTGCTGTGTAACTTGAAAGTCCATGCAGATTCTGGCAAAGCTTTTGATATCCAGAGGTATGTTCAACATGCCAAAAATTAGTAGCAGATTATTAAAAAAAAAAAGTCAATAAGAGCAGTTATTCTAAATTCACACTTACTGTATAAAAGATTTTTTTTCCTCCCTCACGTTTAAAAGTAGAGATCATAGTTTAATTGAGGGTGTGTCTGATAAAAACCTTTTCTTCCTGGGGACAGTCATTGCATGCTTGAAAAGTAATTTTGGTAAAGCATCTAACATATTTCTGGCAGTTATTTAATGAAGTTTTAACAGCTGGAAGCACAAAGGAAGGCTGCATCAGTCCCTCTCCAGTCTGTTCTCTACAGGCTGCCAATAATGTACAAACATAAGAATTGATCTAGTATCAAATATATTTAGTCCATCACCCTTTTGCTTTTTTTTTTTTTAATTTTTAAGTATGAGGGGTTTTTTTAGCACTTAATGATTCTTACCACATTCTTCATAACCTCCTCTAACGCCACTCTAGCTTTTTGTGAAACAACAGGATCAGTACTCCAGATGAAAATGCACTACTGATTTATCAAATGACATTCTAATAATTTCCATATTATGCTTTCTCTCATTTGTTATACATTTGATATCCTATTATCTTTTTTGTTGCGCTTTCATTAGAGGTCTTCACTGAACTGTTCACAACACTGTCTAGTCCCTTCTCTGAGCAGATGCATTTCCTGTAAGATCCTGGGTTAGTAGTTCAAAGGCATTCTTTCTAATAGGCACTATTTTTGCTTCATTTTGCTTACACTTCATTTGCTGGGTGGGTCAGCACCCTCTGAAATTCTTCATTATTTTCCCCAAACTGAAGCAGCACAAATAATATTGTTTCATCAGAAGAAATGGATATTTAGCCACAATTTATTCATCTTTTTTCAAGTACATGGGCACATGTGCACATGCAAGTGTGTCTGTGTGTGTGCAGAGATCTCTTTATTAAACAGCTGAAAAGATGCTTTGAAACCTCAAGATATATTATACTAGCCTAGTGCTGTGATGAAAATTGACCTTTTCAGTCCTTCCAATCTTTTCCCTTTTTTCCATTTGTCCTTTGTATTTGACTGGTCTTTTAGCTATTGATCCATTATAGGGTTTCACCTCTCAAGAGACACTTTGGAAAAGACCGTTTAAAAGTATAAATGAATTATGTTGACCATCTTGGAACATGATCTTCCAGTTGTTTTACCATACTACCATTTCAGCTGGTTTGACGTATTTATAAATGTGATTCTCATTCTACTGCAGTTTCTCAGAATTGCCTTGGGTGCTGGTTTTTTGAATGTAAAGACCCTATCTTTAACCTCCTGTGACCTTAGTTGTCTTTAGCCGTTTAGTATTTTGCCAACAACTCAAAATCTAGTTTTTGAGGGTTTTTTCCAGTACCTTGGAGAGATAGATGATTGAGTCCTTCTGAAATTACTATTTTATATTAATGCCCCCTCTTTTAACATTTTAACTTCTAATAATGCTTTTTGTGTGTGTCTCTGTAAGAGTTGAAGACTAAAAGAAGTTATTTAACTTTTCAGTATTGTTGTGATCTTTGAAACCTCCTCTGATGTGGTCAGAATGACAACTACGAAGATCATAATTTTGAAATACTGATTCACATAATATAGGCAGGACACACTGGGCCTGACTCCTGTTCTTCTCTTCATACATGCTCACTCAGGTTAAAACACCAGAGTTTGATATTAGCCTTTTGTAAGGATCATGGAACTACAGTCATTGCTTGCTTTACCACAGATCAGAAGAATCAAATTCCAAGGATATTTTACATTCTCAGTCCACTTATCTCAAAACTTAATAGGGCTGCTAAAGCCCACTAGGAAAATAAAGATGGTAAGACAACTGGATAGATGGTCAGATATTTATGGAGTGGTTCAGTGGGTTCTGAAGTTTCTAAATCGTGGTCCACAGATCATTTGGAGTTCTCAAAGCAGGGGCTAATCCTTTGCAGAGATACAGATTTCACATGGTGTCAGTGTCTCCTGGTTTTGTCCACAGAGTTAAATTACAAAGGAGGTATGAAGAAGAAGAAGGAAATCCCTAAGGACCTTAATTTTACTTAAGAACCTCTTGTCTCTGAGAGTTTAGACTGGACTGGTAGTAGGTGTGCTTTTTGCAGTTTAAAATGAGAAAGGAGTGATCTCATTTATTAGTTTGCATACTAAGAAAATGCTTATGAATCTCTCATGTGTTGCATTTGTTTTCTAGGTCATAACAAATTAAAGTGGTTTTAATAAAATTTTAGTGGAATTATTGAGCTATATGAAAATATGTTCACTTTGCACGTGTAGAGAAGATGATCATTATAAAGCATCAGCATTTGTCAGAATGATGGAAACATCTCATGTCGGCAAAGCTTAAATGTAAAAGCAAAAGGAAGCTTAGTGGCAAAAATCAATGCTATGTGATGTTTGTAGAAGCAAGATATTAATGGATATGTGATTTGTAGATAATGATTTCTCATTCTTCAATTAAATGCAGGTGTTACAAATGCTTTACCTTGGATGTCGTTGGTAGCGTAGCTTTTGGTACTGAGGTGGATTCTCAGAAGAATCCTGATGACCCCTTTGTTAAGAATTGCAGAACATTCTTTGAAATGTCTTTGTTTAAGCCTCTTCTCATTCTAATCCGTGAGTATACTCTGTATTTGTCTACTTTCTTGTGGTAATTCCATAGAAGTGATTCTCAAATTGCAAAACATGCTGAAGCCAGAGCAGAAGTTTTATAGCCGACATTATTTCAGAGGTGTTCAGAATGCAACCTACAGGCCCATTCTACCCTTGAGATTTCCACCATATGCTCTACAGGTCTGGTCACCGTTGATGAAACTTATTCCAGAAACTCAGAGTCCAAGAGTGCAATGCTCCTGGTTCATCTGAGAGGAAAATTTCTGGGTCTTTCAGTCTCTACAATACTTGTTTTGATACACTTCTCACTAAACTGAGTAACTGCCCTTTGGAACTGAAGTGTAAAGTTTTTGTGCACTTGGTTTGCTTAGCAGAGATTGAAATCCCATCCATTAACAAACTGCTAAAGAAAAGAGGTGGAAGAGCAGATAAACAGATTATGTAAGTACTCCCAATTCTTTTTTGAACACCGGTCGCAGCCTGGTTGATGGCACTAAAGGATAAAAATCACAAGTGTCACAAAGAGAATGCGTTTCTTTTAGATGAATAGGTAGCCAATGCAAGAGTGGGGTATAAAGCCACGTAGTTCTGGGGCATCAAAACAAAAAGGCTTCATGGTGGTGATGGTCTGGTTAATTCAAGGGCAGTAAGAATCACAGCTGAGGAAGCCACAGCAGAATCAAGGCTTTTGAGGTTTTATCATCTTGTTATCTAGACCTGCACACAGTAGGTGGCACAGTGGCAAAGTTTCCTGTGCCCAACTGATCCTGCTGGCATTACAGATTGCACCTGTACTCGCAGCGCATCAACTGTTTCCTTCTGGAGTTGTGTATCCAAATTGCCCTGGGGTTAACGTTTAACCTGATTGCAAAATGTGATTTGTAACCTATCTCTAGAGGGACAGAAATATGCCCCTATACATCTAAGAACATGTCCTTCATTAAAGAAAGTTTCTGTGTGTTTGGAGTTGGTTCATCTCTTTCTGCTCGTTCATTAATGTAGTCTGAATTTCCACAATGTAGTTGCCTTGTTGGCAGGACAGGGTTTTTCCAGTGACTGATTTGTTAGTCTCAAGTTGTTCATAAGTTAATGAGGGGTTTATTAGAAATCAAGACTTCACTCAGGTTTCTAGTTCCTGACTATAAAAGTCATTGACTGGGGACCATCCTTGTGATAACATCCCACTTCCAAAGTCTGTGGCCTGCTTAGAGAAGCAAAATAAATAGAATCATAGAATAGTCTGTGCTGGAAGAGACCTTTAAAAGCAATCTAGTCCAATCCCCTGCAATAAGCAGGGATGTCTTCAACTATTTCAGTGTGCTCAGAGCCCTGTCCATCCTGACCTTGAATGTTTTTGGGGATGGGGCATCCACCATCTCTCTGGGCAACCTGTACCAATGTTTTACAAGCTTCATTTTAAAAAACTTCTTCCTTATATCTAATCTGAACTTGCTCTCTTTTAGTTTGAACCCCATAGCCTTAGTCCTATTGCAAGAGGCCTTGCTAAAGAGCCCCATCCTTCTTATAGGTCCCTAATACTGGAGAACTGTAAGCAAGAATGAAAACTACCCAATTTCATGGGTTGGTGCCATAAGCTGCTAGGCCTGTTCAAGATCCCCCACCTTCCCTATTTAATTGTCTGAGTAGGCAGGGGAAATCCCTATTTAATTGTCTGAGTAGGCAGGGGAAATAATGCTCCCCTTTGTTGTGGTGGCTCTGTGACATCAAAAAGCTGAACCAAGATCCTGAAGCATTGTAGAAACAAGCTTGGAGGTCATCTGTCTGGCAAGAGAGTCCTGGCCAGCAGGACATCTCTAAAAGGAAATCCTCTTTTTCTTCCACCCTCATAGGTTGGTAAAGGGAGAGGAAGAGAGGAAAAATCAGTTTTCATAAAAGGAACACATCCCACTTGATAAGCTTTATAATATTAAGGAAGAGTGGGGCAGACTATTATATGCCTTCACAGTCTGATTCAATGTTTTCTTCTTTAAAATCTCTTACAGTTTCTTTCCCATCCATAATGATCCCATTGCTACGCATTTTTCCCAACAAGAAACAAAAGGAACTGAATGGATTTTTTATCCAAGCCATAAAAAATGCAATTGTCTACAGACACCAGCAAGATGCAGCTGAGGTAAGGCTATTTCTGTGGTAAATATATGGATAACCAAATGTTTTAAGGAAAAACTGGAAGTGGCACAAGCCTCAGTTTGAAAATCAAACTCAGTCTCTTTGAACATTCAAAGTGTTTTAGTGAAGATTTGATTAATTTTTAGCTTTGTGTTCCATCAGGCATCCCAATATTGCTTCTCTTAGTATTTCTGTTCAAGTAAGGATGAAAAAAGGTGCCATCTGGGCTGACTTTTCAGCCTAATTTCTAGACCCAGAAGGCAGGATTCAGCCTGTGGAATTTTTTCTCATCCTAAAGTCAAGTGCCATGTCTACACTACTTTTCCTCAAGGACCGGAGAAAAAGAAGCCCTCACTGAGTGTTCCAACCCAGTCTGTCCCTGAGAGGTGGGTAAGGTTTCACAGGGTCCTGTGACAGTTCTTTGCAACATGGGACGAGCCTGAAGGTCTGGTTAGAGCAGTCACTTGATGCTGAGATGGCTAAATAGAAAGCTAGTAAATACCACCTGAAGTATCCAAACAAAAGGCTCCCCATTGTTAGCAAAGCATTTGTTACCTCTTTTTTTGGACATACGGCACTCTGAGGGTTTTTTTTTTNAATCACTCTTGTTTTATGAAGTATGTGAAGGCACATACATTTTTATGAAAGTCACTCTATTTTTGGTATATGAAGCATTTGGAACGTAGGCCTGTGCTTTGGTTCTATGATAAAAAAGTTCTTCTTTTGTCCAAAAAAAAAGCATGAAAGTAAATTAAATATCAAGATTTCTTTTAATTTCATTTTCTTTTTCCTTTCTTTTCCTTTCTCTCCATTAAATTTCATTTCATTCCTTGATTTCTCATTTAATTCAATTTATGAAATGAAATCCCAATATTTCATTTAATTTCATTTTGTTGTATTTTGTATAATTTCATTTATTTTTTCATTTCAATTTTAAAATTTAATTTCATTCTTTAATTTGGCATTTAATTTCCTTTCACAAAATGAAAACTCAGGAAATGAAGGAAATNCATTAAATTTCTTTTTATTTTTATTTTGTTTTTATTTTATTTCATTTTCCTTTATTCCATGATGTTTCATTTATTTAGTTTTATTATTTGATTTTTCATTTAATTTCCTTTCATGAAAGGAAATGAAATCTTGAGATTTCATGTAATTTCATTTCTTTAAATTTCCTTTCATTTTCTTTAGTTTTTTTAATTTCATTTTTTTTCCATTTCACTTCATTTCCTTTTATTGCATGAAATTTCATTTCCTTTCATGAAGGAATATGGATGTGTAGTGAGAAACAAAGAATATAGGTGAGAATTCCATTTTTGAGGTAACTGAGACAAATTTTTTGCATAACAATTGGCATGAAACAACATCCACATGAAAAAGAAGCTGTTAATATTGAAGTGTAAGAGATGTTTCTTACCACTCTGAGATGAAGAGTAATGCTGATGGAGTAACAGCACAGGTGAGAATGGATCCTCACAGCTTTGCCCCACGGTTGCCACTTTTCAGGATAAAATGGATTTTAGTTTACCCTACATTACTTCCTGGACACATTTAAAAATAAAATTTATATTCAAAGATATTACTGCTCTGTGACTTTTTCTGCAGCAATGTCTCACTTGTACATTTGTTGCAGTCTATCACTACATGCTTCTTGTTGTTCCTTCAGCCCGGCTTCATCAGTCTTTGTTTTTCTTTACCTCCAAAAGATGGTAAGCACCACTGACTGGCCACAAACAACTCATGATTCATAAACATGGTTCCTGGCCCAGGTTGAGTGCTGCAGGAATATTTTCTGACATGATGTGATGTTTCTGTGATGATGTGTATAAACTGCTTGCAGGCACCTCATTTCTACTGCACAGGTCCAGTGTGAACTTCTAATGGCATACAGATGTGGCTGTAGGTATGGACAGTTTTAAATCAAAAATTCATGCCAAAGGGGTCTGTGTGGAAAGCCTGTTCTGTGTATCAATTATCAAAGGATAAAAGGGACAATGAAACAACCTAATGTGGATTAAAAGTGGGTGCTGTATTAACCATTATTAAAATACAGTGTGTTTCTTTGGCAGTAGCACTGAGGGGATCAATCATGGACTAAACCCTTCACTGTGCTAGAGCTGATCCCTCCCATAAACAAGGGGAAAACCCAGAGAAAAGTGAGATTGTATCGACAAGATCAGGAGACAGAAATCTCTGCATAATGCAGGTTGCAGTGGTTGATGGACCAGAGGCTTAAGGTTCTGTTGGAAGGGATATTGGGAGGTGCTGGAAGAGAGAACACATGGCAGTAGCTGCCCAGCACCGGGACAATGTGGAGGAAAGTGCAAGGTCCATGTTTGCCTTAGCAATGTATGCACAACTCCACGCCTGCCTGCAGACCCGTCTGCTCCTGGACTTCTGCCTAGTTTGCAAAATTGGCATATGGGAACTGTTTCAAGTAGTAGGAGCTAGACACTTAGGGCCAGATTTCTGAGGGCAAATTAAGTCCCCTTTGCAGTTCAGGATCACTATTGTTCAAAAGTGACTGGAAAGTTTGGAGCTCCCTTTTTTCCCCTTTTCACTGCCTGCCTTGTTACATGCTCTTAGAATTTTGACTATTTTAGGTTGGTGGCACATGAATCTTGTTACAAATATAGGCAACTAATATTTGCTGGAGACATAAAAATGGTGTGTGAAACAGAACAAAATGCAGCTTTTTTTCCAATTTAATGCAGAAATTAAATCTGTAGAGATTAGGTGTCCTAGATAGCCCTGCATGTGAAAGCGAATTATGTCCTCTGTCCTAGGTCTCAAATGATAAAATGTACCCACTGAAACCAGTTGGAGTTTTGGCACTGAATTTTAATAAGGCCAAGATATAACTAGCAGCGACTGGTTCTTTGTGCTAATAATGAGAGCTATAAGCAAAGTCTTATGGTCTCCCTGAGGTGCATTAGGCCAATGGGTATTCCTTAGTTTGCCACATTCCTAGATGTTACATTGTGTGCATCTTTTACTCCCCGTTGATTTTATCACCATTAAAAATGCTTTTGGCTTCTTTTCTTGAGAGGAGGGGGTGGGGAGGATAAAAAAAGCCTTTGGAACAAACTGTAAAACAATGAAAAAGCTCCACGACAATGATTCAGCTTAAGCTTGTCTTCCTCTCATCTGCAGCTAATGTGAACAAAGAATAAAGAAAGGCCAAAAAGCAATGTGACAAGCAAAGTCAGCCTGTTATCATCCCTCTTCTATCAGTAAATGAAACAATGCTTCTGAATGCCTAAAGATAATCCCTTGGGTAGATAGTAATTTTACAGCCAGGTTTAGATCTAATAACACGCTTGCAGCTTATATGAGATCTGTGATGTCACTTTCTCTCATCTCGTCGGTTAGCGGTGCAGATGTCATTTTAATTATATATTATCTTTCTGTGGTCACTTGAATAATTTTAGTCCTGGATATTCCACTCATTTGGCTTATGTACAAAAACATTTAATGGTTGTACATTAGAAATTTTAATATATTACATTTATTCATGGATTCCAAGTATTGTAAAAGTCTTTTCCCACTGTTTACAGAACAGCAAATTTACCCTGCTCAGAAGAAACAGCACAAATTTAATGCACCACTTAACACCTACTTTAAAGACTCCAGCAAGATTTAAGTGTTTGAACACCTTATCCTGATTATGTGCCCAGGTTTAAATTTTTCCCTGAGGCAAAATGTTTCCAAAGATAGGGCAAATAGACTATTTGTTTACTTCAGTAAATGATACTTTGATAGATTTTCATTTAACAATCCGATATGCAAATTGTTTTCATGTTAGAGCTATTTTTATATCCTGTTATAGCTCAGTTCTTAACCTACTGGTTTCTTTTAAATTACGATGTCTAGATGAAGGAGTCTTTCATAGTGCTCAAAACTGAGACTCCTTTCTAAAACTGTGTGTTGAAACTAAGCCCCCTGTCAGCAGATGAAAGTCCAGAGTTTTATTTGTAATCCATATTAATAACAACAATTGTAATGTAACAATTTGAGGCTATTGCAAAACATTATTTTTGGAAAATGACAACAGATCTGTGGGAAAATCCACTGTTGAAGATACACATCCTTTAACAAGGAGAACTGGAGAATTCATAGAGGCTTCAACACATTCTTCTGACATTTCCTGATTTTTTTCAGTCATATTGTCTGCTGTGAATGCATAATTCAAGGTCGCATAATCCATGCCAGGCCGGTAGCGATCTGTTGATGTTTCTGACCACCATCAGCTGCTTCTTGGTGGTCTAAAGCCAATTTGGAACGAGAGGTGACAAAGCACAGGGAACTGTCACGAGAGCTATTCACTGGCATCTCAGTTTGCAGTTCACTCAGTCTGGCTGGAGACCTATGGACTACCTGAGTGCTTTTCATGCAAATGCAGGGCAGACAGAAGGAGCAACAGGAGAAGAGTGTGAAGGCTGTGCTGCTGTGAGCCACGCTTGTTTGAGCCCCGTGGTGTAAAGCCACACAAACTGCATGGTGTTGTCAGTCCTGGTGAGGATCTGGCCTCCTTTTAATTGCTGTGGCCCTGGGATGCTCTGTAGTGTGCTGTGCCAGGTATAGATCAAAAGAGGTTGTCCTCTGGTCCTGCAACTCCCTCCAGATTTCCCTGATTTCCATCCCTATTCCTGGCCACTCTTTTCCGTGATCACTTGTGCTACAGTCAGTGGCTCTGCTTTTTCCAGGCTGGCCGTACACCTGGGCAGGCGTGAGAGATTCCTGGTGAGTGGAAGTCCTTTGCTTTTTCAGCATCAGCCATGGCAGCCTAAAAAGGTCAGAAAACTGAATTTTGAGTAATTCTGAAACTAAGGTATGTAAATACTCGCAAAGCAGGGTGGACTTCTCTTGCTCTGTGGACTAGCAACAGAATTGTACTATAAAGAAGAGGTATCTTTTAGTATCTTTCTGGGAAATTATGGCCAGGTTAGAATTTTAATCTCTGGAACACTGATTCCCAGGGAAAAACATGCAATGATCTCCCCTAAGGGGAAGAGGGATGTGTGTGTGTACCTGCGTTCTGGAGGATAAGCAACTATCTGAAAACCTAATTACTGTGACACTCTGTTCTTTTCTCTTCCTTCCCCAGTAGTTCCCTGGAGTCTTTCCTTTTCATGAACTAATGAACTATTTTATTCAAGAGCTGCTTGAAATGAGTTGAGCAGAGGTAATCCTCCTGAAAAAGTCTGATCCTCTCCTTGTCAAGGGAAAACTATACAATTACGAAGAAAAGTTAGTTAAAAATTTGCTAAATACTATGTACATTCCAGGAGCTATGTGTGTGTTTGAACTGTGTAAATGCAGTACAGATGTTAAAAAGTAAATATTTTTCTATGGAAACAGCAGATGGGAGAATTAGACACCTTCTAACAGTGTGCAGTGTTCCTGCCTTTGTAGAAAACCAAGCAAAGTTTGTGTTAGGAAGAAGGTGGTGTCCATTTAAGGATACACGCTATATGGCAATATTAAATAATCTATTTTTATTGGTTAATAAATTCGGTAAAACAAAGGATCAATCTGGTCCTTTTCTTTTTCTAAGTCTGACGGAGGGATGCTGTGATTCTGTTCTGCTGGCCTATTCTCACAATTTGATCATCACCTTATTCACTGCCTTTGTTGGGTGGAAATGTGGACTTTCCAGAAAAGTGAATATGTGTCTTAAATATGTAGGGGAAATTTGGCCTAACTATGGAATTGAACACAATTCTCAAACCTCTATTTCTGCTGCTTTTAGCAGAAGGGTATAATTGCTCTAGAATATGTTAAAAACCTTTTGAGCATGAAATCTGGTGTCTGTGCTTGGGCAGCTATACAGTGATTCTGAGGAAAAAAATCAGTAGCATTATATTAAAAGGCATTTTAGTTATTCACCTTCTTTTAAAAGTCAAGCCATTTGCTTGTGGTTGAAATTGTGTTCCTTCTTTCCCACACCTGAAGAAAAAAATTTTAAAATTTATTTATTTTATTTGTTTTTCTTAAAGATGTAATGAGTTTTATCACTGTCTCAGGATTTCTGAACTGGGTATTTAAACATAACAAAGCCACAAAACCTTGAATGGAAATGAAATTGAAATCCCTATTACCTTTGGGCACCAGCTGAAATTTCTTGGTCACCCTGTTATCTTTCTAAGGAGGAGCTGCAGGCTTACCAAATGTGATCTTTGGGTTTCAGGCCTGGTCTGAAGTGCCTGGCTGAGGTTCTTTCATCATGAAATGCAACTCTGCAGTCTCTCTGCTCAAAAGAGATCAAGGACAGAATAAGTAACGAGAGCGGTGGCTTTCTTGCCTCCCCGAGGTGTGTAGGAAGAGTTTTGCATTACTCCTGCATCTGTCCCAGTTCTACAGCTCAGAACACCTGTGAGCCCAGGCCTTTATGAGCACTATGGCCACAAGATGTGAGCAAATGTGTGTTTGGTTACCTGCTGCCAGCAAGCACGTGGCAGGGCTGCTTGCTGCTGCTCACCCTTTGCTCTAATGCAGTGTTTTACTGTCTCCTTGCTTATGGCTCAGAGTGCTTCATGGACTCCAGACAAGGAATAGACAGATGGGTATCATGGATATATTATCTGCCCTGCTCCCACAAACCCTGCAGCAACCCTAAAAACATAATCTTGGAATCTGTGATTCTTTCTCTGATGCCTCCACCTCTCTACTCACTTTTGGTCTTTCTCACCACTGCAGTGTATCTCTATTTCTTCTTCAGGAGGTAACAGGAGTGATATCCCTCTCTCATATTTCATACATCTCACCTCAGCTACCCTCTGGGGTTCAAAGTCCTATGATTCACAGGAGCTATCTCCATGACTGCTTGGAGCACTGCTCACACAGAATCACAGAATCATTTAGATTATAAAAGGCCTTTAAGACCATTAAGTCCAATCATTAACCCAGCACTGTCAAATCCACCCCTAAACCGTGTCCACCAAGTGCCACATCTGCATGACTTTTACATACCTGGAGGGTAAGTAATTGAAGCCCGTCCCTGGGCAGCATATTCCAACAACTGACTACCCTTTTGGTGAAGAGATTTTTCCTAATATTCGATCAAAAACTCCTTTGGCACAATTTGAGGCCATTTTCTCTTATCATATGACTTGTGAAAAAAGACCAACCCCCACCTGACTCCAGCCTCCTTTCAGGTGGTTGTAGAGAGTGATAAGGTTCCCCTGAGCCTCCTTTTCTTCAGGCTGAACAACTCTGCCTCCCTCAGCTGCTCCTCATCAAACTTGGGCTCCAGACCTTCCCCAGCTCCACTGCCCTTCTCTGGACAGGCTCCAGCACCTGAATGTATTTCCTGTAGTGAGGGGCCCAGAACTGAGCACAGAACTCGAGGTGTGGCCTCACCAGTGCCGAGTACAGGCGATGACCATGCTTCAGTTTGCAAGAACACAGACTTGTACTGAAGAACAGAAATTAAGTCGAAACTCCAGGGTGTTTATGCTGTTCAGTATGGTTAAGTCTTTGCATATCCACAGTTGCCAAGAGCGATCTTGCAGGTAGTACCAGGAAAATGTGAGTATCTATGCAGGAAAAGTGACCTTCCCTTTCTAAGAGATGTGTGGTGGAGCTCCTTCAGAGGGCCTTGAAAAAAAATTTGTAACTTTGGCCCTTTCTGGGCAGAACAGGGGAGGTTCACATGCTCCCTGTAGCAGCATTAATCCACAGGAAGTCACTAAGCCAACAGGATGCCTTCAGAGTTAAAAGGAGGAAGGACTTAAATGCTTCTGTCAGTAAGTTTTGCATGTATTTTCCCCTGTTTTCACCAGCTGGTGTGGGAAGTGAAGATGGACATTTGGCTTTGCCAATCTACAGCATATGAGCAACATCTTTTATTTGAGTAGGGTGGGGTTTTTAGTGCTGAAAAAAGGCTTTTTCATCTAGAGTGAAAATAAACTCACATGCTCAGTTGTTGGTAATGTCAAGTTTTTAGTAACTTTTAAAAATTGTGTTTGCATGGTGACATCAATCTCTTAAAATATTGTTTGTCAAAAATCCAGGTCAAATGATAGCTTAAGGACTCTTCCAAATAATGTTTGCAGTAAAATTTCTCTGAAAAACTGAAAGAGGATAGAATTGAAAGGCAAACTTGCCTTTTTCAAAGAAGCCACCCCTATCACTGAAGAAGAGATGAAAAGTTGTCTTATTTTTATTTTTTTTTCCTTCTTCTGGGTGTTGGTTGTTGTGGCTGTATCCTGTTTTTCCTCTTCTTGATACTGAAGGGCATGGAGTAGTCAGAGCTCTATTTTATGTTTTCATCAAAATAAGGTGAGCAAGAGCTTTGAAGGTGGGATCCAGAGAAAAATGGCCTTTGTCACTGAGTTTTGTGGTGGTGTGACCAGCACAGGCAAAAAAACCAGAGGATGAGAAAGCAAAAGAAAGTAGGTGGTTGTTCCTTAAAAGGGCCTGGGTCTCTTTCTTCTCCTCTGCAATGTAGACCTGGCCCACCTCATCATGAATTTTTTACTTTACCCTCCTTTATGATCATGAAGGGACCCTGTGCTTGCTATCCAGAGTGAGGTTCAAACATTGCAAATCCTGTTTATGCCTGTGGTAACTCCCTGTAGGCAATAACGTCAGTGCTGGCCACTTGTCCCAGCCTGATCCTGTGCTAGTAATGAGTATTCGCAGCATGCATTTCAGTGTCTGATTAAATCTTTCTGAAAGGCCATCTGTTTGAGGAGGATGTGGCATTGGCTTTAATACTTTTTATACCTACTACTCAATGCTGCTCTCTCATGACCTTAGACATAAAGTTTGTCCCCTTGGTTAGTTAGCAACTTTCCTGGTACTCTTATCAGAGAAAAAAATTAAATCAGGGCTGTTGCAACCTGGTGGGTCACTGTGTATATTTGGGGAAATGTTCCTGGGTGCTGAAGCCACAGAAATTTCACATACCCAACAAGACTTTGTTGTGTTCAGGGCTCAGAAAAAGGTCTCTGTTTTCTGGAAAGGGAGTAAAGCACATCCAGCTGCCTTTCTTTTGTAGCACTCAGAGTACAATCTGATGTGGTCATATATTGGTTGGTACATGCCAAATCAGTAAGTAATCTGGCCTTTCTGCTGCATGTTTTCATCTGTGCAAAATAGCCAGCCTAAGTAGTGTTAAATCTGTCTTTCAGGGTCATCTTCCTATAGGCTTGGAAGCACAGTTTCCCTTTGTGATTCTGTTGGCATAAAGCAAATTTTACCCAGCCTACCTTTTCCCACTTCCTGTCGTTTGTTTTCCTTCATGGTATGGTCTCAGTATTCACCCCTTCAGCTGAAAGGGGAAATTGTTACCCTGAGGTTGTGCACATTCCCTCTCTTCTGTAACTTGTCTTTCTTACTGTTTTTCATCTCTTCTTTGTTACCCTTGCACTGTGCTCCCCACAAGTTTCGCAGAAGATGCTACTTGAGGTCACTGAAAGCCCTTCCTTTTCCTGCTTCATCTGTGATCTGGGTGTGGGGTTTTCAAAGCAACCTGCATTAAATTAAATAATCTGGAGATTAACTTTCTGCATAGCAGAGTGGTGGTCTGATGCCAAGGTGGGATACACAATCTTTTTTTTGTTCTTTTTATTTGCTCTTGATCTAAATCTGCAAGGGGCCTATTGACTGGGAGTAGGAATTTCATATATTAATTTTACCTTGCTGTTCAGAGGAATAGCATATTTGGGTACTTTCCCACTACAAGCAGGCTTTCTTCTGACACGTGTAACTAGAGCGTAGCATCTAAATTCTTAATTTAGAAAAAAATCACAGATTTACTGACCTAATTGCAGTAACAGAGCTTTCCCTTTCTCTGTTGGTTTTATGAATTTCAGTTTTGTCTTTCACATTTCATCCTTTTTTTTTCTGTCTATATGTTGTTTGTTCACCATTCTTCCTTCCTGAGTCACTTCCAGAACCAGAAGGGGAGTTGCAGCACTTCTGGTATTAGTGGGTGATCTTTGAATTTGTCTCTTAGTCTCTCTGTGTCTCTGTTTGCCTACAGTGACCTCTCTCAGCCCCACACACTGCCTTCTTTTTGCAATACAGTGTGACCTTTTCTGAAGCAGTTGTGAAAAAGCCATTCCATGATATTTCATTCTTGTTCAACCATCTTGTCCATCTTTTGGCGTATTTTGATCTCTGGAGGTCTTTTCCTTGATCTGTCTCAGCTGTTGCCATCTACTTTGCACTCCTTTGATATTTCTCCCTTTTCTCTTGTGTCTACTTACCTTAGCAGATCCATACTCCTACTTATAAGAGGCACTGAGAGTCTATCTTGCCAGCAGGAGAACAGTTTTAAGTGGCCAGCATTTGGATGCCAATTGCATGAAGTTGCTTTTCTTTTTAACGTGGTGACGAGTCAGTCTGGCCATCTCCATGCACAAAGACAACCAGCTTTGTTTGCTGGGGCAGTTCTCTTCTTGCCACCGTGTCCAGGCTGCCCCAGGGGCTGCCTCTCCCCACCTGCCCTCCCCTTCCCCCAGCCTTCTGGAGCCAGCAGAGCCGGAGGCTTTCGCTAGACCCCATCCGCTCATGGCCGTATTTGGATTTTGAGGAGAATTTAACATTAGAGTTACTTATTATGGAAAACGACAGATTGTCTCGCTGGTGACCTCGAGGAGAGGCTTGCTGAAGTGTGCCCTCGATGTCAGCTAGCTACAAGGCAGGAATCCCTGTGTGGAGTTTTCCGTCTGCCTTTTGTTAAGAGCAGCCTGGACGGTGGTGGCGATTCCTCTCCCTCCCGAAAATCCACCTAGAAAATCCTGTATCTGTGGCAGTCAGTGCTGCCTTGCCCTGGCTTTCACAGCCTGTGAGTGTTCAAGGTTTTCTCCTCTTCCTTCACAGCATCTACCCTTCATTTTTCCCTCCCGCTGGGATAAGCAAGCTATATCTAAGGGAGAGAGAGACTAAAGGGGAGCTGAGCACCTCCTTTCTCTCTTCAACAGAAATTTACACTTTTTAATAATGTAATCTCAATTAAAAACATACCAATTAAAATGGGCTTTTTAGTAGCTCTCTGGGGAGAGGGAGCTATAATTCACATTAAAATGTAAAGCTTCAGAAGCAGGGAGAGCTAGGTGCATTGCAAGTGCCCGAATATTCAGTGATTTTAATTACAGTGGAAACTTGATAAATTGCTTTGTGCCACAATCCATTATTAACAGCTTAATGAATATCACTGCTGCCTCTTTTAAACTGCTCCACAGTGAAAATGATTGTCAGTATTTCAGTTGTGAACGCTGATTTTTTGGCATATCTGTATATTTGCCCCTTAAAGATAGAGAAGGTGGGTGAAAATCTGCAGGCTTGGCTTTGGGGCTGGGTAAGTTCTGCTGGCTGCAACATCCTGGGAGAGAGAGAGACAGGTGGAAAGATTGAGCTTTTGTATTTCACCACTATTGGGACTGGCCAGGGTTTAAATCTGCTCCTTTAAGAGCAGTGTCTTTGAGCATGCAAAGAGTCAAAGAGGGATCACCAGATCATGGGGGCTACCCTTACATGTGCTGTTTCTCTGTGAAATACACATCAAGGATAGAGGCCTGCTTGGGATGTCTGCTCAGGGGTAACGGGAAGCAACAGTGTCACAGCCCCGTGGTCAAGCACGCTGCTGCTAGCTTATTTTGGAGTGAGCAAGGTGCCAGTTGGTTTGAATTTTCCAGGTTTTAGCCAGCAAAAAGCTGATTTGAGGCATGGAATTAGGCGAGTCCTTTTGGAATGCTGAAATGTGACCAGTGATTATACTCAGCTTTGAACAGTGATAAGAGTTATTTTTTTTCTTGATAGTTAGGGCTGCAATTGTGCTAATGTTATGATGCTACATATTTATATGTATATTTGTAGTGAAATGGTACCTTTCCTTCACTTTTTAAAACAGCTTAATATTTCAAGGATAAAGATTATTATTAGGAATGATACTATTTTAGATGCTAACAGCAGGTATAGTGGGCTTATACTTGTGCCTCTTTGAAGTGTTAAATCATGGTAGTTTCAACAGCCATGATCTGGATTCTATGCAATTTATTATTTATTGTAGGTGTTCTGTTTTCTGTTGATCATGTGGTCGGACCAGAGGGCCACAATCCCAAAGTGGGGTTACTGCCGTGTGTTGACAGAATCTTGGCAAGATGTGACTGAGATGCAGGATAGATCTCAGGACAGAAATGACTGGGAACTGCTCTTCTGATCCAGACAAGTCATAAGTGCCTATATGGGATAAACATGATTTTTCTGAATATCTTGGGGGTTTGCTGTTATTATTATAATTATGTTTTTCTGTAAAGCAACAAGAATGTATTCACTTTCACCATCTCAGAAATGTTAACATTACTCAGGATGATGTTAACTTGCACCCTGCCAATTACATAGAACCCTTCCAGGTCGTTATATCGATAATTACACACAGGATTTTAATTTTTCCTTGTGAAAAATCTTTTGTTGACAGAGGAGTAATGATGCCTGTAAGTTCCTTAAGTATTGCTCAGTCAGGGATATGTAAGATGTGGGAGATGTCCTCATATTTTTGGGGGGAAAGACAGCTCATGTTTGGCATGCTGTTAATGTTTCTGTAGTTGTATTTTTAAAAATTTTTTTTTGTTTGACTTTAGGAAGCATTCCAGGGTGTCATTTTTCATGCATCCCTGTACTGGCAGAGGACAAAGTGGCAGGAAGTATATAAAATGTCACCTAATTTTTCTTTTGTTCTTTAATTCATGGACACACGCTTCTCCTGTGTGTTTATCAGTGTGCACAAAATGCCTATATTTGCAAGATAATAGCTGTGTAAATATTAGAAAGTCATACTGAAACTCTGTGAATGAAAGGAGAGCAGGGGGAGAATCCTTCCTGCTACTGAGGAGCCATCTATTGGATAAAACCCATAACTGAACCGAGCATCCGTGAAACTGTGGATGATAACACAGTTTGTTATTGGTCACTGGTTAGCTGAAAATAATCCTTTCCTTCCCAATGCTTTCACCCACTATGTTAGAAACCTGTATCCCTTCATGCACACAAGTCATGAGAGTCAGATATAGATGTGATTTATGTACTTTAGGTAAAAGCCAGTTTAATATAGCTGAAAATCCGGGATAAATCCTAATGTAGGGTGCAGGTGTGATCGTGAATGGATAAGCTGGCAGTAGGATTGCCTGCCAGCAGTGGAGAGCAGTTGCTTGAAGGAGTGATAAAGACAATTTTTTTTTTTCATCTTGTTAATAGAGAATATAAATAACATTAACTGTATTTTTTTTTTTTTTAGTACATACCATTTATGTCAATCTCAAAACCATGATTGGTTTAATTAAAAAAAATATATAATTTTTTTAGTTTCCTGAAATTACTTAAGGACATCACAAAACCAAATAATGAGCTGTTCCTTCCCTCGAAACATATGCAATCTATATGTTGTGTGATGCAGAAAGAAAGGATCTTGAACAAACCCTGGGGAGAGATGAGGGAGGGCAGGATGTGAGCAGTAAATTCCCAGAATGACCCCGAAATGTCCTGATGGCTCTTCAAAGTGAGTGGTGGGGCTTTGCAAGAATGTTAAAAGGAACATATGGGGTGGGAAGAACAAAGAGTAAAAAAGAAATGATGGGATTCCTGCGCATTTTCTTGAATGTCAGACAACTGCTAAAACAAGAAATTATTATTAATCAGGAATTAAATTTAAGCAAATAAAAGTGTAATCTGTGGCAAGTAGAAAGGAACAGAGGGCTGCCTGCAACAGGAACCTTTAGTCAGCAATTTGAGTCAGCAGAGGGTCAAGCTTCTGGGTGTCAGAGACTTAGCCTAGAACACTCCCTTCCTGCATCCTCCCTTCCTCGTGCAAATAACAGAGGGGAGGAGTGTCAGATGGTTTAGTGGGAGGCCAGATGAGCTGTGGGAGAGGATTCATGCATACAGTGTGAGGTAGGGTGGACAGCTTGCTGCTGGTTTGGGGATAGGTGCCTGTTCCACGTGGTGGCATGCGTGGCAGGGCCTGGCCTGCGCTGTTCTTTCTCCCCATTGCTCAGTTATTTCTTTTCTTGTCTTTCCACACGGTGTGTTCTGATAATGTCACTCCTCCCCTTCAAGCAGTAAAACATGTATGGGGCAGGAGAAGCTCAGCTACCACACACATAAATCCAGTATTTATTGTTTGCACTGTGATAATGCCAGGAGTCATTATCAGAGTGGTGTTGTCCTAAATGTTTTGCAAATACAGAATGAGGAGGTTGCTGTCCACTGATATTTGCTGCCAATGTCTCTTGCTCAACACGATGCAGAGACTGGGAAAGCTGGGTGGGACTCTGTAGCCACTGAATTTTGGGCTGTTTTCTGAGCCTTCCCCAGGTGTCCATGCAGTGCAGGGAGCTGTGCTGGTCATGCTGTTGCGCTGTGAGCTGGGCTGAGGCTGCCAGCCCCGTGTGCCAGAGCTGCCAAGCAGCTGCCACAAACTACATGACACTTGTTTGCCTCAGACTGAATTCCATGGTGAAAAACTTAGTGCTTATCTCAGGTACCTGAGCCTGGTACTTGGGGGAAACTCCCCGGAGTCAGAGACCATGGCCAGTTCATGAGGGGTGTAAATAGACCCGGCTGGAGACAATCCCTTGATTTTACACTGAACAGCTACTGGAAGGGCTTCCAGCTCTCTAGGCAAGCTATGGGTTTCTCCGTGGGCCCACACAGTTAATGAAACAACCAAATAGGAGTGGATCTTTTTTTTTTCCCACCCATAACTGTAGTATCTCTTCATCCTACATATCTCTTCAGCCAAGTCTGAAGAGGCCTTTGGCTAGGATCTTAAAACCAGTCTGCTCCTGAAAGAGTTGTAAAAACCTGTATTAAAATTGTGTCAGCTACAAACAGTTCTTTGCTTTCTCTTCATTCACTAACAATTAGATCTGAAATTCAAATTTATTTTCATCCTTAGTCTATGTGTGACTATCTGGAGAAGGAGGCTGCTGTCTTTCAAGACATGAGGCCTCTAGTGCCACTTGCAGCAGTAGAAACAGGGGGAGATGGGTCACTAACAAAATGGTTTTAAGAATTCCCTCCACTTTTATTTTCAGGTTGAATTAGGCTTGCCCATCCCTCTGTAGTCTAGTAATGCTTTAACTTTGCATTTTGAAGGTCAGAAAGGTGCAAAATTTTTGAGGAGGAAGCCATCGGTACCTGTGCACTCTTCTCTCTCATGAATGGAGACACCACTATGTGAAAATCATTTTGTATTTTTCAGCGGTTTGATTTTTATCAGTGTGTTTTATTAAAGATCTATTGTAATTATATATATACACATTATAAACTTGTACAGGTTGTGGAGTCACAGACACTATGGATGTAGCTGGTGAAATCTAATGATTTACAATATCTGAGGTGACTCACGGGAGGAGGGGAAATCTCTGCAGTGACGGAAAAGGTCCAGTGCTGGGGTGGACTGCCTGGAGACACTGTGGGAAGTCAGGATTTGCTGGGTTTTTAAGAACAGGTTAGACAAACAGCTGTCAGTGCTGGTTTGGCTGATGTTGCCTTGTGGCAAGGGGATGAAGCAGATAACTTGCTGAGTCCCTTCCGGGGCTCCTTCCCCTCTATGATGATGCTTTCGCCTTAAACTCTCTGAGTCTGTGTAAATCTGTTTTTATCCTAGGTCTTAAACGGTTTTCTGGGATCATCATTAGCTTCTCTTCACGGTGTTTTATAAGATTTGATGTCTGTTGTACCGATCTTACAGATGGAGAAGCTGCACCAGCTGTAACTGTGCTTTACAGGCAAAAAAGGGAGTGCAGCTTAAAGCATCCCAGCTTCTGTGGAAGGGCAGTGCTTTAACCAGTAAATCATATTGGCCACTTAGCTGGTTTAGTGTCAAACTCAGCCAATAGGATCCATATCATATTCTAATTTAGGCTTACTCTTGGCTTTATTTTTTATTTTTTTAGAAGAACATTGGTCACGTAGAGAAGATACGTTTTTTTGCCATGTTTAACACTTTCTGTTGTCAGATGCCTTCATCTATTTGCTGACAAACCTGCCCATCCTGGGGGCAGCTTTCATTTTGCCTTTTTGCAACAGTATTGAAGGGACACTTTTTCAAGTAGCAAGCAAAGGAAGCGTTGTGGCTTCTGACATCAAATGCAGTGTTATTGAATGCTGACAAGGTTTTCTTATAGATGTGAACTACTGCAAAAAACTTGCATGCAAGATTAATTATAACAATATTCGAAAATATCAAGTCCAAAGTTGCACAAAATCTTCTCAGTCTGGGGTTTTATTATAAGTATTGAAATCAGATCAGGCTGGCAAAAGGCTGCTCCACCTTCCAAGTCTGCACTCCGTGAGTTTTTCTTTTTTGCTTTAAATTTATTCAGTTTTTTAATGCAAGTTGTATTGCTTTAAAGACCTGCCTGCCCTCAGACACTCAGCCCATTCACAATAAAAACATTGCAGTGTTTTCTTCTGCTGATATCAACAAATGCAAACAAAAGAATTTTATTTGCCAGACTGAAAAATCTCCCAGCCACTCTTGAGCAATGACCATAGCCTGAAGTCCAACAGAGTCCAGGTCCTTCCAGAGCTGAGCATCACCTGTGAGAGCACCACATCCTCAACCTTCAGACACACAAATTTGAGGGCTTCTCATTTGATTTGAGCTTCTGTGTTCAAGCTCAAGGCAAAAGGACACTCTCTCTGGAATATTTTGGAATTGGATGTATTGGCAGAGAAACTGGCTTTTTTTGTGATTTCCCTGAGAAAACAAATGAAGCCAACAAGTGTTGAGGTTGAATTTGATCCTTTCAAAGAAGTTTGGCAAAATGCTAGTTTTAGTGTGACTGCATTTTGTACTTCTTTTTCAGAAGGAGCAGGGTAGCTACAGCAGTGCTTTACTGATAACTTCATGGTGAAACAGGTTTGTCTCACCTAAAAAGAGGGTTGCCAAATCAAGCTTATAAAAAGCTTTCTGGATATACACTGATATAGCAGTGTTTGTACAGGTTTGCTGAAATAATATGAGATGTGAGCTTTCTACCTGCTAGATAAGGATTCCGAAATCTATCTTTTTTGAGTTTCCATCAGAGCATTTGAGAAAGACCAGGAGGGTCTGTACAGTTTGTTGTGGATGGTATTTTGTTAGCAGCATCACATTTGCATGACTTCTACACTGCAGCAAGTGCTTTACAGTCTACCAACCAATTGTCATTCATTTTGCTTCCTTGATTTATCAGAAAGTAGATTTTTCTATTTCTGGGGTCTTTTGAACTCAAAATGCAGATCTGAGCTATCAGAGTGGTGCAAAATTTGAGTATAATTTGCAGAAAACATTATTGAAATCAAAACATCAAGAACTAAAATTCAAACTGGTATATATTTGGTAGTTTTCCTCCAGTAACTTTTTATTTCAGCTTGCAGAGAAGTTGAACAGCTTAACCTCTCTACCAAAAGCATGACCCAAGGGTCCCCTGGATCCCTAAAGCATGGTGAATTTGCCAGAAGTTCAGCTGGCATGTCAGTCTTAGATATGAAACCGCAACTCCCTGTTCAGGATGGAAAGAGCTGGAGACATACCCCGCCCCCCAGGACCCTTGCCTCCTGTGAGAAAAGTCATGCTGCATCTCACATGTGAGCAGTACACCTCTCTTCTTCTGACAGCTGCAAACCTTAGGAGCAGTGATTTGGGGAGGGGAGGTGGGTTCTGGGGGCCTGGCCTTCCCAGGCACCGCCACGACTGTTCTTCCAGCGCAGAGCGCATCGCTCGTTACGCTGCTGTGCAGAGAGATTTCTCTGCATGGCCAGGTGATGTTTAAGGAGACTAATGAGAGGAATGATACGGCCCAGAACACTGGTGTCAGGAAATATATTGCAAGGTGTCTGTCTCGGAGAAGCTGTCAAGCGAGGCTTGTCTTATTTTATATTTCAAAGGGGATGTCTGTGTCACCACCAAGTTAGACATTCACACTGCATTCAAATTATATATATTTTTTCAAATCATAGCTTTCCATTCAATTATCATTGGCTTAATGACAGGCTCTGTGTTGTACGGGGGCAAATCGAGTCCGTCGCATTAGCACGCCATTCTTTTGTGGCAGGAATTTGTTTCTGAGGCCATTGTAACATAGCTATGCAAGTGTCAGAGGACAGGATGGAGACTATTATGGGCTTCTGCTTTTTGTGAGGAAAATCAAACAAATGTCCCTGATGGAAAAAGGAAGCCAGCAGCTGGATGTGATGACCAAAGAATGTTTTTGTGCAGTGGCACTGTAAGTACCCGGTCTGTTGTCAAACTGGAAAAAAACGCCTTTTTCAATATTTTTTTTTTTCCCTTCTGCTGTCAACTGAGGTGGAGGACACCCCCTGTGAATTTTCAGGGGATGCCTTTTCCTTATTTCTAGCACTTAACAATCCAATTATATTTGGGTTTATGCTAGTATTTGCCTCTATTACCATTTTGAGGTTTTGGAATCAGAGCGATTTTTTCCATC
Organism: Picathartes gymnocephalus; assembly: GCA_013390045.1. Lineage (NCBI taxonomy): Eukaryota > Metazoa > Chordata > Aves > Passeriformes > Picathartidae > Picathartes > Picathartes gymnocephalus. The sequence continues at coordinate 119,543 of WEKY01062686.1, forward strand.
CTGATGGTGTGGAAAAAAATATGTTTCATTATGACTTGTTATAACCCTGGAAATCTCTTCTCTCGCTTGGGTTGATGATGATTTTTTTATGTGGCACTCTGTACTGATGCCTAAAGTGAAGTAGAATGAAGCATAAGGAAGAGAAACTTTGCTAAAATATTGCTTCTTCCACCGTGTAGAATTATTTCAGTAGAAAGCTTGCTCCTCTCTAATGTTATGCTTTTTCCCCCCTACTATTATTCAAGTCATTTTTACAAATGAATGTTGTTTTTGCAAGGTTTGTTTATGAAGCCATTGCTCTTAGCAACTCCGGCTTACCTATGAGAAAATTACATGGCACAGATCAGGTATCCAGTTGTTTCTGGATGGGATGACCTTAAAAACAGATTCTGCAACAAGACAAGCTTTTGAATTCCTACCCAAATATATAATACGTGAGTAATAAAGAGAGATCCTCAAAATGGCCACAGAGGCATTTCAGAGCACATTCCTGGGAATACTCACTTGTGCTAGTATTCATTAAGTTTGCTTTCAGCAAAAATTCTCATGAATGAAATTTTATTCACTAGTCATTATGATTATTATTTAGCTATCACAGCAATAACCCAACACTTTGTATAAGGCCAGGACCTGATTTTGTTTAAGGCTGGAGAAACATCTTACAGAGTCTCCAGAGAGTTTATTGTCTAAATATAAGACCAGGCTCATCTAACAGCTCATGACTGGGAAAAGCAAACCCTCAGAGGGCAATGGGTTTGTTTACAAGAAAATTCACAGCTAGAGAAGGATGGATGCAGAACCATAGCAAATGTTACACCTTTCGAGCTACAGGAGGCTACTGTGCTACAATTCCACTGAATAGGAATGTAATTATACATTTTTATGTTATAAAGGTAGTTTAGGTGATGGTAGCTAGTCTTGCAGATAAAGACACCATCTCTACAGATGCAGTTCATTACTGCATTGAATTGGTTTATCCACACACTAATGAACACAGTGGAACTGGACTCTCTTGGTTTGTTGTTTGTTTGTTTGGTGTTTTGTTTTGGGTTTTTTTTTTTAATTTTAGAAATGGCCTAATAGAAATATATGTACCAGGGAAATCCCTGAAGCCCAGGCTGAAGTCCATGTGCAATACATGAACTGTCAGGATGTGAATAAACTTTTCCTTCCTGGAAAAATTAAATGAGATTTTTAGCTATTCACAGCTGACATCTGCATGAAGTCTTGCTTCCTCCAGTCTACAAGAACATAATGGAGAAAAGATATCCCATCATGCTGGTGGAAATCGTGCCTAAGTCTAGGCACAAGGAAGTACTTTCAGAGCTGCAGCTCATTTGCAGAGCACAATGTCTGTAATGTTTTTTTGTGCGTGTTCACCTGCTGGTGGAAAAGCACGTCTCCCATGCCTTGCAGGTGATTCAGTCTGACTGGTGAATGTGTAGAGTCCTTCAGCAGGCAGTGGCTGTTATCTGGAGCATTGATTTTTGAGTGTACCAGGGTGCAAGATGCTCGTGGGTACAAGGTGCATAATGGAAAGGTTCTCTGGGGTGGAGGGAAGAAGCTGTTAAAGAGGCACTGTGCCAATCCCTTGTGTTACTCAAACCCCAAAATAACCATTCCTCTCTGCCTGTAGATCGATCAGAACAGTTTGTTGGCAGCAGAACTAAGCACAGGACACTGAGTATTTCTCCTGTTTTCTTGTCTCACTGCTCTCTTTTCCCATGTCGTGTGAAAAATAAATAATCTGATTAAGTCATTTGACATTTATAATTAATTAGTCCTTCCTTACTCTTATCTTGTTTGCCTGTCCTTTTCTCTGGCTGTTCTTTTTTCTACTTTATCTCTCAATCATCAGATCCAAGAAATCATTCAAATGATTTATTTTAACAGATAAATGAAGCATATTCTTTTCTTCTGAAGAAAAGCATGGTCCCTTCTTTTGTTCATCCCACTGCACAAGTTGTCATGTTCTGGCACTGCAGTTGCTTCTAAGTCCTTGAGCTATCATGTATTCTGTTGGTATTTGAGGAATTGAAAATCAATCACACAGCCTTATGGCTTAGGTTCAGCACAATTCTATTATGCCCACTCGCAAAAGTCAATTCAAACCTTTTGGGTTATATTTCAAAGCCTAATCAAGCTTGCTGTCCACACTGGTTTGGAGTCAGCTTACTCTTGGCCATAGGTCTGTTTATCAGAGCTTTTGAGTCAGAAACTAGTGTGAAAGAAAGCAGCTCTCATAACAGTAGAATCATTCAGTGGGTATTTTGCAAAGACAAAGCGCCCAAACAGGTTTTGTGGCAGGGGAATGCTTACTGTTTTAATATGGTTCTGCAAATGTGTTTTTTAAAAATGGTTAAAAAAAAAAAAAAGCTGTCTTGTTACAAGTGTTCGTAACTGTACTTTCACATAAAAAGATGTCCCAATTTACTCAGGTTAGATTTTAGCCCTGTCACACTAAGCTGGTACAGAAAGTATTGTAGATGCAACCCTGAACTTAGATGGTGAGTTCCATGCTTTGGACCATATGAACAAATGAGGATGGTGGATCCAAGCAGATGGACCAACTCCTCCAAGCATGAGTTGTGCTGCCTCCGTCTGGCAGGTGCCCATGGGGCCTCCATGTACAGTGTCTGTGTCAATCTCCTGATTCCCAGCAAGTGCCAAGAGCTCACCCTAAGAATGAGAAAAGCTCTGTGTAGAGCTGGCCATTGGCAATCCTCTGTGAAGGATACATAGCGTACCTTTTGTGAATTGGGGGCAGATCAGTCTCATCTCACTGGGAAGAAAGCAATGACAGGCTCTTCTTAGTTACGGCCTTTCCAGCTGATTTATAGAAGCCTCCTCATTTGGTGAAAGGCTGGTGGCCATTCTGTGGGAGCCAAGCGTGCACTATAGATAGGAAGTAGCTCTCTGCTTCCATCCCCATAGAAGGCACTGCTCTGTGACCCATTCCTCATGTTTCCTGTCCCGCTGTGTTCTGCAGAGGCGCAGAGATTTTCTCCAGTGGATGCTTGACTCACGCGACTCAGCCGAATCGCTGGCAGCTGGGTGCTCGGGTGTGATCGGCCCATCTGCCGCTCCCAGACAGAGCGAGGTGCCTCTGGTTGGCACAGCCCCATCTGAAAAGGCTCAGAAGATGCTAACAGAGGATGAGATAGCAGGCCAAGCTTTCCTGTTCCTGATCGCTGGGTATGAGACCACCACGAGCACGCTGTCCTTTGCCACCTACTTGCTGGCCACCCACCCAGAGTGCCAGGAGAAGGTGCTTCGGGAGGTTGATGAGTTCTCTGCAAAACATGTGAGTATGATGTGTTGGTCTGGGATGTCACGCAGGGAGCAAGGTAATGTGATTGTATCAACACGAGAGATGGCCTAGAAACTTTGTGTCATAGTGAAAGCTTAACCTTTAAAAAATATTTTACATTATTGAAATCAACCAGCTGTTGACAGGCTCTAAAACTACATACTTCTATTTTTTTTCTCTTGTACAAATGCTTCTATTGTTTTAGTGGTCAATTTTATTTACTGATCTCTGTAGGTGTATAAATAGCGTTCTTACAAATCAAAAACTTCAAAGTTTTGCTTTAAATGTTTATAATGTTTTTTTCCTTTAGCAGCAGAATATGTGTGTGAGCTTAAAAAAAAATATTCATGATATCTAATTCTCTTATACTGTGTTTGAATTGCTTCTCCTTCACTATCTGTATTTGCCAAGGGCATTTTTGTTTCCTGGAGCTGGAGTTATTGATTCGTTTCATTCATGTATGGCAGGCGTAATCGTGCCCTCATGTCTGGCGAGTCCAGCTGAATTCCTTAAGGCCTGCCAAGATGTGAAGGTGCAACTTGGCCTGGAGTCTGGGCAGTTTTCTGGGTACTGCTGGGGCCAGAGTTGCACACAGAACCCCCTACTATGTAGGGCCCAGGAAAATATGGTTAATCTCCTCACCAGTTCCTGAAAGCTGATAGCCCAGGAAACCAAAGGGAAATTGCTGGGAGAACTATCCTATAGGATAGTTGTGTGATGTCATTCATGTCTGTCTGCAGATGGGGATGTGAAATAGTAAACATTTCCATGAAAGTGTGTGGAAATCTGAGTGCAATCAGTCATTAACTGGCTGGTTCCTTAAGGATGTTCCATGTAGGGAGTCCATGCGTATGGCCATGTCTGCATTACCAAGTAGTGTGCTCCTGTAGGCACAGATTCATCATCCAGCACAGCTGGTAGTGGGGGCTGTTGGGTACACACTCTACACACCTCAAGAGTTTATTCTGGGTAGTTAAAGTTTGGCTCTGTGAGTACCAAACTTCCCTTAGCAGTTGGTCTGGTCTAGTTCCAGTTAAAGGAGCCCTTGCTGTGCCCTTGGAGACTCCAGTGTGAGCCAGTGCAAGAGGTTCACATGTGGATGTAATTCTGATACAAGCTGGAGAACTAAATGGACCCTGACTTGTATATGGTCTGACTGAGCAGCCTCTTGCTATTAGTAATGTTTCAATAATAATCAAATTTAAATGCTTAATTCTTGACTCTCTTTGTTCTCTGTTAATATTTAGCTAATAATTTCAGCTTTTTCACTATCTTGGAGAGGTTATGAAGCTGGGGACACTTGTGGCAGAGAAGTCAATGTGAAGAGTTGGTACTCAAATTAATTTCTGCTCTGTACAAAGTCTGCGTGGTGCCCCAACTCAAGCTGGTGTCCTCATCCCAAACCGTGCTGTCCCATGTCATATATTGATTGGAATTACCTTTCAAATAACTTCCCTGTACTTTATGAGTTTTCAAGTTTAGCTTTAGATGGTGCATATATGGCTGTATGGCCAAGGAGAAGAGAGAGAGAGAAGGATAACGATTCATCTGCAGTCCCTGATAACAGGAAATTCATAGATCTGAACTGTGCAGCCCCATCCTCCAAAAGATTTCCTTTTATAAACAGTTCATGATTTGGCAGGGGGGTGGGAGGGGGCAATACACTGCTCAAGGAGCCCATCCCAGAATAAGGAAAAGGGTGCAGCAGTTCAGTCCCCTTAGTGACTGTAATTAACTACTTTTAGCCTAGAAAATGAGATCTATGTGAATGGTTTGTAAGTTACGGGAGCAGAAGCTATTTTAGATCTGGGTATATATAGATGCTGTGTTCAGTTGTCATGCAAGAAAGAGGAAGGGAGGGGACACAGAAACTGTAGGCTCACAGTTAGTTATCAAGTCAGTTGCTAAGAAATTTGATTAGGTTATTGCTTGTACTCAGCACATCAGCTTTGTTCTTATCAAGGTGCTCTGCAATTTTCAGAAAGGAAGGGCTTTAGAAGGCCAAAACATGGGGAATGGTACAGTCAAATTGTTTTGACGTGTGGTGTAAGGCTGTTTTGATTTGCAGACATGCAAGTATTAAACACAGTACCCTCTTCAGCCAAATTTATACTCAGGTAATTAAAAATACAAAATGCCCTCCACCACATCCCCTTCCGTCCTCAAACCATTTCAGTTGCCTGATGCAGCATGTTTTATTGCCCTAATCTGTGGTGTGGAGCTGCACTCTGATTTTACAGCAGCTGCTGTGTATCATCTCAGAGATGACTGTACTTTGGTGGTGGACAGAGTGATTTATATACTCATTTACGAAAGTTATAAAGACATGTGAGAGCCATCTGAGAAAAGGTACTATAAATGACAGGCACAGTTCCAGCTTTTTGGCACAACAGTCAAAACCACAAAGAATGGTGACCTTGTAATAGCCAGTAATGGAGCCAGGTTGGTCCATCTGGGTGTACAGCAGTATTTTGCTGGCTCTGGGTGTTGTACTTGAGGACACCCCTGCATTTGCTGTGATTTTCATTTGTCTGTCTTGCTCAGTGGGTGCGTTGGGAGAGCATAAAGGGGATGGAGAAAGCACTGTTGTGTTAGAATCCCTGGGCAGGTGTGGTGCAGACTGCTGCAGTGTGGTGCAGAAACACAAAGCTAGGTGCTGGAAGTGGTCTATCCCCAGAGCTGGGAGCCTAGAGGGAGAGACAGGACCTTGTTATCCTGCTCTGTTCCGTCCTGCCAAGTTTGTTTCAGTGCTGTCTTGGGAGATCTCACTGCCAATCTCCACCACACAGCCTGAATACACTGTGGAGATGGCACTTCCAGGCAAGTGTCCTCAGAAACCAGTCTGAGTGAGTCATGGGTTGTCATCTTTTTTCTTCTACCCCCAGGACCATCCTCATCTGCTTGTTAAAGGACTTTTTAGGTCTTGTCTTGACTGATACATCAGTGTCAGGCCTCATGGTGTCTCTTTCCCTCCAAGTGAGAAGAGGCACCTGGCCCATTTTAGAGTCTGGCAAGCAGGAGAAGCCTCTAGCCTCAGTTATTGTAGAGGGCAGGACACACAGGTTATTGCTCCCTCCCCTCTCTCTAGGCCTTTAGGGTGTAAGGAAAGGGCATGCAGAGCTTTTCATCTCTGGGGAAGCAGAGAGACAAAATACTGAGTGGTCACTACTTGTGGCCACACACTGCATCTTCCTGTACTACATTTGCGTCCCTGTATGTGCTCCAACTGCACTGGAAAAGGCAAGCATAATTCTTCTAAGACACAAATAAAAATTCAAATTATAGAGACCTTGACCTGACCCTCTCCATAAATCCTTTGAGAGTGTAGTATGTGCCCTGTGAAGGGCAATCCACTAAAAATAAGATGCACCTATTTGCTGCAAGCTTGTTGCTGGGTGTGCAGCTTGCTTTGATACCATGAGAGCAAAATAAACAAGATGAAAAGAGAGTTAAATATGAACTAGTGGGGGCAGGCCGCCTACCTCTGTGTCTGTATAAAATAATACTATTTTCTGCCGAGACCACAGATCTGGGACAGCAGAGAGGGGTCAGATCCTCAGATGGGTTAAACTGGTACGTTTGGTGCTAGTACAGGTACGGTGATATGCATCAGTTGAGAAGCAAGCCTGGCATATACCAGTAAAGGAGAACATGGGGAAAAAAAAGAGAAAGGTTGCTATTTCAGGACCAGATTATTTTTACAGCGTTTGTGGCTAACCATCCCTGAACTGTTAGAGGCTATACAGTTGTGAAAGAGATGTTTTTTATCCACATTCACCAGGTGAGAAAAAATGCACCCATGGTCTTCATCCTCTCGGTTTCAGTCAAAAATTATCTCTGTGCAGAGTTTTTTAAAAGCCCTTTACAAGACATATTTAGGAACAGTTTTTGCACTTGTGACTGACAATTTTATTGTAAAAGCAAGTTGATTTTTGTTTGTATGTATGTGTGTGTGTGCTTAGAAAAATCATAGCAGGCCTGGAGCACACATTCATTTTGAGCAGATGGACACTTGCTTCTGAGTGCCACTGTGTGCTCTGAGCTGCTCTGTGTGTTATGTCCTAAGCCACAGAGCTTAGGGCATGAAAAATTGCATCTTCCATGCTGGGGATTCCCTTAAAGTGGGGCCTCTCTTTTTTACCTCTATTCCCATTTTAGCATTTAAATGTTTCTCTCCCTTCTTTCTCTCTGCTCTCAAGCCTGAATCATTCACAATTATAAATTAATTTTTTGTTGTTTTTTTACTGAACTGCATAGTTTTAGACAAGAAGAGTAGTGGCACAAAACAGAGTGCCAAAACATAGGTGATCAAGTTGACTTCTCATAAGAAGTTATTTGTTACCCTGAGGTGAAATGTGGTCAGTGGCTATAGATATGTGCTCTTGGTCTCTTGCAAAGTAAACACATCAGGTTAAACCAGTGAAACTAGGTCATTTTCTTGAAGGGGGAAAGCAAGCATGCTTGGGGCAGCTAAGGAGGGCAAAAGAGATATGAAAATGATCTTTGCTGTCTTCTTGCAATAAATAAATCCATACTTGAAGGTGCAGAGCATAGAAAAGCCTGGAGCAAGAGCTCTCTGAATTCTAATCGCAGCTTCAGGGGTAATTTACTGCATATTCTCAGTAATAGACAACCAAGCCTTGCATTAACAAATGGATAGACTTGGTGCTACAAGTTTTGGGTTTTTTTGGCTCATGTCTGTACAAACCTATTGTTACTTAAAGCACCACAGGAAAAAAGTTGCACTGAGCAATACGGAACCTGAGATGTGTTGCTGCACTGACATGCAAGGCATCAGATCTGGGGAAGGACAGAGTAGCTGCTCACTACTCCTTGCTGCTTATGCCTAAGAGTACTTTCAGGAGCCCTGACAAAGGTGAAGGAGAGCACAGGAGTCAGGAGAAGTAAATAAAAGTGAAGACATGAAAGAGCAGCCATTACCGTAAAACATTCATTGGAGACTGCAAGAATAACTGTGTTTTCCATTCTATATTAAAAAAGCTTTGTACTATTCTTACTTATCACTGCTTGATATGACATTTAGAAACATCAGTGTGAGAGGAATGAAGAGCAGGATAAGACACAGCATGTCTCTACTCCATCCAATTTCCCATCCACACAAAGTATTAGCGTAACAATTCAGTACTGGTGTGACTTAGCAATATTTTCACCTCTGTCTAGAGACCATAAAGTTTAAAAAAAAACTTCAAAATTCTGCCATACTCTATTTAAATGGAGACTTGGGGATTTTTCTTTAATATTAAGAAATCTTCCTGTTCCCATAAATACTTTATTTTGTATAGTTTTAGGGCCCAGGAATATTTTCAGTATGTTTAATTGAAAATGTTGACAAGACTGTTTCATCTGCATTCTTTCATGTCAAAAATATCAAATGATGCTACTCCAAAGTCATTGCAATCCACAGTTTTGTTTATGAAAAGATAAAGTTTCATTCCTTTTTAACTGTTATGTGTAGTGAGTTGTAAATGGCCCAGGTTGAACTGGACTGATACATAAACTCCTCATTTATGGTTGATGATTTTGGTGCTGTAATTCATCAGACCTATTGGGTGTGGCAGTTGCTCATCTGGGGTAATTGCCATCATTGACTTGAGTGGCATTGTATTAAACTTTTACACTGGCATATGATTCTGTTCTTCACACTGAAAAGCTCCTTCACCAATACCTGTGCAGTCTAATGGAGATGGCTTATTGAAAAGAGATTTTGCCATTTCAAAATTTTCCCTTCCCATAGAATTTCTAGAGCAGAGGGAGGTAGGACCATTTTTATGGTGTCTCTGTGCCTGATTGAGTACTTCAGATTTTTAAGCAGTCTATGCAGAGAGTCTCCTTGGTAGCACAGACGGTTTTCTCTGAGCATTAGTGAAAATGAGAGGTGAAAGTCAGAGAGATGTCACTGTCAGGGAATTACTACAACAATTTGCATGAGTTTGGTGCCTTTCATGCGGTATCTCAAGGCACTGTGCTCTCAGAAGCAACTACAGAGACTGAGCTTCACTAAGGAAATATTGCTGACGGTGAAGACTTGCATTTATCAAGGGAGACTGAATTGTAAATAGTGTGCAGAAAAAAGTCTGCAGAAGAGAGTTGCTATTACACATGCACATACATACACACACAAAACATACAGAACCAGGAAGCACAAACAATATTATGTGTTGTTGCTGTTTATTCTCCTGAAGGAAATGGCATTCTTTGATTTCTCTGTTTGTTTAAGTAGGTGTTGCAGAGCCTCACATCATTTATAAATGTCAGCTGTCAGCAATCGGTTTTGTTTTAAACAAATAGAGAGATGCTTTAAAACATGTAGAGACCAAGTACTGTTAGGTTCTATTTCTGCAGTTCTTCATACAGTTTCCCAGTGTATGAAATCAGTTATTTATCTTAGTCCCATGGTCCTTCTGTACATACCAGTCAAAGGTTGCCGAGTTAAGAGAAGATGATAAGCCTTTTCCTTAATTTCTGCTCTGTTGTAAGTGTCTAGAATATACTGATTTGAAGTGCAGGCTTTGGGTTCAAGAGGCCCAAATCACTTATTTTGGGCAGAGGCTTTTTTGACTTCTAACTCTTCCTGAATTTCAGCCACTTAAGCACCTTTGGGACTCAGGGCTTTGGTCTCTTTACCATCTTCAGTCTCTGCTGTGTAAGGAGAAATGTCCTGAGAAATGTCTTGAGTCCAAGCCTGCCAAGTGTTTGCCCACTTTGCCCCAAGCCTGTTCCTAGGCTCAAATGCTGAGGGGAAGCACCGAGGGGGAGAAGCTTGGGCTCAGTTTGCTCACTGTGCGAGCCTTAGCAGGTATCTCATTGCACAGGCTGCTTTCCATCCCAGGCACCCTCCAGAGAAGTTTTCCTGGAGGCCTTCTTGCTTGCCATGTATTTGTAGTTCTTAAACTGTATCTACAGATTCCTGGTCTTCAAAGGAAATAAACTTTCAAAGACAGTAAAGACTTTCTGGAGAGTCAGCTTATTTAGGACATGCAAAGAGTTGAGTTAATCAATTGGTAAGTCAGGGTATCTTTTAGGAATGGTTTGGCATTGCTGTATGGAAAAGTCTACTTTTAGTTTATGGGAACAAATTCCACATTTTAAACCCCAGTTGTACCTTGACATTGTACTTCTTCCTTGACTTTTCCAGGAACCCTATCAAAACCACAAACTGCGTATGAAGAAAGTCTTACTTCTTTCCTAGGAAAATCCTTTTCACACCTGAGAACTGGTGATTCTATGTGGCCTGGAATGTTGAGATGATTCATGTACCTTTATTTCAAGGAACTTCTTGTTGTTGTTGACACTACTGAGTTCATTTACTCCTTTTCACCCATGTAAAAGAAATAAAAAGGAAAGAGAAAAAATAAACCCTTTTATTTTTCCATTTGTTCAGGCCTATCAGTCTCTCGCCCATGAAGACTAATTTGTCTTTTGCTTGCAATGTCACATGTTGCTCAGTGACTCTGCCCTATTGTTATTCTTGAGCAAAACTGAGTCTCAGGTAATGTATGCTAGACAGATACTCATTTTCACCCCTGAATTTTCCTGGTATTTTGCCATCCTCATAATAATTGACCCACTATCACTGCTGCAGGGTTCATGTTAAAGAATAAATTTTTCTAGTGACATGGAACATTTAATGGTGAAGATGTTAATAATGCAGCACTTTAAATGTGATTAGACAGATTTGATTAAAGAGGAAGTAAAGGGAAGGATGTATCTTCCATGTCTTTCATTCCTTGTCCCCCTCCTTTCCCCCCTTTCATTTCAGGCTTTTATGGAGAAAAGAGCATATTTGCTTTTAATTTAAGGAAAAATACCACTGCTGAGCAAGAAACTGGTTACAGTTTTCTTCAGGATTTTTATTCCAAATGCTCCTGTATATGGTTATTAACAAGCTTCCTCCAGGGACAAAGTGAGCCAAATTAATACCAAAGCAATGTCCAATCAATACTTATATTTCTATCAGTGTTAACCTTTTAGCTGCAGATAGGTAACATCATTTGCAGGGTGGAACATAGTCCCAGGTAGAACTGGTAGATCAAATTTTCGCACTGGGCAGTGGAGCTTTGCAGAAGGGAGCAGGGAGATAAGCTCAAACCACAGTAAGTATCACCACTGCTCCTCTCCATGACCTTGGGAGGAAATACTCTCACCAGGCTAGCCAGAGGAGTTACGTATGGCAGGCAGAGAGGTGAACATGCCATGGCTTCTCAGGAATGGGGATGCCTTCACAGGTGTAAGTGCCTGTTCTTTCAATGGCAGCCTGTCTAGACCTCAGGAGTTTTTCAGTGTGAAGTAGGAGTCAAGCCCAGAAAGGTTTTATACTAATATATTTTTTTTTTCCCTATGGAAGTTAGGCACTAAAAGTTTCCATAAGGTATGTGCTGCTGTATCATAAATACTTAGAAAGGAAAGAGAATAGCTAGCAATAGGCACAACCGCAGTGCAAAAAATCAGACAAACTAAACCATCTGGCCCTTGAAAGAGCTTACAAATGAGAGAGGGTGGCCTTGGACATCTGTGTCAGGACCCCACACTGTGTCTCAACATTAGCAGCCATTTGCATTTATCAGGCAGGAACTGGTCTCCTGGGAAATATTAAATACTAAGCTAAACAAAGAAGCATTTTCAAGCTTTATGTTAGTTACCATTCATTTGGAATGAGATTCCTCTGTGTCCCCAGACTGACAGGCAGATTCTTCAGAGCATGAAGGTGTTGGCCCAGCCCTGGCATCCTTGTCTGCTGCAGGACTCTCCACTGAACTGTCTAATTCTGAAAGGCTTTCAAGACCAAAGGGTAAAATCTTGCTTTAACAGCATTTTTCCTTGTAAGGACAATAGCGACGCTTGAGATTTCTGCAAACAAGTGCCACTTTCATGATGAGGACTTTCCATGGGACCTTCTACAAAGGTCTGTAGTGACAGGACAAGGGACAATGTCTTTAAACTGAAAAGAGGGTATGTTTAGGTGAGATTATTTACTGTGAAGGTGGAGAGGCACTGGCACAGGTTGCCCAGAGGAGCTGTGGATGCCCCACCCCAAAAGTGTTCAAGAGCAGGTTGGATGGAGCTTTGAATAGCCTGGTCTAGTGGAAGATATCCCTGCTACTGGCAGAGGGGTTGGAATTACATAATCTTTAAGGTCCTTTCCAAGCCAAACCATTCCATGATTCTATGGGCAAAGGAAAAGAAGGATTGGGTAACAGTTGATAAAACAAGTCCTGTTTGTGCACCTGTGCCTGCAAGAGAGAGAGGAGGGAGAGAATGAATGATGACTGAAGAAAAGAAGATCTTTCATCTGAAAGTTTCTCACAGACTCCTGAATTGCACATATTATATGCATAAGGTGCAAAAGTTGAGCTGAAGAGAACACATGCCTAATTTATTAAGAAACAGCAAATCCCCAGCAGCAACCAAGAAGAAATTAAAATTGTATTCATCATATTCATAGCTTAAAAATGATCTTAGCTTATATGAATGTGAGGTCAAAATGGAATTTTTCCTCCAGGTATGTACATAAATTAGGAAGCATTAATAGGAAGTAACCAGTCCATTTATTTGTCAATAAGCATTCAAAGTGAAGGTTGAATGAGCTGGTGCCAGAAGGAATGGAAACTAGTTTGCATTTCATGATTATGTAAAGCAGTTTTTGGTAGAATGAACTTCTTGTGACCTCCTCTCCCTTTTTTTTCCCTTCTTTACCGCCCTGGCAGAACATATGTATTTAAATAATTTCCATTTCTAACAATATGTTTATGCTACTTTTAATCAGCATGAGATGGCTTTTGTATTGTTTGCCCTGTTTCATCTTATGCTTTTCTTTTAACATGGAAGAAAAGAAAAAGGTGGTGTTTCTGGGGATGCCCTTGCTCTAGAAATGTATTAGTCTTCCAGTGGAATGAGTGAACATTTCCTTACTTAACCAGATAGAAAGACTGGCACAAAGGGAGTAGTCAGGAAAACACAAATAAATGCAGGAAACACATCCTGTCTGAGGACTGTTTCATTTCAAATCAGTTAATATATTTTACTGTCTCAGAGAACAATTTTTCACTAATATTTATTGAATGAGTCATGCTGGAAGAGAGCACTGGTGGCCTCTGATCCAGCCTCCCTGCTCAAGCAGGGCCATCCTAGAACACATGGTACAGGATTGTGTCCAGATGGTTTTTGAATATCTCCAGTGAGGGAGACTCCTCACCCTCCCTGTGCAATCTGTTCTGGTGCCTGCTCACCTGCACAGTAAAGAAGTTCTTCCTCAAATTCAGGTGGAACTTCCTGTACATCATTTTCTGCCCGTTGCCTTTGTTTTCCTTTTGTTATTGATAGACTTGAAAAAGCCTTTCTTCTTGTCCTTGACGTTCTTGGCCAGGCTTAATTCTGAACCCCAGATGTGCCTTGGCCTTCCTTGTCTCTTTTCTACTTACTCTGATAACCTCTTTATTCTAAGTGGCCTGACCCTGCATGCATCTCCTGTGTATTTTCTGCTTATGGTTGAGTAATGAAAGGAGTTCGTTATTCATCCATGCAGGTCTCTTGCCCCCTTTGCCCAATTTCTTGTTCATTCAGATGCATCACTCTTGAGCCTGGAGGAAGTGATCCTTGTAACCCCTCTTCCCTGTGGATCCTGTTCCCAAGGGATTTTTTCAAGAAGATCTCTGAAGAGGCTGAAGTTAGCTCTCCTGAAGTCCATGGTTGTTGACTTACTACCAACTACTTTGATGTTTGGTTTTCATAAGACAGGTTATGGGACTTTTCCAAAGTCAAATCCTTTAAAGCGACAAAATCCACCTGTACCTCAGTGTAACTGGTCACGTTTCGAATGTTTTGGTCAGTGTCTCACAAGGGTTTCTATGTATGTAGGCTGGCCAGAGGTGAATTTTCACTGCTGCAGTAGCCACTGGGATAGGCATTTGGGACCTCAATCATGGGAAGACTTAGAACTGTTTTACACTAGAAATGCCAGTTGCTTGTATGGACTGGAATGCTGGGCTTTTAACCAAGACTGAGAGACAAATAGATGCTTGAATAAAAGTTAGTTTAATAGCAGTTGCCATCCTTAGTCAGGTCTCAGATGTGGTGAGGCTGAGAACTCGGTTATTTTCTCAGCCCAAGGAATTATCCTCCCTGGCTGTCACTGAGGCACAGCACACAAAGGCATGTTGAGCAAGCAATTCATTCTTTAGCCCTGTTCACTCAATGTTTTCCACCTGTATGGAAACTGTGCTTTCAGAATTCAAAAAAATATTTGTATTATTTTATATGTAAAATATAATGCTCTTACACACATCTTAAAAAATGGATTTCAGAAAAGTCTCTGTTAATAAGCAGGAGGGAAAAAAAGGTTTGGGGTTTTTTGTTTGTTTTTTAATCCTTTACATACCATCAGGTTTAAAGGTGGAATACAATAAGATGATTTTGATCTTCTGGTTCAATAGACATTTCAAATAAACTTTAATATCTTTTTCATTACTCCTAGCTACACTTTAAAATCAAAGGAGAAAATCGAGAAGTGAAAAAGTTCTGAACATAGGGCTATTGTCCATAACCCCTTGCTGCTGTTGTTGATCTAAATGAAGGAAAAAGGAAGAAATAAGATGTCAGAAGGTCACTGCATTGTAAACTGGAACAAAACACTTTTAAAAGCTCTTGCTTTTTGGAACTTGTTTCATCAAGTCCATGTGCACTCAGGATACAATAGGAAGACGATTTTGTGCAGTCATGAATTTAGATTTAATAGCCTGATAAGTAGAGAACTTCACAGATAATTTCAAGGTGCTAATCTAACCTTGCTGTGCCTTTAATCATTTGGCATTCTAGAGAGCGTAAAAAACAAAAGCTGACTGTTTTAATATCAGAGAGTAGTCATGGAGAAAAATTTCCTCCATCAGATCAGCTTTTAAATAAATTATTACTTTTTTTTTCCCCTTTGGTGGGGAAAAATAAATGTAAGATGAATTTAAACAGAAGTGAATTTACTAAATGTCCTGCATCTTTCTCTCTTGTTAATTAGTAACAGTCAAACGCTGTTGTTCTGCAGACAGTAACTACAAAGAAAAGGATAAAGAACTTGGGAAAGATTCTAGAGCTGAAATAATTAGATGATTTATCATTCAGGGTAATTGGACTTGTACAAAGCAGCATTATTTACCATAGGTTTCTATTTCTTCTAACTGGTTGTGAAAAATACAGCTACATTGATTGGGAAATGTTCTTAGTGCTTTCTTTTTCCAGTATGCATTGTGCCAGGGACATTCAGTTCAAAGAGTGGTGTTCCTCCCAGTGATTTCTTTTCCCTCAGTGATCTTCAGAAGCAGCCTTCAGCTTCTAAAACCTCAAACCAAAATTAGATTAAAGTGCCCAATATGGGGTCAGAAATGGGAGGGAAAGAGAGAGGGGTTTCCACCGGGGAATTTTCACTTAGCAAATGAAAGCCTTTGCTTTGTTTCAAAGAAAAAAATTGCAAAGTGGAGGCACATCTTAATCACATCGGTTGCCAGCTGAGATGTTTATGCTAATTTCCAAAGGTACGTAAGTATAGGAATCAGGGGGTCCAAAACTCTTGCCTCTCTAATGTGAAAAACACAAGCATTTAAGCACTACTGGCAGGTAGCTCTGATGTTGTTTCAGCATCAGGGAAGATGGGGGAGTAGTCACAAGGGATTACTTGAATTTCACTGCACAATTTTCAGGCTGTATGAATGCCCCTTCACCCAAAGGTGAATTTTTCCACTGTTTTTCTAAGGAGGAGGGCCCAAATACTCTTTTGCAGCTTGTTAGATTATAGCACTCTCCCAGCTTTGTGCTGTTCCCTTCCACTCTTGAAAAGAGCACAACCGGCTTTGCTTGTGGTGGATGTTCCAGAAATGTTCAAACTCCTTGGACTTCACCACCAAAGTCTCTTGAGTGTGTTGACCTCAAGGCTGGCTTCCTGCTAGACCCCTGGGGTGGTCCAGGGTGTCACATCCTGCTCCATCCTGCACATTTTGCTTTGAGCTGTGGGTACTTTGTGGTGCTGGCATCCCAATGTTCAGATATATGTCACCAGGCTTTAGGGTAAGGAAATCAAGTTGTGGGAGAAGTTATTATTTAGAAGTGATCTTGCTCAGCCTGCCTGGTAGACAGCACAGATCCCTGCTGGGAGGAGCATTCACTGGAGAAATAAGGTTATGTTTAAAAGCACTTTACTCCCTGTGATAAATTCACAAATACGCGCTGCCAGGCTGTCTTAGGCGGGTGCTGGAAACATGCTTTAAGTGGCACAGCTTGACACCAGTTGCATGGGTGTCTTCAGATAGTGTCACAGGTTGTGTTGTGGGGTTTCCCCCCCAATGGCTTGTTATTTTAAAACTTTGTATGTGTTTGATACTTTCTGTAATAAGAAAGTCATGACTACCAGCAATTTCCTATGAAGGTATGAAGAGCAAGAAGTAGTAGTAGTTACCTAAAATACTGCCTGCTGCCTGAGCAAGCTCAGTGTGAGACAAAATGCACAATCTGGTTGCAAACTGGGAGTGCTTGATCTCTTGCCAAAGGAGTGTTTGAACTCCCATACTGAAAGGTGCACTTCTGTGGATGTGGCCACGTTGTCAGCTGAGAAAGATGCCAACATTTGTCAGATTTTGTGCCATGTCGTAATTTGCTGGCTGTGTACATTGCTCACCTGTGGTGAGCTGAGCTGCCGGCTGAAATTTCAGGGCCTTTGGGTTGTTTGGCTTAGAGCCACATATCTTAGAAGTGACCCTACTTATTTACAAGGACTGTACACACTCTCATTTTGCCCATCCCAGCAGGAACTGAGCAGCAGGACGTGGCTCCTGTGCTCACAGCTCTGTGGAGCCGCATGGACCGTGGCAGTCCCTCGCCAAACCGTGTTTGCTGTACTGCAACGGCACCTGGTGCTTCTTATCTCCTTTGTTTTCCTTTTCTGATTGTTTTCCTTCTTCCCTGAACACCCAGCTCTCTGCAGAGTGCTACCTTGACAATCCACTCAACCCACAGGTGCTGTGCACAAAACCGTGCTGGTCGTTTTGCATGGCAACATTTGCCTGTGACTTTGCACACGAGCTGTAATCCTCTGGACTTGTCCCTCTGGATAAATACAACTAGCAGATAACCTCCATTACAGAATGAAGTGGTTGCTTTACCTACAGATTTCAACAATATTTAACCTGACCAGTAACTGTCACACAACTGATTTTCTTTCCTTTAGGTTTAGTAACCTGGTGCCACTTTAGCACAGCAGACTTCTGACAGCAGGAGCAAAGACACTGTATCTTTTCTATTTTAGGTTATTTCAGCACTTTTCATTTAATAACACCCAAATGATACATAAATACTAACCTCAAAAAGTACCTACAAGTCCTGTAATATTAATGGCCCTGTTTCTTCAGGAGGCACAGAAAATTTAAAAGTTTTGGCATGGGAAATAGAAAACTCACAGAGCAATATTTGCATGTTCTGGTTAACTTACATCCCAGAAGAAATCCTTTGCAAGATCATCTGGTGTTCTCTCCATGGGTTTAAGGGAAAATACAGTGATTTTCATCAGAGATCCAAAACACAAAAGTCATCAGATCTACTGGTGTGCACAAACAGAAGGATGTATGTGCATCACCCTATGCAAGGACAGAAATGCAAACTGTTTTCAAGAGTGTTTTGAGTGGTGTGTACAAAGCACATTCTTCTCTCTGCAGTGGAGGAAAAAAAAGGTATTGTCTGTGAATTCATTAAATGATACATTTTATGTTTAAGAATTTTTTATTGTGCAGTCTAATTTTGTGTACAACCAAGGACATGGGACTTCTTTGTATTAATTAATTAGTGTATCTGTTTAAAAAAAAAAAAATCAAAAAAACCCCAGAAAAACCAAAACCGTCCCAGTTGTTTTAACTAGATGGCATAAAATGTCTTCCTGACTTGAAAATGAAGGATCCCAAGAAGAATAAATGAAATACAAAATGCTTTAGTAATCTTTTTAATTGTTCTTGTTCCATTGTTGCAAGTTTTGGTGTTCTAGAAATGTTGGGCAAAACCTTGTTTAACATATTGTTTTCATAAGACTGTAGAGGTTTCTACCTTTTGCTCTAATTAAACATGTAAATCCTACAAACTGTATCCAGGATAACTGCAAACCCAGATTCTCAGTTTACATTTACGCCCTCTTTCCAGTCCCTGTAATGGGAACGGACTATGAAGGTGTGTGTACATCACCCTCACCCTTCATCTGCTGCAGGATTATGATCACCTCATTTCTGCTGTTATGTTAACAAATGAGGGCTTGTAACTGTGGTAAGGCCTGTTTCTGCTGCCCTGGTAGGACCTTAGTGAAGCTGAGAATCAGGCTCCAAAGACACATCCCTGTGTTCCTCACAGTCCAGTTATTTAAAGGAAAGGAGCAGTGCTCATCATGCTGGCTAGGAGCATAAAGCAAAACCTATAATTCAAAAAATGATAAGAGAAAGACAAAGCAAAACATAACACGCTCCATTAAGTTTTCCTTCTGTATTAATGGGAAGAGCATGGATGTTTTCATCGTGCTGAGTACTGAATTTGATATAAGAAGAGTAATCCATGCAAAATAATACCTTGTCTTATAGAAGCTAAAGGTGGAGTGGAGACAATTTTTTTGATTTTTTTTTTTTTGTTCACACCACCTACTTTCATAATCTGTTGGACTGAAGTACAAACCTTGGTAGAGGAATGCAGATAATATGATAAAATTTTGGATCTTACCAGAGGTAAGGTTCACCTTGTGATGTAGAGGTGCCTGTCGTTTAGGAAATCTGCAAAGACTTGACCCAAAGCCTTGGGAGGATGTTGCTTTGGTTCAGATCCTAACTGAGAGCAGGGTTGTGCTTTTATAATCAGTCCAGAGGCTGCTGTTGCTGGGCTCAGGGTTGCAGTAGTGCCATCAACCCCAGAGGACCAGCTGCTCTGCTGCAGATTCGGGCTGGTACTGAGGGGGAGTGAGAGGCACAGTAAACACACAGAGTAGCAGTAAATGACAAGAGGATATGATATGTAACATTAGCCAGGCTCACTGTTTGCTTAGGTTGTGGAATGGTGTTTTAAATCAATCTTTTATTATCAGTGGAGCCTTAGCAGTGCACTTAAATGAGAGAAATCAAGGACACAGAGACTTGGTGCAAAGTGAAAATCCTGCTTTATTTCCTAGCTCTGATTTTACAAGAAAAACCACAGATAGATCCAGGCTACAGCACTGAGATGTGAACTTAATGTTTGGTGACCTTTTGAACTGGGCTCTGTTTTGATCCCCATTGCTGCCATATGGGTTCATGTCACTACCAGTCATGACATCCTGCATAAAAATAGCTGGGAATATGTCATGCCCTCCTACTTCTACCCTAATCTTTCTGGCAAAAAATTCTGGTGCATTTACCATAGTTTTGTTTCATCTCTTCTCCGAAGTTAATTATCCTTCTCCTAAATAAAGGTTAGGATATCACCTGTAAACCACAGTGATATCACCTGCTAGTGTTTTCTTGTATTAAAATGGTACATTCCTAAAATTATTTCTTTTTTCAAAATTTATGGTTTTTTTAGAAGCTGGACAGTGTGTGTGCCTTCTTTCAGAGGTTCTCCTGTGGGTTTTTAACATGCTTTGGAAAAATGTGGGTATTAGAATTGGATAGAGCATTCTAAAAGCAATTTTCCACCAGTGTGAAATCTTCCTGAGCTTATCTTACAGACCTGGTTTTTCTCAGTGTGCCCTTGTTTCAAGTGTTGTAGTTGTTGCAGTTAACTGTTTCTAAGTGTTGTTAGATCTTTTTGTCAATGTATTTATTCTCTGTTTCTGTAGTTCTGTAAATGCATGAAATGAAATTAGATGGGAAGTGTTGCCTCAGGTTGGGGGTTAATAGTTTATTTTGTAGGAAAACATTGTTACCAGATATTTTATCAAGTCAAAGCTAATTGCCGTAGTGGTTGCTTGAAATTGAATAGAAATCTGAATACTGTCTTTTCCATTTTTATCATTTCAGGTTAAGGAAGTGATAGTTTTAATCCCACTTACGCTCAAACTTTGCAGAGAAGTGTGGTAGCCGTGAGACCCTTGCTGTGCAGATGCAGATATGCAAATTCTGAGCAGTGAGTGCACTGGCAAACACTATCAACCCCTCATGTGCATCTTTATGCATCTAAATATATGTACACTTGTATATCCTTCAATATTGGACTATGCTATGAGATGATAATTATAGACCAGGTCATTTTTGGTAGTACATTTTTTAAAAAAAGCTTTTGGGAGAACTTTCCTTTCCAAGGCAGTGATGGGGAGGAAAGGTTTAATTTCAATATGTTGTCCAAAGGGTACAACTCTTTAGTGGCACAGTACATCTTGTCTCTTGGTCCAGCTCTGCATTTCTGTCAGCAATGCAGTAATCAAACCAAGGTTTTAATTCTTCATTTCTGGACTGCAACATGCAAACAGATAATCAAATAAGCCCACATTACCAGCTAGAGTGAGCAAGTTTCTCCACTGTGCTAAGAGATACTAGACTGAATGCTGATCCAGCCAGTGAACACTAGAGATCTTAACTGGAGCTGTTTGAGTCTACTGCAGAGGGCAAGGCTGTAAAAAATGGATTTACATCTGTTACAGAGTGAGGCAGGAAACAGATTTCTAACATAAAAGTCAAGCAGGGCTTGTATTCAGCCTGGATTCAGAGCAGGGAGAAGCAGAACCACTGAAGGAACACTCAGAGCTGTTAATAAGCAGTTAAACCCACAGCAAAGGTAGGGCTGGACAATCACTAGTTAACAGTAGTTAATTATTTAAGAAAAGAATTATGAAGTATAAAATATTCAAACTGCTTGTGCCCGATGCATGCCATTGCCACAAAGGCACGTGCACCTGGGTTTTAAATTCTTGCCTGTTTATTACGTTTTTCTTTTGAAGTAAAGGTATTTCAATACTAACGATGAGATAATATTATTTGTCAAACATTAATAATAAACAAAATATGGGTGAGAAACATTGCTATTTGCTTCCTCCGGAGGGGACTACGTCTGCTTTCTTTAAAGTGAAAGTAATTTACAAGGCTTCTTAGCTCTCTCGGAAATGAATAACTAAGTGTTGTGATAATTGTGCAAAGAACCCGTTACGGTAGCACAGTGTAGCTACAAAGTGACTGGGAAATTGGTGCCTTGAGTCTGAAATTAGATGTTGCAGTTACCAGGCGTCATTCCAGATTAGCTGTACCTGTCTCGTGGGCAGCTCCTTGGGAGCTGTGCGGGTGACTCACAGGGACCCAGCCTTCTGCTCGCTTAGGGAGATGGCTTAGCTTAGAAACAAAGACAAAATAAAAATTGGGCTGTGCTGAGCTGTTGAGCCGCGAGACTGGGTCTGCTGGAGAACTGGCTCGTTGGAAACCTCAGCAGGAAAGAAAAGCTGCCTCCTGCAAGAGCCTGGAGATGGTGTGAGGCAGCTCACATACCCAGTGACAATTCTCAACTACCTGGCACTCGCCTGAACTCGCTGTCGACATCTGTACACCTGCTCGTAGCAGGCAGAAGGCAACATTTCTCTGACTGTGCCTAAAAATGGCATTTCTCACGAAAAAGAAAAAAAAAAAAAAAAAAAGACTGTTAGTTGCGGTGTCTTTGCCAAAACCCATTTACATGTTGGCTGCTTAAAGACCCATCTGCAGTGTTGATCGCCTGACACCAGTTCACTTCCTGTCCTAAATTGCTGAAAAATCCCAGTGCATAAAACGCTGGCACCGTGTTCTTTTTGTCGAACCTGAGACCTTCCTCCTCACATCTGCTCTGTGCACTGCTGTCTCACCTTCCTATGGCCTGCCCTTCTGGGTGCCCTTGATGGAGCTCGGTTGGCTGAGACCTCAGGACCTGGCCCTGCAGACACCAAAGCTGGCACTCTCAGCTTCTCTGCTCGCCATGCTGTTTATCCTCATATTTCTGTCATCATGATCTGAAGTCCTCACCCCTAATTGGGAACCTTTGCTGAGTATGCATGAGTAACTTGAGTCACCTTGGGGAGCAAGACGATGTGGATGTGGAGACACATGTTTTGAAAGAGCACTGAGATCCTTCAGGGTCTAAGCTTTATAAATGACTGGTATTATAAATCCTGACTGCCTGATGGCAGGCACTAGAGTGGAACATTTTGTCATCAGTGCTTATTATCTCAAGATTCTTAATTAGTTTCATTGATAATTTTGTCGCACTTGAATGTTTCGAATGATTAAATGTTTCAGTGCTTCTTTAGTGGCAAGTCTCTCCGTTGTGTACAGCAGGACATGGTGCTGATTCCAGACAGTCAGTGGTGCTCACTGTTCCTTTTGCAGCCCCTCGTGGGAGCTCCTGAGTGCTGAGGTTGGGTCTCATCATGGCCAGTTACAGAACCCTGAGGTGTGTGATTCAGGGGTACCAGAAGGGGGAACAGTGGCAATGCATAGTTTTTCCTCTCAGCTTTGAACGCAGTATTTTTCCTCCACTGTCTAGTTCACTGTTCAGGTGTCCCAGCTGAACGCACAGGAGTCATTTGCCCTATTCCTGCAGAGAAAGATATTTCAGCTAGATGAGTTTCCCAGATTTAAAGAATTATACCTGGAGGAGGCTGCCTGCAGTTTTCTTTCACTCTCCTTCACACTTGTGCTGATGGCAGCAGGTTCCTGTGCCATGGCTGTGCATCAGTGAGTCTCCCTTTTGATTTTGCTGTGCACATCCTCAGCTCTTGCCCACCCTCCTGGCCAGGGTGAGATGTGCCTCAGCATCTGCTGGGGGCCAGGCAGATATTTGTGAGGTGGACATGTACAGACACACACACACACCACAGCCAGGACAGCACAGGCTATGTGCTAATCCCTTGAAACACTAACCATAGCTTATTTCTAAGATAAAACCTGTCCCAAATCACAGGGATTTTCAGCACAGCATGTGGCATGCCTATAAAAGAAAAAAAAATTAAAACAAAGCACCAAAACCCTTTAAAATGCCATGTTTCATAACTATTAAGCCAAAGGCCTGAATGCTGAATGTGTGTTGTAAATTGATGGTTTAAATATTCTGTTTGCTTTACAAGACAATTTGGCTCTTTGCCTTGAGACTTGTAAGAAGATAATGTTTTAAACCTGTAGTTGGGAGGTACAGTACATTCATATCATTGCTTTAATCAGATTATTGTTTTCATTTTTACTTTTTTCTTCATTTTAGACCAAGTTGTAGGGTTTTTTTCAGACCTCTGTTTCTTGAATGTTTCCCATAGGTGGAATGTAATTAAACTCCAATGGCATCTTCTCCTGCTGGGATTTAGGTAAGGGACTGATCTTTAGGAAGCATAAAACAAATAATGTGAAACCTTGTTAGAAGGTTTGCCAGAGAATTGGTTCTACTTCCTTTACAAGCTGATAGTTTTGAAAGTCTGCCCTTTCTCCCTTTATGAATTGCTTTCTAGAAATTGTTAATTAATTATTTAAACATTGTAGGGGAGGGGGGGGAGGGGAGCCTGTTAATCTTTTGTAGCTCTCACTCTGCTTGCTGTCTCAAACCTTGGCTTTTACTTAAAATAATTTGACCAAGAAGGCTGCACCCTGACCGTGTTGAGGATGGAAGGCTCTGAGAGGAATGGCAAGTGCAGTGGATGAGTACTTGAGCCCTCAGCATGCTGGTGTGACAGTGACCTGTCTCCTGGGAAGCTCCCCAGGCTGAGGATGTGGAGCAGCTCCTTTCCCAGCTGGGTCAGAGCTCGTTCCCCTCCACGCAGGCCTGTGAGCACAGCCTTGTGCTGCTCCTGTCTACAAGGCTATTCCCATGTTGTAGCTCAGCTCCCTCCAGTTGCAGAAATAAAATAAAATATGAGACCTACCTCTCAGTTCCAGGGGTATAAATATGGAATAACATTGTCAGCTCAGGGGTTTACTGTGCTGTAACCAGGAGGAGAATCTGTCCCCAGGTAATGCTTGACTAATGGCTATTGAAGGCAAAAGTGAAGTGATAAGAGTTTGGGATCAATACCTAGTAAGCTAATATCTATATTGCAAAACAAACTGTGGCATAACTTGGACTGCCTTTGGTGATCCTCCTGCCATAGGATTTAAAATGTTCTCTTTGGAATCAGGAAAAGACTTAATGCTCCAGGATGTATTTCTCACCTGCCTGATATGATACTGCTTCCACTTTCTATATACTCTTGCAACAAAGAAATGAGTGTCCTGACTTCTTGGTTGTCCAAGTCTGCTGCTTGGATGTTGATGTGAGTGGTGGAGCAGATCTCTCATCCTGGTAGAAGAGAAGAATGTTGTGCTGCTCTTCTAACAGGTCAGAGACTGCAGTTGCTGAGACCCAAGGTGCAAGGTAAGTTGTCTTCTAGTAATCCTTTAGTAGGTGGTGATGAGAGAAGCAGAGAATTTTTAATACCATTCAGGGAAAAGCATACAGCATGAGATGTAATGGCTAGGAACAGTAGCCAGTCAAAAGCATTTTTTAGTGGTTTATATATTAACTCTACTAACTTGCTTTTTTTGCACCATCTTTTTTTACCTATGCCAGTTGCTTTAGCATCTGGGTGTGGATATACAGGTGATTACCACACTGCAGTACTGTAAACAGTGTAGAAGTCACCATAAAGTCATTGGTGCCCCTTATTCCCTCTGTTATCTGTCTTCACTTCCAAGCTCTTTACCTCCGTTATGCTCTTCTTTGTATTTTTGATCTCACCGTGACCCTTCATCCATGAAGGTGCTGGGCTCTGATCTGCTCCCAGTTTGGTGAGGAAGCTTCTTTCTTTGTATCAGTCACATGTGCTATCAGAGTGATTACATAGAATAAGAAAAAAATAGGATTTTCCCTTAATTGCTGTAATCTGAAATCACACTCGCTCCAGAGACCACACATAATTTACAAAAAATAAGTACCCAAGTTCAATATGGATAAAACAGTCTGGTCTGTGCATCTGTTTGCTGCTATTAGGAGTATTAGTTTTCAAGAGCATGCCATTATACTGAGAAGTACCTTACTTTGTTAGACAAACAAGAAAACCCACACTTTTAATCTCCTGAAGCTTTTAATGGCATCACAGAATGCAGGTACTTGAGATACTGATACCTACAGCAGAGGGATGAAATAGTCTTAGCTTCTTCTTACTGCTGGCCTGAAACCAGCAAAAACAGAGCTGAGCCATTTTAAGAGGATTTTGCCAGCAAGGGCATTTTTTGTAAGCACATCAGGTGCATGCACTTGGGCAATAAAGGCTATAGAAGAGAGAGAGGTCTGTGCTTTGAGTGCTCTGGATTCTCTATAACTGTGTGTTAAATTCAAAATAGCGGTCTAAAGAGTACCTTCATCAGCAGAGACTGCTAAAGGGGAGAATAAAATGTTGTGGGAATTGACTGAGGTTCTGTCACCTCATAGCTACAGTATGTGGGGGCCGGGGAGGCTTCAGCATCAGCTGCTGAAGTACAGCAGGAGAAAGAGCAGCAGCAAACCAGGGAGCCAGCTGCCCACCTCTCTCTGTAGCCAGAGATAAATTGCTGCAGCAAAATTGTGAGCAGTGTCTTGTAAAGAAAACAGAGGAGCTGCTTAGAGGTTCAGGAAGACAAGCTGTTTTTTTAGGGCTGTCTGGAGCAGAGTGAGTTCAGGGTGTTCTGACATGTTCCAGCTGCAGCAAATGTACAAAATGGGGGCAAGCAGGCTTACCCATGGCCAGGCAATTATTATTATAATTTTATTATGCGTAGCTGTACTTCATGAATTGTCTGTTTCTCTTTGTGTGCAGACTGTGTGGCATGTGCATGGTGTGGGGATGTTTCTGTGCACATGAAGTGGTGAAGCCAGTGTTTGCTGCCATGCTTCTGCATCTTCTCTAACCATTGCTGTAAATCTGCCTCTTCTCTTTTTCAGCTATGCAGCCAGCACTGAAATAAAATGTTCTTTGTGAAGAGAATATTGAAGAGCAGAAAGGAAAAAAGAGGGCATGGGTGTTCTTAATAAAAAAAGATTCTCTGCACTATTGCAGGTGCAGTTGATGCTCTTTAGAGCAGTCACTCATCTCACTCCAAATAAATAGTAATGACTGTTTCCTGTGACTATGCTGTGAATCATACTCAGTCCATGCAGGGGAGTAGAAAATAAAGCTGCATGCAATCCACACGAGATGATGGCTCTTGTAATATTCAGCAGTTGGGCCTGGTTAGAAGCGTTTCATTATCTCAGAATTAAGAGAGAGCTTCCTGCTGTTGCAAAAGCTTGTTTATTCCTCTGCCTTCCCTCCCCTCCCTCCCTTCTTTCTTTCTTTAACATCTATTCCTTCTTCCTTTCTCCCATCTCTGAAATGTTGGCTTAATGATTCTGAGCAGAACTGAGAGGTCAAATTAGGGACAGTGGCCCTGGAAGTACATTAGTCGTTTATAGCATGGTTTCTGGTTTAATAGGAGGGCGCTTGAATTTTCTTTTATCTTTTGCCCTCTGCTTCTTTTCTTAGCTTATGCTCAAAATTTATCAGAAAGAAGCAGAAGAAACAGACCCTCTTTCCCATTTCTTAGTGAACTACAATGTTGTTTTCCTTATCCTTGGCTGGGTCCAAAGTTAATCAGTGGAAGTCTTTCAGTGACCTGCAGTTGCTGCCCTTACCTTAAGCCATGGCAGTAGCGAAGAGGTGCTCTGTGGGTGCGGGTCTGTTTGTGCTTTAGCTGGATGTTAGAGGTCAGCTAGCAAATGCATGGTGAAACCAGTCAGATTCCCTCCTTGACTGGAGCCAGAACTCCTTGCCTAGACCCCAGGAGGAGGCCAACAGCCAGAGCCTGCTGTTCAGGCTTCTCCATCTCTGCAGAGTGGCAGTGTGGGGTGAGTAAACCCGTGTGAGGCTCATGTGAACCCACATGATGAGCTGCCTCTGTCATGGGTGGGGACGGACATCACTGTGTCAGAAGCTGTGGAGGATGAGACACACACCAGTTCCCAAACCCACTGTATGTCCTGTTTAGCACAAGCATGGAATATGTGTCCCTGTGTGCTGTGCCTCACTGCAGTCAGGATTGCTGGGGCATGCCTCTCGTGTGTATCAGTTCCAGTCAGCAGAAGCACACAGCTGGGCAGCTGAAGGTTCATCTGAAACCAGGTGTGATTTATAAAGCATCTTATCTCAAGAAGCGCTCTGATTCAGGTTGTCACAACTGGATGATCACTTTGATTCCTGTGGGTGAAGGAGGCTAAGCTGGGTTGTGTACCCCTCCAACATGGCCCTGCTGTGCTTAGTGAGCAGCACATATGATACTGAATGGGTGCAGCCAGGGTCTTTACAGGGTATCTAATTCCAGATTAGATACCCTGTAATTCCAGATTAGATACCCTGTATTTAGAATTAGATACTTTCCAGGGTATCTAATTCTAATTCATAGCTGGAGTGATGGAAGGACCTGCATGATCCATCCTGGCTCATCTCCAGCAAGTTCTGAAACTAGAGGAAGAGGTGTGCTACCTAAGGACACTGACTTACATGGACAGTGCCCTCCTGGAGGGTGAATCTGTGAATACTAATGAATTCATTAGACCTCCTAAAGCATCTCTGTTTCAGTAGTGTTTGCCTCAGCAGCAGTCAAGATGGTTAAAAGGCAATTGCAGCCACTGAAATACGTAGCAAAATTATTATCAGAAGGTGTCATTTTTCGTAAATGTCAGTATGTAGATTTTTTTATGGAGATATGGTGACAGGTAGTGAATAATTTAACATAAATTTACATAATATAGTGCAGCTGTTAATTTATGGCCATATTAGACTACAAGGTTATGTATCTAATGGCTTTTGGTCTCCCCTTTTTTTCCTTTTTTTTTAAGTTAAAACTTTCCCTAAATTGTCCCACTTTACTCATAATTCATGAGACACCTGTCTACCCTCCCTCGTGCCATACAGAAGGCTGTGCATGTCATACACTTTTTGCAGCCATGTGATTCACAGCAAACTCATTCCCATCTCCAACCTCAGTCGTTTCAATTCAGTGTATCCATGTTTTTATTCAAAGCAGGCCTGTGAGTGTCAAGAAGTGCTGTTGCTGCTGGTTGGCTAGTATTCCTCACGGCTGAGCTCTTGGATGTAGCTAGAGACATGCATTGCTTCCCTTGGTTTGAAAAGCTGGAGATATGCAGCCAAAGCTAACTGCTCCATAGGTCAAGGTCTCCACCTGCCTTCCCTTTCCAAAATAGTCAGAGGAGCTGGCTTCCACTCCGTGCTTGGCATCTGCAATTGAGGATAGTTTGGGTTTTTTTCCAAACATTTGCTTGGTGGCTTTCCATGGTACAAATATTGGCCTAAATTTTAAAAAGGCATCCATGCAGGATGCTAATACAGAGGTGATGCTTTGTATTGGGTTTGCGTGACAAGGGTCCGGTGGTGGAGAGACTACAGGGGTGGCATCTGTAAGAAGCTGCTGGAAACTCCCCCCATGTACAACAGAATCAACACCAGCTGGCTCCAAGATGGATCCAGTGCTGGCCAAGGCTGAATCCATTAGTGATGATGGTAGTGCCTCTGGGATAACAGAGTTAAGAAGGGGGGAAAAAAGCCTGTGCAATAGAAGCAAAGGGAATGAGAACATGGGGAGAAACAGCTCTGCAGACAACCAGGTCAATGAAGAACGAGAGAGAGGAGGTGTCCAGGCAGCAGGGCAGAGACTCCCCTGCAGCTTGTGGTGAAGATGATGGTGAAGTAGCTGTGCCCCTGCAGCCTGTGGAAGTCCATGGGGGAGCAGAGACCCACCTGCAGCCTGTGGAAGACCCCATGCCAGAGCAGGTAGATGTGCCCAAAGGGGGCTGTAACCTTGTGGAAAGCCTGAGCTGGAGCAGGCTCCTGGCCAGGACCTGTGGATCCTTGGAGAGAGGAGCCCATGCTGGAGCAGGTTTGCAGGCAGGACTTGCGACCCTGCAAGGGACCCACACGGGAGCAATCTGTCCCTGAAGGACTGCACCCTGTGGAAGGAACCTACGTTGGAGCAGTTTGTGAGGAACTGCAGCCTGTGGGAAGGACTCACATTGGAGAATTTCGTGTAGCATTGTCTCCCGTGGGAGGGACCCCATGCTGGAGCAGGGGAGGAGTGTGAGGAGCCCTCCTTCTGAGGAGAAAGGAGCAGCAGAAACAACGTGTGATGAACCAACTGTAACCCCCCTTCCTTGTCCCCCTGCACTGCTGGGAAGGAGGTGGAGGTGGGGAATTCTGGGGTATTGAGCTCAGGAAGAAAGGAAGGATGGGGGAAGGTGTTTTTAAAATTTGGTTTTACTTCTCGTTATCCTCCTCTGATTTGATTAGTATTGAATTCAATTAATTTTCCCAAGCTGAGTCTCCTTTGCCTGTGATGGTAATTGCTGCGTGATTCCCCTGTCCTTATCTTGACCCAAAAGCCTTTCATTATACTTTCCCCCCGCCCATCTAGTGGAAGAGAGGAGTGATAGAGAGGCTTTGGGTGGGCACCTGACATCCATATGGGCTTAAACCACCAGAGGTTTGAATCTAGAGGGGTTGTCAGGGCATAAGTGGTGGCAGGGCCTCTCGGATCAAGGCTTTATCTCTGGAGCAAGTATTTATGGATCATGCTGCTGATTCCAAGCTGGCCTGAAGCTCCCTCCTGCTGCCTTTTTACCCAGGTGATGTCCAGCTTGTGGGGCAGAGCAAGAAGGGTGTGTGCCTAACTGTACTTGATTCCTCTGAAAGTTTTCCCCATTTAGGCACTCGAATGAAACTCAGGCTTTCAGGAGAGCTGTGTGCATCTAGCACAGAGTGATACCAGTGTGATACCAGTGTGATACCAGTATGACCAGCTCTTTGAGTCTCAGATCTTTGGCTGCCCCTTACAGGACATCTAGGTGGGAGGTGAACTCTCTCTGGAAACCTTCTGCAGAAATCAAAACCCCTGAATGCCCAGGGCAATCGTGGATCATAGTACAAACATGCAACTCTATAGTGAGGAATTTGGATTAGAAGTCAGTGTTCCTAATTAGAGCAGAGGTTCTTCTTGTGAGGCAAGTAAGTTTCCATGCAATTTATTGTGAATATTACTTGAAATATTTTTAAAATGTTCTGCTACAACTTTCCTCCCCTCCACACACCTCCAGATGGACATAAGGAAGCATGATTCATATCCAGAAGATAGGTTGGCATCAATGTGTATTAGAATAAGGTTAAACTGTGTGCAGTTTTACACATAAATTTTTGTAGAAGGTAATTGGGGTGAAGGCTGGATATTTGTCCTTTTGTCCAGGGTAATGGAGGAAAGGGGTTTTTTTGTTTGTTTTCTGCAGAGAATAATAATAATTAGCTTTTTTTAAAAAATATTGTACAATGTGTCCAGTTACACACCCTCTCTAGAACAGTGGCATACACCCTTTCTTATTTGCAAGCCTGTGTAATCCTGGAGATGGGGATAAAGACTGATTGTTCCATTTCAGCCTTGTTTCTGCCCTCATCATTGTGTCCCTCTGGAGGCTTTTGGCAATTGGAAAATCCTGTGCCATTGACCTCAGGGACTACGTCAATTCTGTTTGGAATCACAAAAAAGGTCATCTCCCTTGCCAAGTCAGGTAGAGCCCTAGGAGCAGTGTGACCGCTGTTTGTTTTTCTGTACAGCACTGTGAGAAATGGCGTTTAAAGAGCAAGTAAGAGAGGTGTTATTGTGCTCTACAGTCTTACAGAGGAGGGGAAAGCAAAGGAAGCATTTTGTTACGTACAACAGGGTAGTTCATGTTCTCTAAAGTGAAATATTGGTCCTTCAGTTTTAAATTTCCAGCAGTCACTGACTTCCTATCTCCCCTTTTCCAACCAAGAAGCAAGTTACCCCATTTTGCCAAGGTGGTTTTCCATATGCTTCGTTTCCTCATGAAATATGAAGCATCATGTGCTGTGTTACCTCTCTGAGTCTGAAATATTACACCCATGGCTGTCCCCCAGGCACTGTGCAGAGGTCAGTTGTGCCAGTGGAACTCTGCAGACCTTCTCTTGGAGCTCACCACAGCACAGTGACAGCAAGGGAATGTCTATTGTCCTCTCTAGGGAAGGATCTCGGTTAAATCCTCAGTGTGCTCCTAATTGCTCCATCTTGCTGTCCCACCTCTGGTCTGAGCTTCTCATCATAGCCAGATAGCAGAGAGAGCTGTGGTTAAACAAGATATCCCTGCCCCCCCATGCCCATTGTGTTTCCAAAACTCCCGCTTCAATAATGTATTAGCTTGATTCACAGAAAAACAGTGGACCAAATGCCTACCTCTCTTCTCATGTTTCCACAGGGCTTCCAGGAATGAAAAGAATTAGCACACAGACAGCTGATTTCCCTAGCACACCACAGAGATGTATTTAGTGTGGCCTTAACCTAGACTGGATTCCCACCGGACACCATACAAATATTTAATAATTAATGTCTCTTTTTAAAAAATCAAAGAGGGTGAAAAGAGGTTGATCTATCCCAGTGATTCTTAATTGAGGGATGGTAATGGATTGAAGAAGCCTAAATTCTTCCTACCCTCTAATATGTCTTGTCAGGGACAGTAAACAAGCCCCACTTTTTTGGTACAGAGTTGCTCAGTGTTCGTGGAGCCCTAATGGGAATATTAAGTATAAGACATCTATGAGTCACTGTGGTTCTCATTCAAGTCAAAAGCATAAATAGCACTTCTCATATATCCATGCTGTGTCAGTCAAAGATACTGCATTTCCTTTCCCCTCTGCCTCTAATAAACATCCGCCGACCTTAAGCTGCTATATACAGGAAACAGCCTGTTGGTTATTGTGTAAAACTGATAAGGTCCCCTGGGATGCTTTATCTGTCTCTGTTGTGCGTATAAATTTAGCTTCAGTCATTGTAGGTTTTGTTCTTTTACCCTTTTTTCCTCTCCTCCTTTTTTAATGCCTGCTAAGTAAACATGGCATTGTGGATAAGGGGATAAAGTAATTATCTAGCATAATAAGATCAACACCCAGAGACTTAAGATTCCACCAATACACTTTGCCTTTCAGTTCTTTTGCCTGCGTTTTTCTTGCAAATAATGGGTTTCTCTGTTTTGAAATGTATACCTGTTATTTGTTACAGTACCCTACCCACACCCCCATTTCATGCAACTGTAAACTGCAGCAGACCAGAGTGCCTGTCACTATGATTTTGCTCAGAGACGTGATGGTATTTACAGCAATGCTGTATTTCCTCTTCGTTTATGGCAGGTTATGGAGATTTCTAGCTCAGTACAGTGCTGTGAGATGGTAGCCAGAATTATCTTTTAATGTAATACTCTCAGGAGGTTGACTTCTTGGAGATGTAGAGCAATTAACACTCTTCCAGTGCTGGTTGAGGGTTTAGTGTTGGGAGGGTGGAGCTAAGGTTTGGATTTGTTCTTTTATATTTAAGAGACTCCTATCTTTCATTCCTTATTATTGGTACACAAGCCAAAAACATGATCAGTGATGCTTCAAAGGTGGCTCCAGCTTCTGGGTGTGATCTGTGTGGTACAGTACTATTGCTCCTTACTTTTGTCTGCAGTGTGCTCCATACTGAAAGCATGCTGGAGAGCTGAAGGATGTGTCCGGATGCAGTAATCCTTTCTTACTCTGCAGTCGGTTGGGGGCTGTTTGAATTGAGCTGTCCTGAGGTGACTCAAGTTCTTTTTAAGATTCACTTACAGCCTTCTGCTATCACTCATCTTCCATTCAGGAGCTGGTGAGCCTGGTGCCCTGGAGTATGTCTTTTGTGTAATTCCTTCTTATGCAGCTCTGAGGTAAGCACATCAGGGTGCATTTTATGCTCTGCTTGTAAAAGTACAACTATTTTGGCAGGGTGCTGGAGAGAGGAGATTCAGGCCAGACATTTTACCAGCTACTTCTTAAAAGCTGAAGTGGTAGCTGGGGAGACAAGCAAGCATTCATGCCTTGAAAAATCCCCTGCAGTGTCCTAGTCTAGCTCTCACTAGTTACACACCCCCTGCGTGTGGTGGAGTGGCTGCAGCATAACCAGGAAAAAGGGTTTGTTTAGTTTTTGGTTAGCTAAGTAACAGTAGTCCAGATGACAGGACGAGCTAATTACCTGAGCACTGCTCTAGTTACTCAGGTGAATTTCAGCTCTCACTGACATTCCTGCTTATGGTGTGGTTTGCATTACTCTTAGCTGGCTCAAAGCTGCCTCATCTGTTACATCCACAACAGTAGTGGCCTTAACTGCAGTAAAGGCTTTGACAAGCTTGGCGTGGTTTTCAGAACAAAGGGGCTGGAATCAAAAAGTCTTTAAAAATTGTAAGCTAAAAATCCCCTAAACATCCTTTTAGCACCTTTCCTTATTTCAGCTTCACCAGGGCAAGGGCTACACCTTCTCTAATATTGAGAGACTTTGGAAATCTGACTGAAAACAGGATCTTCAGGAACAGGCCAGATAAAGTCTTCACAGCACTTATACTTCACAGATTTCCCCAGCAACGTGGTACTTGCATTTAGGCTTGCAAAGCAGTTGTTGGAGATCTTCCATAATGTTTGGATGAGAAATTTGTCCAAGCCAGCCAGGGGTGAGGATCATGCCCTGCCTTCTTCAAAGATGATTTTGTCATGAGTGGTACATAAAAATGCATTAGCACTTTTTGTCAGTAATGAACTTCGTTGTTCATTAGGTTAACATTGGCTGCTGTCACTAGTAAGTACATTTTAATGAGGAAGAGAGCATTCTGAAATGGTGGAAACCTGGCACTCTTGGGTCTAATTCACAGCTCATTGAAGTCAGTGAACAGATAGACTCCCACTGAATTCAGGTCCCATTCAGAGCGAGGGCAATTTACCCTGGCTGAGGACCTGCCCCTGCTTTCCCCAGTGGCTACTCAAGTGTAAAGTGCAGCTGCTGCTGGCAGGTTTTTTTCTTCCATTTAGAGTTCTGAATCCATTCGGCATTATTTTTAAGGCAACAACACAGCAATTGAAGTTTTGTTCTACCTCCCCACATGAAATAATTCTCTTACATCATTTACTTCCACTTGCTGGTTTGCTTTCATTTGACCTGCTAACCATGTCACACAGCATTAGCTTTGTAAATGCTGTCATGGACTTGGTTTGAAGGTTTGTGCCAGGTCAGTTGTAATTCCCTGTTTTTCTCTTGTGTGCCAGAACAAGCAGAGAAATTTATATCATGGGTGCGAGCCCAAGTATAATGAACTTTGATAATTTGAAGAGTTCTGTACTGGTAAAATAGGTGAACAGGTTCTTGGCTACTGTCATATTTTAAATCTACTCTTTTGCTTGTAATTCCCTCAAACTTGCTTTGTACTCCTGTTTCTGGTGTTTTTGATTTAAAAAATAATTATTTTTATAGAACAAGCAAAACAGACTTTCACAGTAAATAGTTCTGAGTAAAAATTCCACTTGTTGCTTTGTGGAAAAATTACGGATGTGTTTTAAAAAGCCCCTTCTTCATTATTTCCTTCTCTTCTTAAATAACAATTGTACTTATTCTCATACAAGCCTTCTTTTCCTGCGTGGTACATTTTAATAATTTACACAGCCCTGCTGCATGGGAACCAGAGAGCAAAGCAGACTTCCTGAGGGAATGTTGCTGCAATCCTTATTCCTGTGATTATTACTACAGTATCACTGAGAATTTCCACCCTAGATCTGGATTTTATTGTTCAAAAAACATATGATGTTCAAAAAACCTAATAGGACATAGATTCATAAAACCTTACAGTGTATACTTAAACTGACAAAACAATGTGGATTTAAGATTGTGCATTGCTGTTAGAGATGTTGACTCTTTTGCTAACACAGGAAAAGAAGATGGGTGGGCCATTGCTCTTTAGTAAAACAACACTGAACTGATTAGGACCCCCAACAAGTACTCGAACTTCCAGTGTGCCTTGAGTAGATCCAGGTAGTTTAAGAAATAGCATGAAGGGAAAATGCCATCTTAGATTTTTAGACCCCTTTCTTAACCCAGGAGGAGCACATGGGTCATCATAGCATGCGTTTTCACCGGGAGGCAGACACTCAAAATTTCATTTGAAGGGGACCACAAAGCTCCTTCTCCACACAGCACCAAGATATTGTGGATCATAGAAGATGTCCCAGGCCTTCATAAACAACTAGAAACCTCTATTAAAACATCACTAGGTGCAATTATAATGTTTCACAGGAAGAAAGAAAAAGAGATCAAGATCTCAAGTCCTAGCAGTAGCAGGGCATTTGTTAAATAAAACTTATCTTTAATGATCAAAGCTGTTATTAGTACATTGGTGAGTGTAGATATCTTTTTAATGGTTTTCATTTTCACATTAACCTTTAAATAGTGAGTGAAATCTTTCTAGAGAGAGAAATTATATATTCACAGCTTACAAAGTCAGTGGAAGTCATAAATAAGAGCCTTTTCTAAGTGCTAATTTTTCTGAAAATTTAATTTCCAGGATGCTCCCATTAGGCAATGGTTGAATCTGCCATCACACAATCCAAAGTCAATTCCCCAAAGCCATCAGTTTATTCACGGTTTCCCTTGGATTCCCATCAACAGCTGCTGCAAAGGATTCTTGCTTAACTCTCCAGGCTCATGTGTTTTTTGGTTGCTCTTTTAGTACAGCCTTGACCTCCAAGGTCTTCAGATAGGAACAGTGCACCTCACAGTTGGATTATGTTTTCCTTAAGGATATTATATTGTGGCTCTTTTATATGAGTGGGTTGAACTTAATTTAGGGGGAGCAGGAGTAGAATGAAAGGGAAGTTTCAGTTTCCTAAGGGAAAATGAAGTGAACTGTGTAATCTTAACAGTTTGTTTTAACTCTTGCCACACTCTCTGGCTTTCTCTAAAGAAAGTCCTTTGTCTGCTGGCAGTGTCTGCAGACTGGTTTATAACTTCCCATGCTTTAGCTTTGTGCTGCAAGAGCAGTGGTACATATAGGCAGTGCTGTGGGCAAAACCTTTTATATTGTGGTGGAGAGTGTTTTCTCCTTTAAAAATGTCAAGCTTAATTCAGTGATGCAAAGGAGCAGGGCCTCCATTAACCCTCCCCAACAAGAAATGATCCCAAGATCCTACTGGTTCTTTATTAGAGCAGTGGGGTTTCCCCATAAGGCATCATTTGTTATATTACTTCCACCTTGTAAATTGCATTTTTTTCTCCTTTTTTTTTTTTTAATTATGCTCTGGGGAGGCAAGGGAAGGGAGGGGACAAGGTATGCCTCTGAATTGGTGTTTAGGGGATGTGGAGAAGAAAGGAGCATAGTGAAATACTTTCCATGCAAACATAGGCAATAGGGCAGGTTCAATAAGGAAAAATTGTCCTGAAGGACAAAAGAATTTTAAGAGAGGTTTTGAGTCAACTGCTTCAGGGTTATTTTTTCAGCCAGATTAAGTACTTTTTGGAAACCTGTCGTGTTCACACCTTTATTTTCCATGTAGTTGATCCTCTCTTGTATTCTTGGGAGGGATCCCATCACTCTTTTCATTCTTGACTACAGACAGAAAGCCAGTGATACTTCGTGCTAAATGAATGAACTGCTTTATTACCAGTGGTGAGATGTGTGGTGATGAATCTGGCATTCCTCTTCCCTCTTATGAAAACACACTGAGGTTGTTGGGCTGCTCAAGGACTACTAAGGACTGAGGACACTGATTAGCAAGGCAAAATGAAGGAATGAATGTCTTAAGAAAAATAATGCTGTTGCATCTGCAAGCCTGAAAACCTTTCTGAACACCTTCTTTAGCCAGTATCAGAGTCCTTTCCTACTTCTTTTTGCAAGCAGAAATGAAAGCAACAGGGATAAAACCTAGCCAGGGTTTTAGCAACATCTGTCTTCATAAAATGGTGACATGTGTAAACACGATCACTTCCTTTTTCCCTTCCTGGATACTATTAACGTAGATGTACTGTGATATAATGTCATATAAATCAATCCTTATGCACCCATTGTTGACAGATTAGATGACAACTATTAACTATTTATCTGGTATTTTTCCATTGATCCCACAATTTCAGCATCCAAGTTCTTTGCAAAGCGTAAATAATCTCAGTGACCTCTACAAATGCCCAACTAAATTGATTTTTTTTTTCTGTATGTGTCACTGGTTTCAAAGGAGCTATGCTGATTTGCACCAGTTGAAACCCTGCCCTGAAGCCTCAGGCTCAGGGTTCACAGTGGAGAGGGAAGTGTACCCCAGAAGCAGAGGACTACCATATTTGCTGAGGAAGGCTTTGATTTTAATGTATTAGGAAGGTTTCTGAAATGTTTTAACTACTTTTAAAAATCATAGTATTGAAATCATGAAGTTTAAGAGTCATATTCTTTATTTCTTCATTGTCATTGAAAATAAAGAATACTCGATCTTTAAAATTCTGCTAAGGCAGGTAAATTGTAATTAATCATGAGACATTCATCAATAACTAATTATTCAATTACATTAAAGATAATCTTGTTTTCAGTGAATATCAATCATTAAATGAACAATTATTTATTTCTAATTCATAAGATCAACACTATTACTTCTGTAATTGCTAGTGTCATGAAATGGCCACAGCATAATAAAGCATACCTGCCCTATAACCTCTATATTAAATCAGAATGTCATATTGACAGATACTGTGACATTGCAAATAAGTCAGCTTTTGCAGACACCTTTTTCCAATTGAAATAGCTGGGATTAAATGAGAAATAAGTACTGCCTGTGTCCTAGTTAAGCCTGTTTGGAAAAGTCTAAAGAAGCAAACTATTAGTTAGCAGACTGATAATTACAGATGTTTAAAAATAGATACTCAGCTATTTATTCTGAAGAATTAATAACTTTATTTACCACTGGAATAAAGCTCAGCTGTGAGAGCAAACCCCATATGACATTTCCATGTGTAGGAGAGGTGGCTCCAATATTTTTAACTGGTGAAGATTTCACCAGCAAATTGTGTGGCAGATCTTGTGCTGGCATGCATGTACAAATAAAGCAATGAAGGTTTGAGAAAACATTATTGTGCAAAACAAAAACATGCAGCTTATTCATTGTCCAAACAGTGTAAACAGGATGAGAATAGTTTGTTGTAATATGCTGGCAAACAGGGAAAAAAAAAAAAGGCCTTGTAAAGGACCTTGTAAGGTTTTGCAGTGTGCCATGATCATGCTCAGCCCGCGGTGTCACATGCTGCCCTTATGAGCTTGGAAGTGGTCAGGGAAAACCCTGCTGTGGGCTACTCTGCAGGTCCTACTTCCATTCCACTGTTGTGGTGCCAGGCTGGGTGCTTCCAGAGGCACTGTATCCCCTCAGGGGGAAAACTGAGCTTACAATTGTGGCTTACAAAGATTTTATGGCAGGTTGTAAAGTTCTGGTGGGGTTGGACATCACCTTGCTAAAATAAGAGCCCACTCCATGGTGGGAGTAAGAAAAAGGATGAATTCATGCAGGATTATCAGCATTTAATAATCTGGAGGCTCAGGGGTTCATTCAGGTGAGAGGAACTTGCAGGTCAGGCAGGTCTGAACCCCCAGAGCTCAGTTCCAGCTGTTTGGTGCCCACAGTAGCAGCCCCAGTGGCACAGATGAAGAGGCTTCAAACATCATCTGTTTAAAGGTTGGTGCCAGTGATCTTTTAATTCCTGTGTGTAATGGAAGTAGACATACCCATAAATGCCTAGCTTTTCTGCTTCACCAAGGCAACTTGTTTATATTATTAAAAGTTGGATATTTGAATTTGCAAAAGCAGTTTTTCCCTGCCTCATTCAATCTTTTTGCTGCAGCAGTTTCGGTCACTGAGCAAGGTCTGTGTGTGTTGTTAACAGTTGCTCATGGAGAAGGTTGAGGGAGCAGAACAGAGGGTTGTGGGAAAGGGAGGGCTGACCCTTTTCCATCCACAATTCCCATCACCCCAAACTGCCCTGCTTTAAGCACAAATAGCCGGATGCCATGCGGAGCAGTGCTGTGCTTTCCAGCAGCCGTCCAGGACTAATGTGCAGCACACTCCCCACTCTGTTTGAGGGCACCTGCAGGACTTGGGGAGTTCAAACCCACCATTTGGGTTTGAACTATCAGAGCCAGTGGGCTCAGCAGCAACATAACCACGGACAGAAACAGGGTTGGGAGGAAGTAGCTTCTTCTGTCCATCACACTGTTTTCCAGATGAGATGAGATTTATCGCACTGTTAATGAGGACTCAGTGCTTTCTCTGGGCCACGCTGCTGTAGTGGCAGGGGTTTGTCCTGGCCCCAGGTACAGAGGGTGCCTCTGCATCCAGTACTGGATGTGTATCCACTCAGATCCTTGAATGAAATTCTCAGGTCTGCTTTTTCATTCCCTGAACTAGTCAGAGCTAAAGCTCCCACAGGAAGAGCCCAGGTGGTTTGCAATGGGGAAAGGCTGCCTGGCAGACCTGCAACTGTTCCTCCACTGACCAAGGGAGAGTCCCAGAGCCTTCTGGCAGGAGCCCCATCACACCCAGCCCTTCCTCCTGACAGGAGGAAGGTGCCAGCAATGACCTTGAGTGGGAGCCTACATGTAGCTCTGGCTATCAAACTCTGACTGTACAGCTCAGTGGGAAGAGCGTAAGATTTTTTTTTTTTTTTTGAGGGGGGGTTAAACCCCTGCATCTTGAGTTTCTAGAGTGTGTAAGAAGTCATGTAGCTGTAAAGTTAATGATTGCTGAGACATCCCTTAGCTCTCCTCTCTGTCTGATGCATGCCACTTTGGTGCTGTCGGTGTATCAAAGAACAGCAAGGGCTTTGTTTGTTAGATTGATATAGCAGCATGTATTTTAACTGCTTAATCAACAGTACTGCTCCAGAAGCTGTACTAAGCTTGTCCTAGTAGCTGTACCCAGGTGGCATCTAAGTGATTAATCCTGAGAAAGAGAGATGGCTGCCCAGCAGAGTGGCAAGTCAGGAGGCAGACCCACCATTTCATGGCTTAGTCAGAGGAAGTAAGAGCTGGAGTGGGAGACAGAGATAGTGCCATCTTCAGAGTCAGGAGAAGATGTGGGCCAGGCTTTTTGTGCATGACTGCTGCTCTTACCCTGTGCCAGCTGGCACTTGGATCATCTGCAGAAGCATATGTTTGACCAGCCCTCCTGCCAGGGGAAGGTGGTACCTTCGGCTGCTTTAAGGGGAACGAGTCAGGAAAGAGCACCGTGAGCAATACAATAATTTCCTTTGTCAGTAGGAGGGTTTTTTTAGTAAACTCTAAGCTGAAATATTGTTACCTTTTGATTCAACTTTGGCATGCCCTCAGGCCTGACCATGGCATCCACGATCATAGAATCACAGAGTTTAGGCTGGAAAAGACATGTAAGATCATAGAGTCCAACTATAACCCTAACACTGCCAAGTCTACTATTAAGCCATGTCCCTAAGTGCCATCTTCTAAACATCTCCATGGATTGTGACTCAACCTCTTCCATGGACAGCCTCTTCCAATGCTTGGTTTTCTCAGAAGGACCACAGGAAGGATGCTGAGGGTCATGGCGTTCCTCCACCTCTGAACAGAGAGGGAAAGGGAAGTGGTAGTTGGCTAATGTTACTTGAATTCCTTGTTTCTTTCTTGACTTCTGACAGGCTGTTCATGTGGTAAATGGAGCATGCTTATATTTATCTTAATGGGTGTTTGAGATTCTCAGATAAAGGGCATTAGGGAAGAGAACATATTATTATAGTTTTAGTATATCTCCTACTTTTTTGTGACAGTATGGAAAGTTCGTGGTAGTATTTCAGCATCAGCCTACCCAAATAGTATTTAGCAGTGGTATTTTCAGTCACGGGTACCTAAAATTAGTCCCCTAACTCTACATTTTAGTACCTAAATAGGTGCTTAAGTTTGTTAAAGGGACCAGCCAGCAGCAATCTCCACCATTGTGAATGAGAGCTTTACATGCTCAGTGCCTTTAACACCAAAAAATATTTATGAGGACTGTCCCAATCTGGCATCTCATTCAAAGTTTGAATATGGTATGTCATAGCTGATTTTGCATTCAACATCCAACTGCAAAGAAACAGTAGCTGAGTGTCAATGCAGTTTGTGCAGTTATCAAAGACAGTTGGTGCCTCTTTGGGGCTTCTGCTTAAATCATCCACTCCAGGAAATACAATTCACATGTTTAGCAGTCTTAATGTAAAAAATACCGTGTATTTTTGAATTAAGCCAGGCCCTGAAGTGTTTTCTAATTCTAGTATCACTTATCTTCCCCATCAAGGTGCACAGCAGAGAGGACAGCCAGGCTGTTATTGCTTTTACTGTATTCTAAACACGCACAGGCATACACACACATCTGTATCTTCAAAATCTGCCAAAAGTATTTGTTGTTGTCTCTAAGAAGGAGTAATGCTCTCCTGCAATCTGTAATTTATAGGCACTAGTTTTTGCTGCTTCTTATTATAAAAACAATTCATCTCTTTGCAGAATGTGTGCTTAATTATAATTTGCTAATGCCCTTGAGTTTTTTAAAGTCAAATTTATTGCTCAAGCCTACTGTAGCCAATATAATCTGGTTACAAAGCAAAGGAATTAGCTTAAAGAACTGATTTTTCTAGCACTGAATTTGTGATCTGTGACTTTACACAAAACATTTTACCTTTTTCATGAGTCAGCCATCTGTTTTTTAAAAATGGCTGGAGATTACTAGGTGAAAGGTGCCATATTTTTATTTTGTTAAGCACCAGAGTGCAGGATACATTCAGCACATTATTTATAATGTACATCTCTGTATTTGAAACACCTCATCATATTTGCCCTTTTAATTTGGCTTTACTTTTGCTATCGTTGCTAAACATAAGCCACCCACACAGATTAAGGACACTGGTGCTCATAGTAGTCTAAGTTGTATCAGTGATTCAACCTACAATTAGTGCTATAAGCAGTGGTCTTGGGGCCCTATCACAGCAAAGCAGTCT
This sequence comes from Picathartes gymnocephalus, assembly GCA_013390045.1. Classification (NCBI taxonomy): domain Eukaryota; kingdom Metazoa; phylum Chordata; class Aves; order Passeriformes; family Picathartidae; genus Picathartes; species Picathartes gymnocephalus. The sequence continues at coordinate 161,693 of WEKY01062686.1, forward strand.
GGAGAGTGGAACCCATTTTTCTCTTGTCTTCTGATCCACACCAAATGGACATGAGCCTACTCATGCAGGGCCTGAGGCACATGGGCTGTGCCCATTTTTAGTGTGGGTCTTGTCTTTTCTCCTCGTCAGCTCCAACCTTTATCTGCTGTGCCAAGGGAAGAGGAAAGATGGGGACGCTGTGCATGACAGAGAAGAGAGAGGTCAGCTTTTTTCTCCAAAGACACGAGCTTTCTCTAGTTTGTGGCAACTCCAAGCAGCGTGCTAACAAATGGGCGCTGCTGCTTCTGCTGCACAGGGCTGTGGATGTCACATCAGGGACTGCTCTCAGAGCAACCCCAGGGGCATCAGGGCAAACGTTTTCTCCAACTGTTGACATCTTGGTGGCCTCAGAAGGCTGGCCCCTTGTGGCTCATAATGGGATGGTGGCTGCATAAGATGGAACAGGGTGTTTAAACAAACCACTGTTGCTTTTCAGTTCTTGCTTGCATTCCTGCTTAGCTATGTATGTATCATATCACATCACGCATCTACATCCTGTGAGGCATTCGTAGCTGATAGAAAAATATCTTTGATGCAAGTATAGAAAGAAACTCCACTATTTTTTTAAGCAAAACAGCTCAGAAAACTTTGTTTTGCTGCCCACAGCATGGAGATGTTTTCTTTTACAGCTACAATATGAGTACCACTGGGAGAATAGTGTGTGCCCCAGGGGTACACGTAAACTTCTGACCCTGCTTAAACTGTGCGGCACACAACACTGGGCACATGTCAGCAACATTTGTGTGCCGTACCAAACCCTGTGTTGTGACACATCATTCATGTCCAGCAGTAATGTTGCAATCACTGGTCCTGATCGCTTCCTGCCAAATGGCAAACACAGCCTGTCCTCCCTAAAAACAGACTTTCCTCACTGCACTGTAATCCCAGTGCCAGCACCAGAACCATACCTCTCCACAGTCACTTCAAGCCACAAAAAAATTTTCTCCTACTTTCTTTCTGGCATAAAGCATAGTTTGGGAAATGTATTAGGGCTATTAATTTTGTCTCAGGGAGCGCAGGGGTGCTAGTGTTTTATTAACACAGTAGCTCTGCTCAATGGCAACATCTGGTTTGCAGTGAGGTTTCGGGGTTGTTTTTTTTTTTTTTACTCCATTTTCCAGCTGTGTTGACTCAAGTCAGAAGGCAGTCAGCCACTTGTGAGATTGAGGTCTCCAAACACTTAAAGAGCTAAGATATTCTTTGAAACTCCTGGATCTTGGAAAATTAGGGCAGCATCTGACAATACCAATTTTTCCTCCGGAGGCTTGCAGCATTCACAGTTCTGGTTCCAGCCAGGATCAGGAAATTAAAAATCACATGGAAACTTTGCAGAGTTTTCAGGATGGCTGTAGGTTACATCTCTACAGAGCAAAAAGTGCAGGAGGGAGACTTCGTTTTCCCAGGTCATTTGTTTTATATTGTTCATGTATCCTGAAAGATGATTTACCTTGCTCAAGAAAACACATAAGTCAAAAGAATAAAATCTAGGTTGTCTGGAGCAAAGAATGAAAATGCAGCTTTGGTGTCAAGGCATTAACAATTCATTAGGCTTACCTGTGTCCCAGCAGTGGGACCAGCCTGAGACAGATATTCTTACAGCTGACACCAGCTGCATTCCTGATGCGTGTTATAAATGCCATCCCCCTGGGATTTTGTTAGCCAGGTGTGGCTGCGTGCCTGTGGCTTGAGCTCCAACACAGCAGGGAATGGGTGGCCAGAAGGACCCCCGCACTCCTCACCAGTTCTCTTGCTCTCTGCTCCCAGCAGCCTGGACCCCAGCCTTCTCCTGGCCCAGGAGCTGTGGTTCCCTGCTAAATCTCAGGGGAAGGCTGAGGTACCTGAAAAGCTGTGAGTGCTGGCAGGGTGGCTTCCCTGCCACCTCATCCACCTTTGCTTCTGTCCTTGCTTCCTTCTCTCCATCCCACAGCACTCACTCTGAATTAATCTCTCCTGTTTTCTGCTACTGCATTCTCTCCTTTCCCTGCTCCTGCATTATTCAGCTTCCTTTCTCTGGCAGTGTTTTTGCCCCCTCTTTTTCACCTCTCAGCTCCCCATGCTCCGTGTGCAGGAGGAAAACAGCAAGCCATGCAGTACAGCCCTGTGAGCCATAAGTAATGACAAAATGAAAGGAAGAGAAGGGAAGGCAGCATTAATGCTGAGCATCTGAAAATGAAGTGTTTGCTTTTTCTGCAGTCAGTTTTGTTGGAGGTGCTCAGGATCTGTTGTTCCTGTCCCAGTAGCCTGACTGAAGCAGGAGGTTGTGCCAGCTTGGGATGTGGACTTTGAGTCCAGACTCTACCTCTGTGGCACTGCCCAAGCCCAGAGGAGCTCCACTGATGGAGCAGAAATTTGCCCGGTGCCAAGCTGACATAGCTGGCATCCATAGCCTGATGCCTCATGTTTTAAGTATTTAATGTTACCCTAACTTTTACCCTATTCTCAACCCTCTTTTTTTCCCCTGAAAAAAAGCCTAGCTGAACTGAAGAAAATCAGTCTGCGGAACAGGAACCGTTGAGTTGTTTTAGGGTTAAGTTACAACTGTGTTGGTTTTTTTCCATGCATGCCTTTTCTAATTTTTTTTCCCTTTCCCAGACTACTTGAGTCCTAAATTTCCCCTGTAAATCTGCTTTCTGTACCATCAGTTCTCAGAACAATGAACTGCTTGATATACCTGATAAGAGTTAACATGAAAAATGAATATATCTTTTGCTACTCCCTTCTCTTTTTTGCTGTAACTGGGTGTTGGTCTATAAAATGAAGGAAGTTACATTGAGCAGGAAGTTTAAAAATGCTTAGGCAGATGTCATTAAAAAAAAAAAAATCAAACTTGGCTTCCTGCCAAGTGTCTGTAATTAAAATTATTCTTCTTAGTGAGAAAAAAGCAGATGCAAAGGGAGTTTTCCTGTCTCTCAAAGTAGGAAATACAAATAACTGTTAGTCTTGCCTTTGTGTGTGCATGTGTGCACACATACGTGTTTGTGTGAGTGTATGCCATGGTGTGGGACTCTGATGCTTATTTCTGAAGTGTCTTGTGATAGAAAACTTTAATCAGTACCATGTGGATGGGTGCTTTATTATAATCTATGCTCTTTTTGGTCTTGTTTTTAAATTAGATTCTTGTTGAAAAATGCTGTGTATAAATTGACCTTTCCATATTCCAGAAATGGCTGGTCTTACAGAAAAGAACAGTGAATTTCTGTATGTGGTGTTGAAAGGAGAACAGGATGTAGGTGGGTGTACACATGTGCATATAGCTATACTTATCTATACACATCATATAAGCTGATAGCTATATTAACTTATAAACCAATGCAGTTAATGTCGTGCAACTTCCTAGCATACATCGAAATACACAAATATAAAACTGCTTCTATCAACATAACTTCTTTTTTTCAGTACAAGCATCTTTAGTTTGATGCCTTTACATTGTATTTTTATTTCGTTTCTTGTCTGATAGACAAATTCTAAAACAGTTTATTATCCATATTAGGCAAGTCTACCATCAGGGAATGTGCTCTGTGGCTCTTTTCTATCACCACTGTTTGAAAGGGGGCTGATTCCTTTTCTCTCGTGTGCATAGATAGACTTGCAGCTTAACACAGGTTGAAGAAACTCTATCAGTCCATTTACTGGGGGTTTTTTTTCAGACATTGCCCTGAGGTTTGTAGTTTTATTTCTTTTTAAAAATAAGCTCTTTTTGAGGAATGGCAGACAAGGCATGGGCACATGTTCCTGTGCTGATCCATGAGAATAGGTAGATGCTGGTGGAGCATTACCTCTTGGCAATAGTGAAGGCTCCTACCTGTTTGTGTGGTGTGTGTTCCATATCCATATCTGGATGGGAAATTGTTTGCTGCTTTCAGCAACCTCACATTTACACAGGACAGATACACTGTGTAGTTCTTCCACCAGCATTCCTAACCAGCTTTCGTTATTTTATATCTGCATTGAGATGTAACATAGCATAGATAGAATTCCCTAGCAAAAGTGTCCTGGTAATATTGTTTGTTCTCCTCACTGTATTGGGATAAATGGTTCCAGGGAAAGGGGTCAGTAAAAGAGTGCTTGCACTGACGTGGAGTTTTCCTAATTTATTATGCTATCCAATGTTTTATAGCAGACTGTGCTTGAATATGCTTCCAACTCTGAAAGTGAGGTATAGCCCTAGCCCTGTTTTACCCATCAGTACATATTGCTCTAACATATATCAGATGGCATATCAATACAAACATGCTGTATGCTGTACAAACAGCACAGGGTGTAGGTGCACGGGTGCAGGGCCTCTGTCTCATCCTAAACAAATAAAATGAAGAGTAGGAGACAGCAGATAAGATCCTCAGTGTGTTTTGGGTGCGATGACCACAGGTGGGCATACCTTTCCTTTTCTATGAGCCCATGACAATACATTGGAATAGCTTAATTTTACTGCTCTTTTCTTCAGGACTCCACAGCCACTCAGTTTCTGTTTGTGGGCTGACTGGGCTCAGTGAAATTAGTTTCCTACAACAAGAACCACTACTTGTATTGATAAACCCTGGCTGACCTGAGTATCAGAAGCTGGTTGGCATGCTGGTGCAGTGTGTACTGACCTTTGTAAACAACTCTTCCGTGATTTTGGCATCTTTGAGTGCTCTTGGAAAAACTTCCCTTGGAACAGATAACAGAACTCGCTTCTGTACTTTGAGTTGCCAGATTATCTGGCAAGAGAACTGCTAAAAAGAGGTTCTGAGAACAGCTGAAAAAGAGCAAGTACACGCCGGCTGCAAGCAATAGAGCAACGGGTACCCACTGAGCAAGAATAGTGGTGATCTGAAAACACACAAGAGGAATATGGACATGTACCTCCTATGGGTGTTGCAGTGCTGTGAGAGCCAAAGAGCATTCTTAATTGCTCAGAGAAATATAGAGGGGCTAGTCAGAATGGACAAGAACTAATGTAGGCTTTGGAGGTGAGACCAGCTTACAAAAGCTAAGCCCAAGAACACTGTTGGAAACTTTAGCAACATCTAAGCTTACAGTTGTTTCAGTAAAATGGAAAAGAAACATTTTAAACTCACAATCCACTTTATAGCACAGCCCAAGGCTATAGGTAATCCATCTCTACCAATCCTAGGATGTCCTCAGTAAACACGTTGAAAAATAGCATTGCAACAAACCTTCTTGTGTCCTCCTTGAAAAGAGATTGCTGTTTCTGTTGAAACCCAGAGATCCTATGAAAAGGTAGGGAAGGTCAAATGTACAGCACCAACCATCAGAAATCCCTGGTTGCTCCTCCAGTCCTGACTATGCTCTTCTGGAGGGCAGTTTGCCTAAATCTAATCTGGTTGGGTTTGCAATTGAGTCTGGTATTCCTGGGATAAGACTACCAAATGCACTTTTCAGAAGTCCCAGGCACGTAGCAGGAGAGGTTTTATTTCTGCTTCCCAAGTGGGAAGGGGAGCCATGTCAGGATTAAATGGCCTAATCTGTGGCAGCTCTCTCAGCTCCCAAATTCTCATCTGATGCCCTACTCTCCTAATCAGCAAATGTTTAAATTCTTGCTTTACTTTAAGCTGCTGAGCCATTACACGGAAAAGATAAGGCAGTCTCTGCTGCTGGCAGTGATGATGTCTGCTCCTGCCTCCCCCTTTAGTGGTGTTGGTGTGTCTGCATTTGGGGAAGTGAGCTGGGAGGGGAAGGCAGTGGGGAGTTTTTCTTGGGCCAGGCAGAGGGAAGACTGATCCTACTTCTACTGAGAGTGTCAGATAATCTACCAGTGGTTTTCACTCTTGTGCTGCTCTGCTGCAGACATTTTGCAAGCAGAGAAGGAAAGCAATAGGTTTTCTTTTTGGCGTCTTGACAAAGCATTTTCATGAGCATGGCTGCCCGTTGAAGACATCTGTTTAAGTTCCCAGCCTGGGATAGCAAGCAGACCTGGGCAAGTATTTGGGGCTGCATTTTTCCGGCAGGTTCACTAATGTTTCACACACGGCAATCCAGGGACAAGTAGCAGATGCCCTGAGCAGGCCTAGCCAGTGCTTTCAGCTCAAATGTGTGTTTTGTGTCCAGGGCATTCTCAAGGAGCTCTTTTGAGGAGTTCTAAGTAAACAATAAATCTCTCCACAATGGAATTCATACTGAGTGAATTATCAGGGTTAAAAAAATATTTTGTTGCTTTCAGCTCTTATCTTTGTTTACCGTATCGCCAAGGACGGTGACCTGCCTTTGTGCCCTAATACTGAACTGTCAGCAAGAGACAGGAAATGCTGCCTCCTCTATAGGCTCAGCATATAGGCTTAATGAGAAGAATAACATCTCAGCAGCAGCAGCTGTTGGTTTTGCTCAGTTTGGTTTATTCTCTTTTGTTGTCTTACTTCAGCAAACCTAGATAATCTTAGAGAAAGGTCTTTGTGCCAAGTTTCTGAACTCTAATTTAGTGACCTTCAGATATTTAAACATTATTAAGACCAAGTCAAGCTGACAAAAGAGTCTATATCCTTTTCATTTCCCACCGAGCTGAGCCTGTTGCATCCTGTGTGGAGCCTGGTTGTGCACAGCACTCTGAACACAAGCCATCTTTCAGCTTGAGAGAGGAGGGAGTGCTCCAACCACAAACAAAACACTGGCTCTGTCCCTCACTGTGGTAGTGTTGGGTTCAAGGGAAGCCCCACCACTCCTGGGCCACTTGGTTAGTAACTTCCCTTAATGAAGTAAGAAATGCATGATGGAAAAAATTATCATGTAGGAAAACACCATCCAGGATAGAGCAGAAATATGCTGGTAGTGCCACATGCAGTGGAGTGGCAGTGCCTTGTCCCAGTAGCCGACCCTCTGGATTTTGGAGAGCAGGGGACATGAGAGCAGCACAAACCTGCCTTCTACATCTGACACTGGCTGCAGGAACCCATCCTGGTGGCTGCTTAAGGAGCAGCTCCTCTTCCAGAGGTCTAACAGCAGCAGTAGTTTCCCTGCATGGTTCCCACTTAATAATTTGAAAGGGCAGAGGTGCAGAGAGCAGCGAGAATTCCCATGGATCCCAAGTTCTGTCTGGAACCCAAGAACATCATAGATAGATGAAACTTGAAAGCAGATCCCTTAAACTTCAAATTGCAGCTATTTTTTCTACGCAAAGGTAGGCAAAGAGTGCATTCCTTTGCTGGTTTGTTGCTGGTGTGTGGGTGAGTGTATAACACACATTACAACCATTTTCCCCCAGCAACTGCACATTGTAAAGCAAAGCTTTAATGGCGGGTTAAGTTCACTTCTTTATTTACACAGAAGGAATGTGTAAAATTTCTGTTCTAGTAGTCTCTCCACAATTTTGTTGTCCATTCAGGATTTACCTTTATTTTGTATAATATCAGTATTAGCTGCCAGGGCTTACCTTACTCATGACTTTTTTTTTTTTTTTTGGTAAAGCAAGGTATTTGTTGTTACTACCATGGAATGATCAGGCTTTAAACAGGAACATCATATGCTGCTGTCCTCTGAGCATGCCAGAAGCATCCACATGATTAAGGTTTATCAGTCTTATTAAGAGTGGTGGAGGAGAGAAAAAGACCTCCCCAAATTTGTTCAGAAAGCTGCGTCAGGACTTGACCTTCTGCTAGCAGGCCCTGTGGTTTTGCCACACAAGGACTACTCCCCACACTCCTCCTGCCCTCGCAATAATGTGCCTGGAATCTGACCCCGCATTTCCTGCTGTCATGCTAGTATCAGCTGGAGATAAATGAAGCCTTTTGTTAACTTGTTCCTTGCTTTGCAGGGTGCTCTTCTCTTCTGCTTTAAAGAAGAGCAAGTGGTGATGTGGCAATGAGGCAGAGCTGCATATAGGCACTGTCAGCATGGTGTTTGTAATGTACTGGCCAAAGCATCTCTTGTGGCAAAAATTAGGCAAGACTCCATTATAAGGAACACAAAAGGGAATTTTCTATAAAGTCTACTGGAAGCAGGGAGCCAGCTGTCATCTTCCCTGGCTCTTCAGCTCCCAGCCTGTGTAGTACCAAGGAGCAAAAGCTGTGACGTGCATATGCAGAACACAAAAAAAGACTTCCCACATCCTGACCTAGATAAATAGGACTTGGAATGAATTTTCTGACTTCACAGCAGTGACACTTTGAATCTTCTGAGATTTGAAGTATATATGTATTTTTTAGTCATTTTTATGCCACTTCAAATAGATGGATGTGTTACAGAAAGTACCCATGCGCACGTGTCCGTGCACATGAAGAGAGGCCAAAAGTACTAATACCAGTCTCTCTTACTGTGCTGTAATGTGAAATAGGAAGCAAATGTGTTAGCAAAAGCAGTGGGTATGGACAGAAGTGCAAGATACTCTGGCTCTAGCAAAAGCTCCATTGCTTTTGAGCTGTGTTGCAAATACCTTGGGCGCTGAGGCAGGAAGAGCCATGAGGTTGCTCTAAGTTGTGCTGGCAGAAGGCAGGTTAAGTAGACAAGCGGTGCAAAAGGGGATCACATTTACTCGCAGTTTTTACCAGCATGTTTCTTATGAGAAGTGTAGCTCTGGAAGAATATGATCCAAAGTAACTTGCTTTCCAAAATCTTTTCCTTCATAATTGAGCCAACTTCCCCCCGTTTTTGTTTGTTTGTTTTGGTTTTGTTCTGTTTTTGTTTGTTTTGTTTGTTTCTTTGTTTTGTTTTGGTTTTGGGGTTTTTTTTCAGTGTGAAATAAGTATTTTATGACTGGGGCTATGACTTGGGCTACCAAGATGTTGCACAGTATGCTTTAAACCAGAGCAGCAGAATTGGAATAGCAGCAACATGCTATTGGCTTTTTGATCATCCTGCTGGTTCACTAGAGAGTATTGTAGATTTCTTTATGCACATAGAAGTCAAAGAAATAATAAGCACCCTTCATCCCTTAATAGTCTCTATTTATACATCAGGGTAGGTGTGAGAAGCAAGAAGTCCTGTTTTTTTCTTTTTTTTTTTTTACCCTGCTAATTTTAATTTTTTTTCTTTTTTAATTAAATTTCTTCATTTTGAGTCATGCAGCTGTCTGGGCTTTTGCCACAGATAAGTGGATCTTCATCTGACAGCAACAACCAAAATTTATCTTTCTTTTCCCTCTCTCCCCCTCACTTCCTCCCTTCCCCACCTCCCCCCTAGTACTCAGCAGAAACAAAATGCTATATAT
>WEKY01062686.1:170917-188828 GCA_013390045.1 Picathartes gymnocephalus
CCCGCGCAGTTACTTTGTCTGAATGTTTCAATTTCATTCTGTGTCAGGCTTTGCCAAGGTACGAAGTTTCGTATTTTCAAAAGAGGGTTGGATGATTAATCCTTGAGGCCCCTCTTGTAGTAACACCCCTCACACACCCCCAAAATGTGTGCTACTATACTGTGGGTACTCTGAGGGGCAGCTCATGCTGGTCTGGTGTTTATTCACATGAAGTTCCTGGTCTTGTAGACGTTTTTCTTTCTTTTTTAAAAAGTCTGCATGATTCTAGCTGAGTGCTAGCAGCAGATGGCCAAAGGGCAGGCAGGGATGGCTCATGGTGCTCAGTAAATGGAATATTACCAGCATCCTGCCATCAGGCTGCAAGTCTCTGTTATTTGTTTTGTATGCTCTCAAATCACTCAACACTGAAGTCAGGTGTATAACCAGAATCTCATATTTCAATATGAAAGCAAAAGACAACCAGCGAAGAAAAGAAAAAGGTAAAAAGGTTTCTAGTTGAAGAGGTAAAACTGAAAACGTGAATCCCAGTTCAGAAGCCAGAAGGCATATGAAGTTCAAAATACTGTTATTTGTCATAAATCTCATGTGCTTTCCAGCCAATTTCAAAGTATGTTGGGGTCTTGCTTATAATGTTTAAGCAATCAGGATTGGTAATATGCTAGCTGCTCTTGTGTGTGTGACAGGCTCTTTACAGAAAAAGCCTACAGCTGTGTTTCGTCTTGGTACTCAGAAAATCCCTCCCCACAAATTAGCCCATCTATAGATACCTATAGATCTTCGTGCCTCAATTCATGATAAAAGGGCAGAGGATACCATCCTTTATTAGGTATTTTATATGGGTAAAATTGCTAGCGAACCCCCTGCAGAACACTATGTTTTACTCACTTTTCTCGCTTAAAAGCACTTTTTTGTGTTGAATGATTCTATCAAATGTGTCAGTTTGTGGGTGCCACCTTTGTGGCTCAGTGGTGTCTGGATCAAGTGGCCTCCCTGTTAGGGCTGGCTCAAACCCAACTGGGTGCCACCGTGTTGGCCAGGTTCCCCTGTACCCCAGAACTTTAGAGACTTGATGCTTTTGAGCTTTGAAAAATAAGAATAAAGGATAAAATACTGGGCATTAAAGTAGTGTGCCGGTAAGTGAAATGACAGCACAGAGGTGAGGTGTTGCAAATTGTAAAAATAAGGGTATTCTTGGAAATACAGAGGTAAACAAGTTGTGGCCAGGCACTGAGACAGGAAAGGGTCAGGTTCAAGAAGCAAAAGTATCTTTGAGAAGCAAGAGAGGAAGAACAGCAAATTGGTCTTCACACCAGGACCATTGTGGGACTGTGAGGTAATAAATAAATATAGGCCAAAGCAGCTTACTCATGAAGCAGAAGAAATCATGAGCAATACTTTCCATTTGCCTTCCCTGTAAAGCCTTATATCATCCTAAAACACGCTGGAAATGACCTTGTTCAGACTACAAATGCATTCTGTATTTTCTCACTGCTGACCCTGTGACATCATCCTGCAGCTCTTTGAGTTGTGCTTTTGTTCCCGTTTGTTTCCATGCGCTCACGAGGGCCAGTGAGTCAGTGCGTGAGGAAGGGCTTTACCACCCCTGGCAGCGCATGGTGCCCCCCAAACAGCTGCACTTTCCAGGCTCTGTCCTCAGCTCCTGCACACGGCGGCAGGTCCTCTCACTCAGGGATTCAGGTCTGTGCTAAAGGAGACCATCAAACATGCGGCCTCCTGAAGTCAATACTGTTCTTTATAATCTCTTCTCAAATATGCATCTTTAAATGTCAGAAAGGCCCAGGCCTCGGTTTCTTTTCTTGTCTTCTCTTCAGTTTTTGTGGATCGCTTGGACACTGATAACTGCAAAAGAATTCCAGATAAAAATTTTAATTTTTTATTTTATTTCCTGAGCTTAAGGACAGGAAGGCTCTCCTCGGGGAGGATCCAGTGGAGATTTTCCACTGGCCTTTTTTTGATTGGAAATGTTCCCACAACTTGGGTACAGTTTGAGTGTCATTACAGAGGTCCAGTTGGCCCTCAAATAACCTACTGTGCTTATCAGTGTAATCAGGACCAAGTCCTTGTGAGAAGTAAATCATAAACAGATGGACAGTCGTGCCATGCTGGTCTACAAAGGGTAGAGGAGAGCAAAGACACAAAACAGCGCCAGAACATGACACCACGATGGCTTCACTAAATCAAAGCATGAACAGGCTTAGGGAAATTTTTGTGTTTCCAGATAGAGAGAGAGAGAGAGAGTCGGGGAATAAAAGGAGAGAGATCCTTGAATAGGCATCTGCCAGGATTCTTTGCAGACAGCTTTATCTGAGTATCTAGAGAAGTTTGTCGTAGGTTAGTGTCACGGTAGCAGACACCCCTGCTCACAGCCAGCTCCCCACTGAGATTGAGGTAGTGCATTTTGGACCGACAATTTGTGTTGATTTTTTTTTTTCCAGAGATCCTCTTCATATACTGGAGAAATAAAACACTAAAGCTGTTTCAAGTGCTATCAATTTTTTTTTTTTTTCACGTACCAGTTGTAAATTGCTTGGTTGTACCCAAGGCAGCCAGCACTTTCCAGAGGGAGCAAAAGAGGAAAAGGCACTGAATAGCTTTGGTTAGAAAATGCTTTTTTCTCCTTTCTTTGTCCATTTTTCATATTTTCAGTTAAACTGTGAAAAGATTCAACAGGAGCAAACTTTTCCTTTGTGCCTTGTAGAAAGGCCACACACACTAAAATCTGGAGTTAGGACTGGACTGGAGGTGGCTTTTACCAGTAGCTTTTACCTGTATTAGGTAGGAGGTGCAGAAGTCTGTGGCAAGGAATTGGAGCTTTGGCACCAAAAGCACTTCTTTGCATTCTGTACTTTTAGTGCCATCAGTTTCTCAAGGACAGGCTGAACCTTGAGTTATGATTTTGGCAGCTGAAAGCAAGAAAAGCTTCTTTTTGTTTGAGTCCTATTTAAATGCCATGCAATGGATTTCTTACTTTTTTGGTCACTTTATGCATTCAGAGCAGTATTTCCCTATTTATGAACAGGAATCACACTGAGGCTGAAAAATAAAAATCAGGCTAGTTATGAGGACTTGAGCTGGTGGGTGCTCAGCTCTTAAAGCTGTAAATCAATGGTGTCAGTCTTCAGCACCTCTGCTGGCCCCTTGTGTATAGGGGAGGGATTATTTACCAGGAGCACCTCACACATGCATTTGGAAGATGACCAACTAATTAATGTTGCTAAACGCTTTGTGAGCCTCAGGGGAAAAACAACTATGTAAAGGCAAAGTCTTATTATTGTCATACTGCACCTAATGTACGGTAGATGTTTTCAAGGCATCAGGCACTGCATAAATGTTGTATGGTATTAAAACTGACCTGCCCTTGTCAGAGCAAATAATAATTACGCTGAGTGATGAGAGAATCTTGCCGTTTCTCTGCTACGAATGTTTTCCTGTTTACTAATTCAGAAAAGGTCTCATGCAGCAATTGCTGAAGCCAGTGACTTAAGCAGCCACTGTCTTAAGAAGGGCAAATTACAGAAATAATTTATTTTCTGTAAAGCTCTGATCTCCTCATAGGTTGGACTGTGCTCTCCAGAGCATATTTCTCAAAACTGCAGGCCTGGGGCTGAGTCACCTCTCAGTCCATAAGGCTGCCACAGAGATGAAGAACAACCAAAGACAACCTTAGCATTTAGACCATGAGAGAGCCTCTATTTGCAGCATGAAAATTCATACTGATGTCTTTTAATATAAACATAACATGAGGAAATGAACATTTGATTAAACTAAACACACATGCCTTTTATATGCAAGGCCCTAATTTAAAGCACTGTCACCTCCATACAGAAAATACCAGCTGGAGCAGGAATGATTTAATCATCTGGCTCTTATGTGATACCATGAATGTCTACTGAGAAGGGGGGAAAAGAAATCCCTCCTCTTTATTCCTGTAGATCTGCAGCAACCATCAAGGGACACTTCTGTAGCAGGAAGGATTAAGTCTTGCTCGAACTTCAGTGGTTAATGTGCTTTGGACTGGTGACATGCCCTTCGGACAGACCTACCCCAGTTTTATAATTCTCTTTCTCAGCCTTTTGAGCCTCTGGCAGTCCTTTCTCCTGTTTAATTTCCTCCTTGCTTCCCTCCCACTGGGATCCTTCACCATTCAGCATTTCTGCCACCCAAGTAGAAGTTTTGATTGTGTCAGATGAGTGTAGAAAGAGACTTTCGAGCCTCGGTGGGCTGTGGAGAGAACCCAGGGCGGATTTCCTGGGGGCTGAGTGTTTTCTAAGGAGGAGAGAAAGAGGCAGTCTCTGTGCCTCTGATGAGCTTAGCCTGTTGCAATGCATGGGCAGGGATTACACCACATCACAAATAGCTGGAGCAAGGCATGCATTGCATACAGGTAGGGAGCCACTTCTGGAGGGGAGCTACTCTTCCCCACATAGCCTAAGTAAAATAATAAAAATTAGTATAGTGAGGGTACTTATGTATGAAACACTGCCTGGCCTGACGGTATCATCACACTGGGGACCTGCACTTTCCTTTGTGACAGCAGAGCACCCCAGGCACCCAGTCTCACTTACAGTTATTTAATCAATTTTCATTTGAGGGCACACACTTCTCTCGGCAATCTGGGACTAGATGAAGTTGACAAATTTACAAAATCTAAATAGAAACAGATTGTTTTCTCGTTTCTTTTCATTTTTAGTTTGCCTCATATAGTATTTCCTTAGAGATTTTCATCTTTTTTCCTAACTTTCTTTTTCCTGGATCTTCTACCTGATGGCACACGTTCTGTTCTTGCTGATCACCATGTGTTAGTAGTAATGTAGGTGGAAGAGAATTTCTGACTGTTTTGGTTGCAGCTTTTATGTTTTTCTGTTTGGCTTTGGGACACTGTTCAGTTTCAGGAAGTATTTTTATCTCACAGAAGTCTCCTTGTGAGCAGTGATGCTACAGAGACCTTGTTTTAGCACTGTGGAAGCTACTGGAGGTAGTGCCGGTCTGTCTTCTGCCAGGAGCTGAATTCTTTGATTCAAAAAGCAAAGTAACATTGAAGAGAGTTGACATTGGTGTAACCTTATACCTTATGGCCCTTTCCCCAGCACTATTTGGTACATCCTTAGAACTGCATTTTCCTCTCCCTTACACTGATACAGCCCCAGGGAGCTGCGTGGATTTGCACCAAAGTAATGGAGAGAATTTGGCTGCAAGGCCTGTGTGTAATGTGGTTTTCAGTGCAAAACTGGTGCGCCAGCCTTTGCCACCAGCTCTGAACTCAGTCTGCAAATCTACACCTTCCTCCATGTATGGTCAGTCCACTTGCATGGTAGTGAACCCAGAGAGGGTGGAATTGGAATTGAGGGTGACTGGCAGGTGATTTGAACAAAAAACTGTAAGACTAAATTTATTTGGCACTCACAGTCTTTAGGAGGAACTGGGAGGAATTTGTTTGAGGTGTCTGAAGCACTGAATGTTGTCACATCTTGAGATGTGCCTCAATGAGCAAAGTAACTTTGCCAAACCCAGTGAGCAGTCACCAAGGGTGGGGGTGAGAGCCTGACAAAATTCCATTTGAGTAACAACCCAAGCAGACGAAAGAGGTGGCAGGTAACCCACATGGAACAAAGAAATAAATGGAAATCTTGGGAGTACATGTTTTGGATAGCTTTTTCTTGCCTCTGGGGAAAGATGCAAGAGAAGACAGAGCTGAGAACTTTAATGTTGATTTCTGAGAGCATGTGAGAAGGCACAATGCTGATGGTAGAGTCTCTAGTGCTACTAAGGTGTGCTCTAAGGATTTGAGGGGTGCTAGGCAGCTCAGAAAGTCTCTTAATCTGGAAAATCTTAATCTGGAAATCAGGCTTGTTGTCCTATTTTTCATTCCTGAACCTTGTCCTCAATTCTGTAATCAAGAACTTAATATTTTGCTAGAAGGTTCTGTAGGCCTCTGTGACTGGAAGTGGCCAACAGACACTTGGTGATTTTAGGCAGGCTTTTGTCTTTCTTAAGGCTGTGATCTGTCTCCCAGAGTGAGTGGGAGTCAGGAGTTTCAGGGTCCTGAGCAGCATGGGCTGGTTCTGCCTGGTGCCTTGGCTCAGAAACACGTCTCACCTGGCAGGTGCAGGCTGGACCACAGACAACAGGGAGGAAGAATTTGCAGTAAGTATTGCATGAAGACTGCCTTAAGCATTTTTTAAGTGTTTGGTCTGAGTTCGGGGGATAAAGCTAAGACATTTTACTTCATCAACTTTGTCCCTATCCTACTGCCTGAGATTATAGTGAGACTTTAGTTTGGTGCTTTACAGGGGTTCCAGCATGTTGTCATGGAAGTGGTCAAACATGAGACAAACTTTCTTTAAGCAAGTCAAAGATAGGTGCTTGTTGAACCATCCCACCCCTTTTTCTCATTGATTTGCATTTTGAGTGCAGTCCAGTCTCTAACTTTTCCTGTCCTGACACGGTTGTTGACAAAGTTGTCGTGGGGCAACCCTAATTTGGCTTTCTTGTACTTCACATTCTTGTATTTCTTCCCCCTCTCTGAGGCTTAGTGAGGCACACAGGTTCTAGTTCTGTTAGAGTATGAGCAGCTCCTAGAGGCGACCAAAGAGAGGTCAAAACCAGAGGCAGATTCTTTGATCCATTTGATCAAGAGACGCTATTGACCTGTTTGTGAATGGCTGTGGTCTGAATAGTCCTTTTGGCAATTTGAAAGAGAGTTGGATGAGAGTAATTGGGGTGATGATGGCTTTTTTTTTTTTTTTTTTGACTCCTATCCTATTGCTATCCAAAGTCTACATTTTGGGGGAGAGCCCATGTGGACTGTGTAGCTATGCATACACAGATAATTCATGGATCTGTATCTGTGCTTAAGCAGATCTGCATGTTATGTCTCTGACCTGGGCTTTGTCACAGCCACACCTGCCCATGAGCCATTGGATTTGGATTGCAATTTCTCGGAAACCTCAGCTGGTTCACCATGGGGCCATGACTCAGCAGTGCTCCTTGTGAGGAATGTGGTCTCGGCAGGCTTTGCTGCTTCTAAATGGATTTCAGGTGCACGTCACACCGTCGGCTGCAAAAAATTTTCTCCAATTTTTTTTCATTTCTGGATGCTAAGCATCACTAGAGCGTGGCCAATAGGATAAGTGGAAATCTCTTATTCACTGATGTGTACTTTGAATTACCATTCCCAAAACAGAGGTGGTAAGAGGAGGATGATCGTCAGCTACTTTGGGGAAAAGTTAGTATCTCGTCTAGAGCTGTCACTGAAGACGGGTTCATGCTGGACGTTGTATGGAAGCAACTGAGGTGTGGGCATATGTTCCCTTCTGCTGACTTGGCTGTGGTGACACCAACCACAGCCAGCACAGAAGAGCCAGCAACTGGGAACAGTAACATCTCAAACTGCAGCAGAGTGATTGGCCAGACCGCTCCTGTCAGCACTTGGATTCCCTTGCTGTTCATTGAGGAATTAAAAGTTAACTGAGGGCGGTGGTAAAAAATAGGTTTGCCTGCCTAGAAAATGCTAAAACCAATACTGAAAAGCAGAGGTGGATCTGAAGGTAGTTATCTCTCTTGGAGTTTATATGGGGATTAAAACACACGTCATCCTTGTAGCACATAGGCAATTTTATAATCACTGTTGGTATTTCACCTCAGGGTACTCTGTGGGAGGAAGAATTAATTTCCCATCTTTCTCTAAGTAATGGAGGCTTGTGATTTTCTGTCAGTCACAAAGGAGAGTCTGTGGCCAAACTCGATGCCAGAAGTGATTGAATAGTCTGGGATTGGTAAGGGTGTACCACCACACCTCCAGAAATCAAACTGGGGTAACATGCATGCAGAGAAATGCCACAAGATGTTACATGGACATTTCACTTCCACATCAACAGGAAAAGACACTACAAGGCTGTGAAAAGCATAAGAAAAACTGCTGTGCAAAGCAATGGCAGCAAAATTTAAATACAGGATGTTTTATTTTATGCAATGTCTTTCTCCTCCCTCACACCCCCCATCTCTGCTTGTTAAAGACAGGAATCTTTCTTAGTGGAAAAACAAAAACAAAAAACCAAAACACCTCGAGTACAAGGCAATTTAGACAATTTTTTTTTCAGGGGGTTAAAGTGGCATGTTTGCACAACACCACCCTCACCCCAGCAAATCTGCCAGCAGTTGATAGATATAAATAGGGACATTTAAGGAGAAAAGCATATTTACGTTCCTTTGAAATTGCTTGGCTAAAGGCATATTTTTAAGAGAGGGAGTGGAAAAACAAATGGAAAATGTTTTCTTTGAAAGGGAAAAAAAACCAACAAACTGTCCTTCCTAAATAGAGATGCTTGGCTTGTGTGTACTTTACACAGCTGCAGGTCAGACCTTGCAAACAACTACTAAATTAGGTCCAGCTACTTTGATGCTAAAAGCATGGAAGTGCCAATAATTAAGTTGCATCAGATGTAGGAAATGACTGATGTGTCTGTCATGCTCATGATAGCAGAGTTCACTCTGCTGCCATTTGACGGACCCATCCTTCTTTATGTAAGCAAAAGGAATTTTCTTCTAAGGAAAATCAGCTGGTTTTACACCTTTGTTTTGTTTTCTGAACTGCTAATCCCCTGAAGGTGTAGAAGCTATTTGAAAGAGCAAATCAAAGCTCCAATAATTTAGTGTTATATTATTCATTGATGTATGGTTTGATTTAGTGGCTACTTATTATATCAGGTTACCATATAATTATCTTAATTATTGACTCCAGAAGTAAGTAGAGGGATTATGAGAGAGACAGGAAGGCCCAGTGGAAAGAGCATGGTTCAGAGAATCAAACACATCTCGGTGTGCTCTTGGCTCCACCACTCATTTTCTCTGAGCCTGGACTCTCAGCCAGCCTGGCCATGAAATCAGAAGGGATTGCAGGAACAAGACTCAGATGCTGACTCAGGATTCAAAGAGATGCAGGAGAGCAGTATAAAAAGGAGAGGGGACAGTTCTGAAAGATAGTTGTAAAATTGGCAGAAAAAATAAAAGAATGCATACCACGGCATGCATTTGCATTGAAGAGTGGAGCACCTCTGTGGGCATGGAGAAAGGGGGTTGTACTGTGAAGACCTGAAATCTGAGACTGCATTTCCAGCTTCAGCTACTGATTTCCCACACAAAATTAGGCAGCCCTCGAATCCCTTTCTGCAAAACAAGGGTGATAAAAATCATCCTCCCAGCCTTGGCATTAGCTATTGGAATTATTGAAGCACTGTTCCTCACACAGCCTTCAGCCACGGTTCTCATGCGGCTTTTAGGCTCCTAGTCCTTTGTCTGATAACCACTGACCTAAGCCAAAGGTTTGAATTAGCAGGCACCACTACAAGATAAAAGCCACACTGAAAGGCTGTCAGTGCAGTCCATACTTCTTGTATTGATAATATTTGTCATATACTGACAAAATACTTCATCTATTGACAAGCTGAGAGGCATCTTTTCCCCCGAGAGAGAAGCACACACACTGGTTCTACTCAGCCTGTACAAATTACTTTCTCTGCTTCTGCTTTTCTTTCCTGAGCCAAAAAATGGGGATAATAGAATGTATCTATTTCCTTCCTAGAAAAGATCAGTTAATGTGAAATGGTGCATGGTGGCTTAGTGCTGAATAAGTGGGATACCCTAATCCAGCAAGGTATCCTTGTTCTATTGTATGCCTTTTCTGCATACCATCTGGAGTTGTTCTCTGCTTAGTATTTTCAGTATGTACCATATGTTTTTGCATGAAAATTCAATAAAATATGCATTATACATGAAAAGTGCTGTAGTAAATAAAGGAAGGATGGAATCCAGTCCCCTTTGTGAACGGCAGGGGCCCCAAATCTTCATAAAAGGTTTAGTCTAGTCTGACGTCTGTGCTTTTCTCCAATTTACTCTGTGTCAGTCTTTAGGAGATGCTCTAATTTAAAACAAAACTCTACTTTCCTGATGAGGTTATTCGATGTTCTTTGGCTGCCCTCTGCTGAGAGCACTGAATAAAACAGGGAAGATGTCCTTTTTCCAAGGAAGGTAACAGTGGAAGAAATTCCCTGTTTGTCCGTGTGCTGAGTCGTGTCACTGCTGCTGTTTGGAGTCTCTCGTTGTCTGTTTGTTGCCAGTCAGAGGGCAAAGTCTTCTGAGCTACAGCTACAGCCCTGTTGGGGTTTTAGTGCCCACCACTCCTCGCCAGGGGCTGGGTGGCTTTGTAGGGTTGTGAAAATGTGGGCTCAAGCATTGACCACTATGAGAAATTAGGCAGTATTAAACAAGGGCTGGAGGAAACAGGCTTCTCTGCTCAGGCACGAATCCCAGGTGGGATTGGAGCTATACCTCAGCACCTCCCTTCTTGGCAGGGCAATTTACCGCTGTGTGCTGTTCCTCACCAGGGTGCCAGCATCTTCCAGTACCATCCCCACCCCTCCACAGGCATCACATCACTTCGCTTCATTTCTGTAGCTGGGCAAGTGCAGAGGGGCTGTTCCAACGTTAACAATAATAACTGAAGGACTTGCTGTTTCTTGTGAACAAAGTGTGAGCCCTGCTCTTGCCCTTGGGGAGAAACAAGGGTCCTGTGCAGATTTTGGTACACGTGTGAAACAATAGCTCTGTTGTAGTTATTGATGCTCTCTGTAATGACCTGCTTTTAATACTTCCTAGCAAGATGATTTATTATTATACCTTCAGCTGGGCTGTGCACCAAAGCATTTTGATGATGAAAGGAATGTTATACACACATTTAATTACTGCCCACATTTTTGTATAATTTTATCATTTACTGTTTTAGATGAGACATCGAGTTCTTCTACAGGAAAGATGCCCAGTAAAAAATAGATGATTTAAAAGCTAATCTGAGATGAGTTCGGCACTTACATGTGAGAAAACGTAATTGTTCCTTTTGTCCTGCCCTTTCAGATGGTCCCTGATTACCAAAATGTACAAGAACTCCGTTATCTGGACATGGTGATTGCAGAGACGTTGCGCATGTACCCACCTGCATTCAGGTATCTTTTTTTTCCCCCTTCTGATTATACAGGATTGCTTCCTGGCTCTATAAAATGGAAATCTGGTGTTGGAAGACCAGCGGTCTCTCAGTCTCTGTGCCAACATCAATACTGCTTTGTGCATTTGAAAGATATAAGGCAGGCTGTTGAAGGAAAGCTGGCTAATTCTAGTATTTCTAAAGCACGTTTTTACAGTGAATGGGCCAATGTTGCTTCCTCACATCCCCCGAGGTTAGAGGATGGAGCCATTTTGAAGCAGGTCTGGCCTTAGAAAGCCAGAGGTTGCTGCTTCTGTGTGCCTCAGGCTTTGAGGATATGCACCAAAACACATCCCTACCCTGCTGGTTATTAAGGCCCTGATCTGTGGAAGGGTTGCATAATCTGAAAGCTGTATTTTACCTGTGTGTTTAACTTCGGCCCATTTAGCCTTGACAGTGCATTATACTATAGAGCTAAACTAATGGTAACATCCACTAACTTTTGAAAGTTTCATCCCAATTCACACAAGACTAATTCTGCTATACTGATGAACTGAAAACAAGGGAAAAAGAAATTAGAAAATTGTTTGATTGTTAAAGCTCCAAGTTATCACAAGCATAAATACAAATATTAAGAAATAGAATTTTTCAAAGTGATCAGCCAGTTGCAATGCTTCTCATGAAGCTCAGGGAAAAATTCAGATGACTGGAAAGAAGCCAAGCTGAGCTTGCTGTGAGAGCTTTTGAAAAATTTAACCCATGACTGCAAGCACTTTAAAACAAAACAAGCTTAAAATCATATTCTCTTCTATATGTTCACTAGGATTGGAAGTCAAGATATTTTTCATGGGGATTTGCAGGTTCATTCAGAGAGTAAATATCAAAGAGGTCTGCTTCTGGATGAGATGATGGGGCTTTACTGTGTTATACTTGGGTACAAGTGGAAACTGTTTTGCTGGTTAAAGTGACAGGGGTCTTTGAGTTTGGGCTGTATCACTGGGAAACAATCAATGTTTGTCAGATGGGAGACAGAAAAACAGTGGTGCAAAGTTTTCCTGAAGTCTTATTTGTTGTTGTCAGTGCTGTTTACTGATCTGGCTTTTACTCTGATGGATGTGGAATGGATGGGACAGCCCAGGGCTGAAAGATGTTAATTGCCTATGACAAGGATAGTGCTGAACTAGGGGAAAAATCAGTTGTAGCGTAGTTTGTTACAAAATGAGTTGGTTTCATATTTTTTTAAATGAACTTACTATCCAGAGAACATTCTCCCCCAGAACTCATGTTTCCATTATCACCAAATTCATGTAAGAATGACAAGGATAGCTTGTCAATGTTTTTTTTGTTTTTTGGTTTTTTTGCATGCCAGTGTTTTGTTCCAGGGTTGGCGCCTCTGTTATTTATTTGTCTATGAGAAAGAGAGATGGGTGACAGTGAGGAAAGAATGTGTTTCTGTAATGATACCAGACTGACAGCCCTGAAGCTGAGATCTTTGTTCAACTTTTTAATCATAGTTTGGGAAGCAGCAAAGGAAGTTCCTGCACATTGTCTCACCCCTGTGCTTGCTGGTGGTAGGGAATAGCCGCCAGACTGAGACAGCAGGGCACCCACCTGGGTCTGGGCTGATTTGGGATCTGTAGTGACCACCCAAGCACCAAAAGATCTGGATCAGAACCTACCACTACAGATGCACACCCTACACACAATCTTTTGTAAGGTTTACAGAGACAAACAAGCTTGGCTTTGGCAGGTGGCTTTTTCTCAGTCCCGTCATGATGAGGTTCCTAAGGACACCTCTGTCACCTATCACCACAGGGTGGGAGAAAACTGCAGAGTTTTGCTGTTAACATCATGCCTGTCTTTGATGAGTGTATGTGAAATGTGGTTTTCCAAGGCTTGTGAATTGGTTGTATTTCCAGAGTAGCAGCAGCAGCAGAACACTCAGCCCTAATACTAAAACCATCCCTTGCTAAGTTTCAGCTGCTGCACCAACAGAGGGGAGCTGCTCAAATAAATAAACTCAAAGCTATATTTACTATCCCTTTTTTCCCTAGAAGCAAACCAGTATACTCTTTCTACCTGTCATTAGACATTACTGACACATTTCATCAGCAATTTTCATGAAAAATGAGTCTAAACCCAACATCATCAGTAAAGATGCAGTTTAGCACTTAATGCTTTGGAAAACAGTACACAACCAGAAATGCTTTCCTTTGAAAAGGGCAAAAGTCAGCCAGCTGGGCTGGAGCTAGGGACTTCTAAGTGGAGATGATTATAACCTGTGAAAACACTGGCATCAGCAACAGTTGTTGTATTTATCTATGAGAAAGTGTTACCCCAGAAATTTTGTGGGCTGATGAAGATACTTCTATAGATCTCTCCTGCTGTGTTTTTAACCGTTATTAATCATCTGAGATGCATGATGTTGTTGCAGATTCACCAGGGAAGCAGCTAAAGACTGTGTAGTGCTGGGGCAGCATATTCCAGCTGGAGCTGTCATTGAAACTGCAGTTGGACATCTTCACCACAACCCTGAGTTCTGGCCAGAACCTGAGAAGTTCATTCCTGAGAGGTATGTGGAGTAATGCCTTTCATCCTTAGGTTGAAAACTAATACTTGGGCCTGTGGGCATAGAACACCAGCCTGTCCAGTGCAGACACCAGATTCTGCTCTTTCATAGCCACAGTCACCCACTATTCATCCAAAGTAGCATTTCCACCAGGAAGAGCACAGTGTTATTTAGACCAAAAAAAACCCCATGTTATTTCTTCCAAATCTGACAAGTGATGATAGTGGTGTATCCCACAGAAGCTGTGAGATTTGGCCAAGGTTGAACCGTGGCACAGGTTTTCAGACCTGTTCCCAAATCAGGTACTGTAAATCATGTTGCTTCTGGATGCAGAAATTCAGAAGTGGGACAGTATATTCACTGGCTTGGATGTACCTGGGAAACTCATCCAACTCTGGGCTGATTTAGAGCACCCTTTTCACCTGAAACAACAGTGTGGGTGCTTTGTGAATGGGGAACCTACGCCATTTCCCACTGGGAATTTGCTCTCTATCTGTAAGTTAGGATCCTTGGTTCTTGCTTGGCAAGACATAGTTTCACATGGAGCATTTATTCTCTTCTGTGGGTGGGGGCAGCCCTGTCAAGCTCTGGTTTTGTACAAGCCCTGTGTTACAGGTGCTGAACTGAGCTTACAGGGAGTTTCAGTTGATGTGGTGCTGTGTGGAAGCATAATTTAGTTTTGTGGGCAGCTATATTTTTAAACTGTTTTGTGGGCAGATGCATTTTAAGCTACCACTACATTGAAAAGTTTACTAAGAAAAAAAGTGCTTGCTCCACAAACAACTGGGTGTGAGGCAGGCAGCCTAGAACCATCTTTGCCAGTAAGACAACACGTGTGGTGTAGGTGGGTTTGCCTAATGCTCCTTCTGGAACAAATCTAGGCATATGCTCCATCAGACTCTTTTGGCCACGAAGAAGAGCAGTGCTGGGTTAGAGAGAGGCCCAGAGATTTTGCTGGAGAGGAATCTTAGCAGTAACTGGAAATCTGGAGTGGGTATTTTTTTTAGCAATGCTTATCTAGAAATGCTCTCTTAATTGTTTATTCACCACTTTAACAGAAGTATGAAAGGGAAAAATGGTTAATGGGGGCTGCAGTCCCTGTGATTCACACAGTGCTGTTTGTTACAAATCTGAGATTAATTCCCTTTTGAACCTTCCCTGAGGAATGATGCATAATTACGAACACTCTGTTCAGCTTGTATAGTTGGTAATGTTAGTAAGAATTATAAAATAAGAGCATAACAAAAAGTAAAATAAAATAATTCAGCTACAGCCTTTCTCCCCCCCCAATATTTCATTTTGAAATCAGCCATAGGAGTAAAATAAGGGAGACTTTAAATTTACCAGAATGATATATGGAGGTGAGCAAGACAAGAATTGCCTGAAACCTGTTTGCATGGGATATACAACAGTGCTTAGTACATGAGTTAATGGTCCTTCAGTCTCAAATTAGGGGCCTCTACAGTACTTTTTGGAGCAGTGGCTCCATGTTGCCTAAGTTTGGGGATGGAATGAGTGGAAATACACAACATTATTTTTTTCAAAGCTCAAAATAGCCTGTATTGCCTCTCATCTCTTTCTGCCCTGCATGAGTTCTCTGGGCCTTAGCAGTCTAAAGTTCTTGGAAACTGAATCCAAACAGATGAGAGATTTTCATTAAAGATAGATTGGAAGTAATACTCATGTCTCCACATCCTCTCCTGAAATCACCAGCTGACAAAGGCTGGTGGCTGTAAGTCAATTATCTGTTTACTTAAGATGTCAGGACATAATCTGTCAATAGTCCCCTTGACATGTCCATTAAGACCAATTGAAATAACCAGCTTTTGAGATTTAAATTAAAAACATGGAATCAAGAGGAAAAAGTATTTCTTGAACTGGTTTCCATCTCTACAAATTCTAGGTTTACAGAGGAGGCCAAGAAGGAACACCATCCCTTTGCATACCTGCCCTTTGGGGCAGGACCCCGTGGCTGCATTGGCATGAAAATGGGTTTGTTGGAGACAAAAATGACTCTCCTGAGGATTTTGCAGAAGTTTCAATTCAAGACCTGCCCAGAAACTGAGGTTTGTACATGTAGAGGCTTAAAGATCACACTTGAGGGAGTTGCCAGTGTGTCTTAGGACAACTGATTTGCCTTTGTGACTTCTCTTCATTTGAGAAAACTGCTAGAGACACTTCCATAATGAGAGTCAAGAGGCCTAGAGTGCCTGATTTAAGCAAAATGTGATTTCAGATTTATAATTTTTGCAACAGAAGACCTGTTACACAGCCCTGCCTTAGTGGAGAGCTGTATGACAAGACCACAGGCAAAATGTCATGATTCATAGAGGATGAGAACATGAGTACATATCTCATGGGATCTCAGCACTTTAGTATATGCCTGTTGCTATGGATGTTGCACCCAGCTCTAGAGTTTACAGAGTTAATTTCTTTCTGTTCAGATCTACAGCTTTCCTAGGTAACCACTGCCTCAGCCTCTGGCTGTAAATTCTATTTAATATTATACTACCACAGCTGACTGTAAAACAAGTACTTTACAGCTTTCACAGTAATCCTGGTATGAACTGGTCCTCCAGCAAAAACGTCTGTCTGTCTGTATGTGGGGGTGTCATACACACATAAACAAACACATACAACTGCACATAAGATGCTCTTTTTTCTTTCAGATTCCTTTGCAGCTCAAATCAAAAGCCACTCTTGGACCAAAAAATGGAGTCTACATTATGCTGGAATCTCGCTAAATGGAAATGTACATCCTGAAGGAGTCATTAGTGACTCATTGGGTATAATTATTTTTCAAAACTCCAAGGACAGGTAGGAGCCTAAGTCCCACTGATGGTCAGTAGGTGCTTCCTCACTGCCCTCCTGTGGGACAGCCTCCAGTCACTTTTTTAAATGGGCTCCACAGTCTTTTTTGGAGGTTTTCAAATTGCTGTGAATAGTATCTGTGAAGAAGCATCCCACTTTCACTTGCTTTTCTACATCATACTTCTTTCCACTTACCTTTGAGAATGCTTTCCTCATGCTCAATTTCCACAGTTTACAACAGATATTAATTTCAATTCATTGAAATTAATTGCATGACACATCCTTCTCATGCACTTGTGAGTCCCTTCTCTAGAGAAAGCCCTAAACGCACCACAGTTACAGCAGAAGACCTGGGACGCAGTGCATCTGATTTTATCCTGACCTCCACTAATAATCGAACCTGAGGCTCCTGCACAATACTTAATCTCTACCTGTGTTTGTAAAGCAGAAATTGGACTTTCTTCATGCTTTGAAGTGATTTTAAATACACTTAGATTAACAATTTGCACTTGGCACATTCCATCAACATGGCAGAAGAAGAATGAAGAGTTCCTTGGCTTACCAGTAAAGTTCCAGTCGCTAAGACCAAAGAAATGAGGTGACAGCCATTTTGCTGGCGGCTGAACTGCTATTGGAAAGGTGGAGACAAAGATACGAATTTAAAACAAGAAGGAGGACTGGAGGACATTTAAGGGCAATCAGAAAGTGTTGGTACAACATCTGTTTCATGGGGAGGCCTTTCCATTCCAAGCATTGCAGTTGGCACCACCCCTGTCCAGCTCCTTGAATCAAGGAAATTAAGAGCATGCATGCACTAGAACCAGTGGCAAAGGAATGGGATCCAGGAGCATCAGACCCAACAGCTCTCTTGATCCCTTCTGTGACACTGGAGCAGTCATGTCCCAAGTGCCTCACTCCCCTCAGGAAGGAACTTCTCTGATTGCTGCAGTAGCCCCATGGATCTCTTCAAGCTGTGTGACCGTGCACATGCATCTTCCCAGCCAAAATAGCCACAGCTTCCACTCCTCACATTCCTTCTGTCCTACTCCCCTGCAAAGCTTTCACCCATCACACAGCTAGTGTTGCACAAGAAGCTGGGAGGGGACACAGCTGGGACACTGACCACAGGGACAGTCCATACCCTATGGCACCATGCTCAGCATGGGGAAGAAGTGGTGGCAAGTGACATTTGAAGTGATGGCATTTGCCTTCCCAAGTCGCTGTTACTCCTGCTGGAGCTCTGCTTTCCTGGGGTGGTGGAATACCTGCCTGCAGATGGGAAATGGTGAATGAATGCCTTGTTTTGTGTGTGGCTTTTGCTTTACCTATTAAACTGTCTTTATCTCAATCCATGAGTTTTCTCATTCTTACAATTCTCTTCCTGATTCCACTGTGCGGGCATGAATGAGCAGCTCTGAGGGGCTGAGCTCCTGGCTGGAAGAACCATGAGAAGAGATTGGTGAAATGTCAAGATCCTCTTTTAAAATTTATTTATTCTTATATTTTTTCTTTAATTTTTTTGTATATAACAAAAA
>WEKY01062687.1:0-14142 GCA_013390045.1 Picathartes gymnocephalus
AAGCTGTATGAGGAGCAGCTGAAAGCAGTCCGTCTGTTCAGCCTAGAGAAGAGGAGACTGAGGGGAGACCTCACTGCCCCCTTCCTTGTGATGGGAAGATGAAGAGCAGACACTGATCTCTTCTCTGACCAGTGACAGAACCCAAGGGAATGGCCTGAAGTTGTGTCTGGGGTGGTTTAGGTTGGATATTAGAAAAGGTTCTTCACTCAGAGGGTATTTTGGCACTGGAACAGGCTCCCCAGAGAAGTGGTCACAGCACCAGCCTGACAGAGTTCAAGAAGTGTTTGGACAATACTTTCAGGGACATGGTGTGACTCCTGGGGTGTCCTGTGCAGGCCCAGGAGTAGGATTTGATGATCCTTTTGGGTCCCTTCCCACGCAGCACATTCAGTGATTCTGTAATATTCACTGTAATATTCAGCTGAAGAAGCTGAAATTCTCATTAAAAAGGCTTTACCTTGCTGGCAGCTAAGACTCTGCATCTGCAAACAGAGGACCAATGAGTTCTCTTTAAAACCTGGCCATTAGGGCTTTAAGTAGTATCACATAGGCCAGTTAGATGCTGGACTGAGTGAGTAAATGGAGTGCCAGGTGTAACTGGGAATGAAGACGGAGCATGTGAGATTTTGCATGATCAGAAGCATCCTGGAGATAGATATATGCCTTTGGTTCAAGCATTTCACTTGCCTGAAAAGGAAAATGCACACCAAAAATGAGCAAGAAAGCATGCCTTTAAATCAATGCCATTCTCAGCTTCTGTGTGAAATCTACAGACAAGAACAAAACAGACAAGAGAATAGAAATCTGAAGACTGCTGGTATGATTACATTGTGGTTTATTCCGTTCTCCCACTTGAAGATAATGCAGAGATATGAAAGGTTTCTGATCCTGTTCCTGCTAAGTCATCTTGCTGACAATTATTGATCTGCAGGGTTGGTTGGCAGGTTGATTTGCATGAGTGTGTGTACACTTCTTACAGAGTCTGCTTACTATTCTGATGACAAAAGCACTCAAGAATGACCTCTTCCCCCTCAGGGAAAGGCCAGGAGGAAAGAAAGGAATGTCCTTTTTTTTTTCTTTTTCCTGGTGCTGTTCCTTGCATTGCAAAAACATTTTGTGCACTTGATTTGTATCAATAAAAACAGTTTTCTGGATTAATGTGAAATTTATACACGAGCCTCAGTCAAGCAATTGTGCCTTCCAGGGGAGCTGCATTGCACTGACAGTTAACCAGATTATTTGGAGGTTCCTATAACTTATAATCAAGCAAAGTCAAAGATCCCCACAATTTTAACATCAATAACAGTATGATGAAACAGTACACATCAACGAAACCTGACATACACTGAAAGGATTTATTATGAAAAAGAAGCAAATTAAAGATTCCTTAGGGCTCAAGAGCTGCAACACTTTAAAAACGGAAAGCTAAAGGATAATGCACTTCATATCTACTTGGTCAGTTCAAAAGCATTTCCTCCAAAACAATTCCCAAAAAACCTCCACAGGAGGCTGCAGGACACTAAGAAAGTCAGAGTCTTCAGTTCTCTTCCAGGTCACAAAAGACAAATTGCTCAAATAACAGAAACATTTGCCTTGTGTATTCTCACGGTATTGTTGGATCATTTTGATCCCTGTCCACATGAAATATTGTCACCAGTACCACTGGGCATGCCAGCTGGGAGTCAATTATTTGTAACACAAATCATAGTCACATAACAAGTAATGAGACTGAATGAACAAACAGATCAGAGCTTGATGTAGGCAAGTAATAAAAACCCCCATTGAGATAACAACCCCCAATAAGGGTGCAAATATATTCATTTTGTAGGGTATATGTAACAGCCATGTTTTTACACTCTTCATATAGCGCTCACTGTGAAGAAAGGGGAAAAAAAAGCACTCTGACTTCCTCCAGTGACCCAGAGTAACAGCTAAAATAGATTTGGGACCACTGGGGAGAAGAACAGAAATGTGGCCCTGAGCCAAGTCCTGCCTCTGCCTGAACTGAAGCTGTGGAAGTGATTGTTGTTTCTCTTCCAAGGGAAATGAAGTGATACATGTGGTTATGGTTTAACAATATGCACTTTCTTCAGGCAGGACTTTTGAAAGGCATCAGTTGTCTCTAGAGTGTCTTGTAATAACCTTGGTTTACACACCAGTGTGGGATTAAAGACATCAGCCACTTTGCCCCGTTAGCAGCATCACTGAAACAGGAGAACAAGTCCTCTTTGAAATGCAGTTTATTCTACAAACATTTAGAGTAAAATCTTAGCTAATTTACATAACTGCATATAATACCAGAAAGAAAAAGCTCTACTATGGTCATTTGAAGGTTACTCACAGCTGTTTTCTAAACTACTCACTTGCTAGGGAAGGATTAGACAGGAGATGAAATGTTTCTTTTAGTTTATACTCATGTTATCCTCTTTGGGCATTTTGTTTCCACACATCCACATTCATCTACGTACACATATGTGAACTGGACAGTTTTATGGTCTGAGCAAACCAGTTCCACCTTCACTTTGTGACTTCTTTTTTCATGGCAGCAAGTGCATTTGTGTTCCATTTCACTGGCCTCAAAAGAATACCTATAGAAATGAGATTTTTCATATCAGTCTGCTGCCTGTTGTCTTCCCAAACTGATCCATATTTGCTGCTCCAAATGCATGTACTACTAAGGAGAAAAATTTCCGATCTATTTTTCTGCTTATTCATAACAGCCTTTCCTCAGGATGCTATTGGCTATGCAGGGCCAGATCCTTTGACACACAGTGGGGGAAATCCCAGTAAATTCAGTGGATTTTGGATTAGGCCCATTCTAGCAAGACAGAAAGGAGCAATTCATGCAGAGAACAAGAGGCAGGAAAACCTCCTGTAAACACTAGAGCTGTTCAAAAACCATACAAGGACATGTTTAAGAGCATGTTTAATAAATTTAGCTGATGTCTTTCCCAAGGGGTCTATTTTCCTGACTAAGGCATTCTATCACACTGAAGCCATTGCTAATGACTGCTCTTCTGCACACCCAGTTTTCCAACTGAGTCCTTTCAAACACCAGGAAGGGGACAAAGAGCTGCAGCCCACTGATGACAAGAACCCAAGAAGAAAAGCCACAGAGGAGGACAGAGAAAGGTTTCCTACTTACACAGAGTAGGTACTGCACATCCCTTCACAAAAGGGCACTGGGACAGGAGCAGCTGACTTGCAGTTGTCATGGACGATGTACTGCTCCTTCACATTGCGTTTGCATTTGTGTGGTAGGTCAATACCTGGGCAGAAGAACACTTATGTTAGGCTTCTTCAGACTGGGGAATAAATGTTTTGAAAGGTATCTGCTAGTAAACCAAGGATAGTTCATCCTAGTAAAACTTTTCACAGTTCAAATGCACAACCAAAGCCACAAATGAGAGTGTAAAGAAGCATTAATTCAGCAAAACGATTTCCCACTAGTCAATGTACTTTT
Source organism: Picathartes gymnocephalus (assembly GCA_013390045.1). Lineage (NCBI taxonomy): Eukaryota > Metazoa > Chordata > Aves > Passeriformes > Picathartidae > Picathartes > Picathartes gymnocephalus. The sequence goes on from WEKY01062687.1 coordinate 3,464, forward strand.
CCATTTGTGGACTAGCTTTGGCATGTCAAAATACTGTTGAATCAAGACCTAAAGGAGACATGAATGGTTTAGGTTTTTCTAAAATTGCTATAAATTACATTTATGGCTCTATAATAACCAAGATTTCTGAGTGGATGCTACAGGAAAAAAGAATACCTTTATTTCTATGCAATTTTCAGATGCAGAGAATATTTTCTACAAGTTTTCTTATCAGGAGTATAGCTCGAGCTAATACTATTTCAGTTATTTAAAAACACAGAAAAGGCGATAAAAAAATTTTAGCATTCCCATTGGAAGAATGAGGCAGATTTTTAGTCTCAGCTGTGAGGTAAAGAACAATTCTGCTGCTATCAAACTTCCAGCCTGTGGAAACTGCAGGCTCTCTGTGCATGCAGAAACAGGGCTACAAGCAGGAAAGGACCAAAAAGCATTGGAATAGAGAATCAGTGATTTAATGCACTCACATGTCTTACAGCAGCCATCTGAAGACACCTCAACTGTCCCCTGTATTGAAAGTAACCAGAACAGTCAGTTCAGATGTATGTAGTGCTAAGCAGACAGTAGCAATGATGAGAGTTCTGTTACATCCCTCACATCTAATCAACACAAATTCCTCATCAGACCTATCTGTGTACCAATTACATATAATGCTGCTTAAAAAACCCAAAGCAAAACAAATCATCCAGCAAGGGAGTGAATTTTCTTAGAACTATATATCCTCTCACAGCCCAGGTAAGATGCCCTGTAATGCATGCCTGATCTTATTGAGGTCCTACTGAAGCCAGCATAAAAACTCCAGCCCCAGAGAATGACAGCTGCCCCTGGAACTGAACAGCCTGACCAATGCAGAGCCTACCCCAGAGCTAATTCAAGTACATGGCTGTCCCAGTCCCTGCTTTGATCTGCTGTGAAGTCCCAAAATGCTTCTGAAAGTTACTGGAAAGCACCAATAGCTGAAAGCCCAGGTATGAATGTTACCACTTGCTCGTTCATGTTCCACTTCCTCACCTAATGGTACATATCAGAAGACACTGTTCATCAGTCCCCCAAGGATCCATGGTGAGTTACCACTTGCTCAATTGCATTTTATAACATTGATGTTTCTGAAGGGATGAAAAATGCCTTCTTGCTATTGCCCCAATATCCTTCTCTTTCAAGTTCTAGTGCGTGACCCATATCAATGTAAATTGTGTCAGCTTATTGGCAATTATTTGTGCTTTACTTCCATGGGACACAGGGCTGAAAAAGCACATTTCCTTCCAACAAGAATGATCGTCCCAGAAATATCAAGAAATACTCATTCAAAACAACAAAGATAACACCCAGGCCAGCATCAGGACTCATTACAGAAGTCTTTTTCTGGCTGTAAAATACTTACTGGCACACAGTTTGCTTCTTCAAATGGTAGGCAGACCTTTATTGTACTAGTCAAGGAAAACTGGCCTGCTGATTCAGTGCATGTGTACTGAGTACAGTTGTCATATGGATCTTTATAACTCTTTCCAACCTGATAAAAACAGGAAAAAATTTTTTTAAAAAAAGCCAATAGAATATAGCAATAAAATTAGAAAACTGAAACAGTAATAAAGTCAATGAACTGGCAGAGACTGGGTTGCTCATATCACTCTGAAAGGGCTGAGATGTCTGCAACTCACATCTACAAATTATGTACCAAGCTCGCCTACTACCAGTCTATGCAAAATCACTTCTGTGGCCACCCAGGGGGAAAGAATGAAAGAATGCCAGAATGAGCATAAAGGTATTAACAGAAATGCCAGAAGGTAGGTGTGTTAATGTTTGTGGGCTAAAATATACACAAAAGAAAAATAATTCTTTCAAAGGATTTCAACAGTTTTCTTTTTTAATAGATGGAAGAAAATGAAAAGGAGTGAAAGAGAAAAAAAGTCTTTGCAATAGAGGTTAATGGATAACTGCAAAGCCTTCTCATGGAGAGATAAAAATTATATATTGGAACAGAAAAATCTAGCTTTTAAGATAAATTACCAAGGAATAAAAGGATGAAAGAGAAAAGATGTAAAACACAAGAGCTATCAGAGAAGCAATAGCATGTAAGGCAAGTCACTGGTTGAAACAGCATCATTAACCATACACAGGAGTAGCAGGCTGTAATAAAGCCAAAGAGCTAGAATCATGGGATCATAGAATCATTGGGGGTGGAAAAGACCTCCAAGATCATCAAACCCATCCTTTAAAGGTTTAGCTCATGCCCACACAATGCTACCTTCACAAGACAGGATGTATTAGCTGTGTGTGTACCAAGTCACACTACACTACAGCAGCTGTGGCACTTGGTTTCTGCCTCAGCAAATTCAGAACCAGTGGCAGCACAGCTGTATCAGCTTGCTCACATTGTATCCCTGTATCTTCAGGGCAAGATAATGAAACTGCTTCAGATGGGAGCAGTGTGATGTGAAGCCAGCACATGTATCTCTGCAAGAGCAGTATTACAGCACATCACCATCCCTTCCAAATTCTTTCTTGCTATTTCATGTCAGAAGAAGTGGAGGTAACATGATTTCCCTTCCTGCCAGAGAATATAATTGTCAACATGGTAGTGCCTGTGAGATGCACACAACAGGGAACAGCTGTATAAACATTTACATTTGCTTCAGAAACACAGACATTTTTACATCTCCTTGAGGTCCTCCCAGCCTTGAAATGCATGACACTGGCTGAGAAAATGCTGAGGTCTTTTTGATAATTCAGCCTTGTGTGCAGAGCAAGGGAGTGCTTACCTCAATGGTCACATTGCCAAATGGAAAACTTGCCACACATGCCACTTGCTGGCACTGGCTGCAGCACTGACCCTTCTCTTCCACATAGCGAAAACCCTGTGGGAATAAAGTTTCCATTTATCCATGTTAACTTATGTCTTGTACCTGAAGCATCTTTGGATCAAAGCTACACTGAAGATGGCAGAGGAAATGAGCCAACCTTCTGGCCTCAATTCTGCTGTCTTTAGAAACCTGTTGGAACCACATTAAGCCTGGCAATCAAATCTGGTAATTTTTCCACCTTATTGAATAGTGACTTCTGGGTACTTCAGTTGCCATGAAGACCCTGTCATTGACTATTCTTCTTCAGACTAACACACAAAACAGGTCAAATAAATTAATTTAGCACATGAGTACTTGCACAATCTGTCACCAGTCCTTGGTCTGACATCATTATTTACAAGTATTACGGCTGTCAGACATGTGAAGACTTTTCTGTCCTGTGTTTTAGGTATCCATTGGTCTCCTGGTGGTTGTGGCTGGCTTCAGGACAAAGTGTAATGAAACGTTTTGTCATTTTTAACATTGGCGGTGCATCTGTCCTTTACTGGGCATGAATGGAAAAGTGACCACCCTACTTACATTCAATAACAGACTGAACAACTGCAGTGCTTATTCTCACAACTACTGAGAAGTAGCTGAGTACTCCCCACCCACAAGTCCTGAAAGTGTCTGGAAACATGTAAACCACTGTGCAGTTTCCTCACAATCTTCTTTTATGAGCTGACAATGGACAACACCAACAGAACGACACAAACATCTTTCAGCAGTCAGACTTGAACTGGTTTGCAATAATTTCCCCTCAGGGCATCTTTCCAAGGGTGACCTATTAAATTTGCTAGAGCGAAAATAATCATCACCCCAAAAAGGACTTTGCAAAACAATTAATAGAAGATTCCATACTGCTGTGTTGCACTGAGAAAGTAGTTACACTGTCCCTGTTTCAGTTCAACAGCCATTGTCTGTGGTCGAGGAGGTGCTGACCTGCTGACAGGTGGTTTGGCACTGCACTGGAAGGCACTGGATGAGGTTGGTCTGTGTCACAGGATCCTGCTCATCCATGCACACACAGTTCTCACAAGAGCTTTTAGGCACCATTGCTCCTGGCTGGAAATATAGGGGACAGACAAAACCATGACAAGAATTCAGAGGGTTCTAGAATAAACATCCCCGGGCCTATCAAAAAAAATTAATGCTTATGAGGTTTATTTTTGTAAGAATTTCCTGAAATGAATATACTTCCAGATCTCTAAAACCTCACTGTTGGTATCACAAAATGAACACAAGGCTGACACTCCCAAGTGTATCAAAGATGTTAAATGAGTTTTAAAATAAATTCCAAGCATCTATTTTTGCTCAGTTTGACCAAGCAATTAAAGTTACAACATTCAATGAGATTTAAAATTCGTGTTCAATCACAATTCTGACCCATTGACTCCAAAACAGGTAAGATCTCATTTAGTAAGCAAGTTACTGCTCTCTAACATTACCTATTCAGTAACCTATCCCAGAATCACAGATTACTTGGGGTTGAGAGGGAGACTGCTGGCAGGGAATAATTACAGGTCATTCTAATCCTGCTTTTTGTATGAGCATCGAAAACAAGAACCTCAGAAAATTCTCACTCGGGCAACATTAACTCATAGGAAGAAGTGTCTGGAAGAAGACCTACCTTAAATTCAACTCCTTCAGAAACACACACACCTTTTGGTACTGTAAAAAAAAAAAAAAAAGAAAAGGTTGTCCTAGGAATGATGCCGTTACTGTACTCATCTCTGAATTGTGAGTGATTTAGAGAACTCAAAGGGTAGAGCTGAACTTAATAGCCCACACAAGAAGGGAAAAAAAAGCAACTAGTACATGGTGCTAGCTGTTATTCACAAGCCCACATGTAGCATCTGCTTAGGTGTTATGTATCAAGTGGGGATAATTCTATACCCTGGTATTTTCCATAAGGTAAAATCTATTTTCCTCGTGGTTTTTTTACCCATACTTGAAATTACTTGACCTTTTCTTTATTGTTAACCACTGTGCTGGTAACAAAGGCAATGGGCTTATGTGTGTAAATCTGGAAATACAATTTGGCAGCAGAGCTTCTAGATGGGTTCAGTTTTACTATCATTCAGTAGGTGGTCAATAGCTTACACTCACTGAATACTGGCTACAGAGAACCTGCACCAGTTACTCCAACACCAAAAATAAAAAAAGAAAAAAAAGGAGAGAAAAGAAAGTCCAATTGAACAGGCTGAGAGGGAAGGCAGGAGGTTACTGCTTATGATGTTAACTCATTTAGAAAAATCAAATACTCCAAGGAATAAATAAAAGACCTTAGGGAAACTAAGTACTTACTACAGGAGAAAATAGGGCAACAACCATCCTCAGACATAGCAACCACTGGCTGGAAACCTAAGTCACATCCTGTTCTGTTGATAATGCAGGTTTTTATATCACATTCTGCAATAGACAGCAGAAACAATGTAAGCCAAAGCATCCCATCCAGCAGTGTTACTTGCAGACAGAGCTTGAAAAAAAACCATCCTATTACCATTGCCAAGATCTCCTGTCCTGCGTCTTGGTATAAATACTGGGAATGGCCAGGGTTAGGAGCAGGCTGCTCCTGTGCTGTGGTGGGCATTTGGGACTTGGAGGGTGCAAATGCAAAGTTGAGGGCAAACATATATCAGGAACACAGGCTTCCACAGGAAGCCTTAGGGAAGCCTGGAACACATCCTCCCTTATTGAGTGTATCTCTGCAGAAGGATCACCCTCTCATGGCAGAAGGACAAGAGCCAAAGGATCCTGTAGAGCACCTGGGGATCCAGAGGAGATTTTCCAGTGTAAATATCTGTCAGGTCATGGCACTAATTTAGAGAACAAGCTGGACTAGAGGAGTTCTTTTCTGATAACAAGAGCTCCTGGCATGTAGATGGAAGAAATAAGCACTCCAGTGTGCTTATTTGAATCTGCTACCTGTGGGGCATCACATCTCACTTGAGCATTACTGCTGGAGGCACATGATGCCACATTATGACATGTGAATGATCTACTCACCACAGACTGTCTCTGTGCAGCAGGGGTCTTCCAGACGTGGTTTTATTTTGCGTACAAAGCCTTCTTTTGTGCAGTTGATAGGTGGAGATTTAGCACAAGGGCGGGGGATGCAAGAGATGTTCAAGGTCGCTTCAGCACATGTACAGTATTGACAGTCATGCTCCCAAGCCTCTCTAGGCTATAAAAACAAGAGGGGTAGCAGTTCAGAGAGAAAAACCTGGCAGCATTATATCAATGAATGCCTGCTGCAAGACAGTGTAAGGCTGAGTTAACCTAATTTATTGTGTAGGAAAATTGCAGTTCAAATCTCAGAGAGAGAAGAAGGGAACAGTAAGAAAAAGATGCTATTATTTGCCACCTTCCTTTGCAGGTTTATGTGTTTCCAGGAGGAAAGCCTGATAGTTCTACCAGGAAACTGATTCCCACAAACTGCTCTTTCTGTTTCTGTACCTCAAGTGATCAAACAAGTTCTGGATTTAATAAAATCTTCTGGGTTTCTCCCCACTGTCATTGCAGTTCACTGGTTTTTAAGCTTAGAATTAAAAGAAACAACTCATGCAGTCATTTTTTTGCAGAAGGTCACAGAATCCAGATATACTATAAAGACAGTATTTTCCTTTCTCTTACCTGTTTCGCAGACCCATCTTGCGCAGTGCAACCTATAAAATGAATTAGATGTTACTTTAAAAGTAACTGAACCAGGGAAAACAACAGAAGCAGGAAAACAGGAACAGAATGAAAGTATTGAAATCTGAGAAACAGCCACAAAGAGAAAGAGAAATTCAAAGTCACAGGTTGTAAACTCAAAAACAACTTAAACATGCTATTATTTGTTCTTTTGAAAGTTGCACCTTCTGCATATAAGAGCAGGCAGAAACTCTCAGTCTGGAATGCTTCCAGCCTCTCTAGAAGGGGTCAGTAACAAGGTCTCTCCCATTTCCTTTGTACCCAAAACAACCCCCTTAATGTGCACTTCCAGTCAGGCTCTTACCCCCACTTCCCATAGCACCATTTATACTATTTCTTACCACAAACAGAAACACAAATGCCATCATGATCATTCAGCAGAATTTTTCCATCAGGACAGTAGCATCCTTCAACAAACACTGATGTGCTATTTTGGGAGGGCAGGGGGTCCATAACGATTCCTCTGCACAATTGGAATATAAATTAGAATGAATGAGAGGCAAAAATGTAGCCCAGGGCAATCAAGACACCTAAAATCCTAAGGGAATGTGAACTTCAAACTTCCCCGGCAAATTTTCACGTTATGGACTTGAAAAACGCCTTAGGAAGTGACCCACCTGCTGAAGCAAGTGTTTCTTTTTGCTTCCCCGCATGGCTTGTACACCTGACCCTGAGGACAGCTGGCCTCTGTGGAGCATTGCAACATACAAAGTTAAAAAGCCCAGACCCGCGCGTACCCTCCGACACAGGGACAGGAAGGGACAAAGCGCCCAGGCTAACGCAGCAACCTCCCGGGCCCGCACTGCCCGGCAAGGGGGTCCCTGCAGCTCCAGCAAGAGGGGCCGATGGGGCCCGCAAGGTGCAAGCCCCAGGACCAGCAGTGCTCACCCTGATTCACGGGGTGGCCCGAGCAGGGCAAAGCACGCAGAGAAAAGCGGTGTGTTGCCATCTAGCGCCCAAGCTCTGGGGAACACACAGGGCTCCTGGGCTGACCTACGCAGGAGACACTGTGGGCCTGGTTCCCCCTTGTTTTGCACCAGGTCTGGACTGGAACAACCGCTTTGGTTCGTTCCTGCTTTTTCTCAGGTCCAGAGCAGCAGGGGAGGACAGAGCAGACCAGACTTGCTTCACCCCAGGGGGTGTTTTCCAGGCTCAACACGGTGCCCATTCCCAGGCTCACCGCACTCCCATTCCCAGGCTCACCGCACTGCCCGCTCGCCAGCCTCCTCCAGTCCACGCAGACCCCGTGGAGCCCGCACAGGGCTGCGTAGGTCTGCATGCTCTGGCACTCGGTGCTGGGCTGCTCCTCCGAGCACCCGCTGGCCACACACGCCTCGTAGTAGGGCTGAGGGGGGACCACGCCGTGGCATTCTGTCAGCGTCCTTCACAAAGCAAGGAGAAAAACCTTGGGCTGCTTCCAAGGAAGAATTCAACTCGGAGCCAAACCATGCCCCCTGCCGCAGAAAAAGCCTCAAGGTACAACTACAAATTGTTCTCATAGGCAATACGCCCCCACGGCTTAATAAAGAATGAGCTTGACCTGCCATTCTTTACAATGCTTTGAAAGGAAACAATATTATGTTGGACTGCTACCTGCAGAGGCTCCTGCACAGCTCATAGCTGCAAGTCTATATGCTGACATTTTTATGCTAGCATGTTTGAAAATCCTGCTTTAAATCACAAAATTATTTTGAAAACAGACACACGCATTTGCTTACTATATTCTGACTGTGTTCCATATCATTCAGAGCTTTCAGATACTGAATGATAAGCTAGCTGCCACTTGGCCTCTCCAGAACTGACAGGCAGAGAAAGTGCCAAGCAACAGACACTATTAAGAAAGGACTGATTTTGATGATGCAGCTGAAAAATATCTTCCAAGCTCAAGAACACGCACATTAGTTCACTGCTCAGTTTCACACGGTATGCAAGACTTTGTATTTTCTTCATATCCTAGAATCAGTTCACCCAAGCCATTTAGTGAAGCTCAAAATTACCCTGTGGATTTATTTTTCTGATACTTGTGGGAGTTGTCTTACCAAATGATTTTACACAGATTAGAAGGCACGCAATGCTGATGATACTCAGTTTTCGATGGTTGTGAGACACCAGGATTACAGTATCTGTTGGTAGGATGTGGGACTTTCCAGTCTAATGCCATGTCTTTGAAGGACTCGATAACTTCACCGTTCCTCTTCATAGCATCATCAGTCTTCTGATTGGTGCAGGTACCTGGTAGCAACATAAAAATGACAGTTCAGGGACAGTTGATGCTGATGAAGCTGCCTTAGAGAAAACCTGGGGGGAAGCTCTCCCTTGTGTGAAGGGAGCAACATGTGGGGTCCTGGATAAGTTTACAAGAACAGTTTCTAGGGAGAGAAGGCTCAAAGAAACAGTTTGCCAGCTACTCATGAAAAGCAGAATTGATGTGTTGGTTGATGTGTTTCTCCTGGTGGCCAGAGTAACTGAGATGGCACAGGACTCTCCAGATTTCCTACATTCCTATATGAAGTAGATATGATGCAAAGGAAGGGCTTAGAAAAATTTTATCTCCATCCGCCAACAGACTGAGAACAGAATGAAGGGATATGACTTAAAACTCCATTTCCTGACAGTGTCTTTCCATTAAATAACTTTATTAACATCTGTGAGAAATAGCGAAGTTGCAAGCATTTAGAGATTTTACAAGGGAATGAGAGATAGAAGGAGGAAAATCCAGTGCATTAATTTTTGTCAGCTGATGAAGACACTCACCACAGAGTCCCATGGTGTTATTATAAAATTTGCTGAAAGGGAGTTTTATGTAAAATGCAAGTCGACTGTAGGAGATATAAACCTGTAATTCAGGTATTTCAATTATGATGTAAAGGCCAGAACTGGTTATCCTGATACCATTCTTAAAAATGTCTGGAATAACTTTCTTATCATCAAACAAAATCTAAAAAGAAAAGAAAGAAAAGGTTTTTATAGACACTCTCTCATTGAGTAAGGTACATGATTTAGTGCAACTGGAAAGCAGAGCAGCACAAATTCAGACCTTAGGTGCACCAAATGATGTCTGTCAAAGGCAGTCGGTTAAGCAGTTGTCTAATACTCCTTTTTAATATGTTGCAATTTATAGTTGAATACTCATATCAGGACAAAAACCACAGTTTTCAGTTATGTGATCATTTCCCAGATTTTTGGAATATACAGATTTTTATTGATACAAAGCAAGAAAGAGAGAGAAGAAGAAAGTAATTGCATTTCTTACCCATTCCATATTTTACAAGCTTAATCTTTTGTCATGACAGGACATTTGGCAGTACAGTAATATAGCTACAGCAAAATAATATTGAGAATTCATTTAAACACAATACTTTACCAAGTTTGTTTCTTTTCCACGTTCCATTGCTTGTGTCAGAATAACAACAGAGTTGGAGTGAAAAATGATAAGGGACATTGAACAAATTGCTCCACCAGTGGCAGCACAGTAGTAGTTGTCTATGTGAATCCAGAAGTTGTGAGAGTCAGGATGAATTGATTTCACAAGAACATAGGTGCAGTTTTCTTTAAAATTATAATATGCTCCATCAAAAGTCACATAATGCTCATTTCCCCATCCACTGCAAATACCTAGAAGATAGAATGACAGGCTTCAAGTTTGGCTTCTCGGCTACCTGTAAGTACAAGTTGGTTTTAACCATTTTACTTGCCTCCAGTCAGAGACAAAATATCCAGTTTGATAAAGAGAAATTACCCTAGCAGGGACATCTGCTTTCAACAGCCAAAATTTCAGATGGGATTTCTGTTCCATTGTGCCCTACTGAATTGATATGAACATAATATAGATGTTGACTAGATTGACTTTTCTTTTTTGAGGCCCAGCTGAAGATAACATAAATTTCAAGGATTTTCCTGCCACTTACACTGACACTCAGAGACTTCACAGCAACCGGTTTCATCGGAGTGTTTTGTGAAGGGGAAACCATTGACGCAGAGTTTCAGTTGCTGAGGTGGGCAAGTCATGACCGACAATTTGATATTGTTTCCTTCTCCCAGGCAAGTGGCGGTATGACAGTTTCCAAAATTCCATGTTTCATTAAACTGTTTATTAATTGGAAAAAAAAAAAAAAAAAAAAAAAAAAAAGAGAGAGAGAGAGAAAG
>WEKY01062687.1:14159-39328 GCA_013390045.1 Picathartes gymnocephalus
GAAGAGAGGCAAATAACAAAGTAATGTCACAAAATCTTTAAAAATCACACAGAGCAACTACATTCCATTCAGTTAATTGTCTAGCATGGCAATATTTGGTGTCTACTCTGGTTCTGGAAATCAGGCAATATGAACCATATAGGAATCAACAGAGCCTTGATATCTACTTTTTTTGGTATATATATTAGGGTCCTGACCCCTCTGATGGTGGGACACTGCCAGATGCAGCTTCCTAATCTTTGTTCAGCTTAGGTAGCTCTGCCCACATACAATAATTTAGGTGTTTCAGGTGAACAGAAGAATCTTCAACTCATTGTTTCAGTGGGGGTTTCTGGCATACTTCTAAATCATCTCATTCAGTCCAGCTGTAGTGCTGGATACCAGCATCAGAGGAGAACACCAAATCTTGTCTGCAGGCAGTGCATGAATGGTGGAATGATGAATGATGGAACACATCTTCTTCAAAGTCTCTCACCTTTCTGGGAGGAATGAGTGCAAGACAATCGCTCACAGAAGTCCTTGTGGGAGCAGGAACTTGGTTTGTTACACCAGGAGCAGGTGTTGGTGGACAGGCTTCAGAATGTGGATCACAGATCTTGAGGGTCTCAGTATGACCAGTTTTACACTCTGCCCAAACTAATTCAATCTGACATGATTTATTGCAGACAGAGTAAGCACAACGACCTGATACATTCACTGGCAGAGAAACATTTTCTCCTGCAAGGGCAAAACCCAAGTGTTAGCCTGAGGCCTGGTCACAGAGCAGCTACATACTCAGCCCTGCATTTAACTGGCTGGATCTGTACCCAGTAGCCGTGCTCAGGGGACTGTCTGTCTGCAGCTCCTAGGATTCAGGGCCTGAACGGAGATCAATTCATCCAAATGGCAAAGACTGAGGGAGGGCCACAAGGGCTATTCTGAAATTCTGCTCTTAGGTACACTAGAAGGAGTTGAAAATGAGTAAAAGAAGAGACAATACTGAATACATCACTGAGTGCACCTTCACAAACACTAGGAGGTAGGTGAAGCAGGAGCTACTAGCAGATGAAGAAGAGTTTTTCCTCCCCTGCTTTTGGAATATTACTGTGAGTTACAAGCTTATGTTCAGCAGTTTGGCTTTCAGGGCTCTGCTGACATCAGCAGCTGCTGTAAGTTTCCTTACACCAGGGGTATTCAATCCAGAACAAAGTTATTGGGTATGGGAGAGTTGTAGTTCTGAAGGTGCTAGCTACAGTTCAAAGATGCAACAACTTCTGTGATGTCTAACTGTGACAGGCAGAAGGAGCACTTGCTGAAGCACTTTCATCTACCAGTACATCTTTCCATGTCAATGGTGCAGAAAAAAATTCGAATGGTTTCTCACCCATTTGCATCAATTGCCCATTGTCATTGCAGAAGCAGGGAGTGGCTTCTTTTGATGAGGGAGGTGCAGATGTTACATATTGCATATGTGATTCTGCAGGAAATCAAATCAATTAATAATAATTAATCAATTAATATTAAAATCCTCTGCTACTCTACTTCCAAGCCCTATGACATGGCTTACATTCTCTACAAACAAGAACAAAAAAAAAAATTTTTTTTTACCCCCACTACATTCTGTACATGTCCACACTAAAACCATCCTCTGTATTTATAAATGCTCTCTCTATTACACAGTGTGGTGCTGTAATAGTACACACACCCCTTCCCACTTCTAGTTATATTTTTCCTGTATGGAATACAATAAACACCCCTTCTACTGTCACTTATTCATTCCAGTTTAACATTTCTAGTCTTGCAATACTTCACCTGACTTTGGAGAGGTCACTGCCATTGGCACTCCATTTGTATTTTTAATGCTTTCTTTCAAAGGAACTGTTGGTTTAAATAGAGACAGATCATGTAGACATTTTACTATGTGATCTACAGTCTGCTTTCAATAATCATTCCTTTCTAGGTATTACTCCACTGTACTTATTCCACTTGTTAACTTTTTCAGTAAATACCAAACACATGGACTCACCATCAAGTATTTAGCTGTTCCACTCACATGAGTAGAGAAGCTAACTTTTAATTTTCCTTATTGCCCTTGAATACTTTGCTACCAGGATAATATATATATATATTTTTAGCCACTTATTTGTAGTAATCATGTGGCAAATTTACCACTTTTCTTTAATATTTTTTGCTTCCTATTTTCTGTTTTTTCACATTCCGTTCACTCTGGAAAATCCCTTTTGAACAGGAGTTAACTGCCAGGAAGCTTTATTTTCATATTCCAGTGATCGGTATGAGACTCACTTATTCCAATGCAGAAAACAGTAAAATAAGAACCATAGTGTGTTATAGGCTTTAAGAAGGAGAAAAACAAGATTTAGGAGTATGAAATATTGAGACTAACAACACCAGAGTGTCAATTGTGATATGCTTAAGCTTATTGTAAAAGTTGTAGTGAAAAATTGTTGTATCTTTCCATTCTCTCTTAAGCTCACTGACAGTAAGGTCAGCAAGAATCTATAAAAATTACACTTTTGGTCCTCACCACAAGACCAACAAGCTTTGATCCCTCAGTTTTGAAACTTCAACAGTCTTACATTCTGCTCTTATCCTAGACATGCTGTAGGAGCCTTTTTCCAAGATGGATAAATCTTATTACTATTATGGACTTCCACACAATCACCACCAAGCCTCTTATCAATCTAGTACCTTGTGCTGGTGTAGATGGAGTTCTGCAGGGGGTAAGGGTTTTAATGATCTGTCCATTAGGGCCACAGACAGCTTCACCACACTCAGTCCCATATACGTGGCTGTACACAGTTTCATTTAAGGTGTAGGACTTCCCATTGTAGCAGCAAAGGCAAACTGAGGCACCGAAAGAGAAAATGACATGGCAACAGAGGATATTTGCAATATAAATACAAATGAAAAGCAAACCAAATTCTGCATTTACCCTTCTGAAGCTCACAACATCAAACATGAATTACCTGGCAGAAAAACTTTGTCAGTTTCTGCTTGAAAAGCTGCACTGGGAGTCTATCTCATTTATATAAAGTGTGTTGGATTTTTCTGGTTCCTGATTTCTTAGAGTCAGCTTTCATAGAGGAATAACTGGCTGGTAAAAGCATGAGAACTGGTACTGGCCTAACTCAGCATGGAGCACAGGAGAACTCCCTCTGGGCAGGGAGTGTGACTGGGATTATTGCTTTTCTGAGTGACAAAACACTGGCTCAGGAGGTGTTGTGCAGCCGTTTCCATCCACGAATGAGGAGCTTGCAGTGGTACACAGTATCATTTAAATATATGAGAAGCTCTCCAGATTTTGGAGACTGTACATGTAAGAAACAAAGGAAGTGTATCTATTACTGTAACAAAATCAGCAAAACTTCAAGTGTTGTCTAGTGGGTCACCCTGTATTTTGGGATGTGATTTCTCCCAGATATGGGGATGAACTGATACTGTACCTTAGCCAAGTGTGTCCTTTAGGCACACAAACATGTAGCTAATAAGCTAGCTGTCTTAGTTTATTTTATGAAAGTACTGGTCAGGAAACAGTACTTCTACAAGATTTGCCTTGTTTTAAAAGTACTCAGTAAAAGAGGTACCATGAATGACCTGCTACAGTTTACTATCTTTCCTCACTGACTACCAAGGAAGTGGAAAGCTGCAAAAGTGGTATTAACCTGGGTAAGATGAATCCTACATATCACACCTGTCTCCTTCCTCCCTATGATTATCCTTTACACAGTTCTTGAGGTCAAAGGCTGCATTTCACTTATCAAAGTATATCTGTGCTGCTGTGCACCCACATCTTAAACTACCTGTCTGGCCTCCTACTACCAGTATGTTTGCAGTAACATGCAATGTTGGGTTATTTCAGTCCTGCCACCACTCAATGCATAGTGAGGCTGGTGAAAAGTTACCTTTGGAGTCCTCAGTACATAGTTTCTCTTCGGGATCGCTGAAGAGAAAGAGTGAAAAAGAATTGTTTTATTGAAATGAATTAGTATATGGAATAACAATGTGTGGAACTGTACCTACTTTTACAAAAAAGCCTACTCCTGGATTTAATGGTAATTGCCACTGCCTATAAACATTAACAAAACATCTCCTAGTTTGTCCTTTCCAGTCCTATTCTACGTTTCTCACCATCAACTGACCTACCATGAAGTGCAGTTGGAGAGGGAGACACACTCTCTGCTCTCCTCATCAAAATACGGCTTGTCAGGACTACACTCTGGGTAACAGCCTGGAAAATTGAACAAAGCATTCTTAGTCTGAGTTACATAGATACAGGAAAGCACATAAATACCTCTACCAAATATAGATTTGATCCCCAAATGAATGTGATTCCAGTATGAATGTTCCTTTTTCTACCAATTATTTTTCCAAGTCCTCTTTTACCTCTGTCCCAAAGTTTTAATTTACTTAGTTTGTCAACAGGTAATTATTCTTTGCAAATTTATATTGAATGGTGTTTTACCTGTCCATATATTTAAAGGCAACAGGCAAATGATGCTGTGAGTGGCACCACCACATGGGGATTAGCAAGGCAAGGTCAATGAGCTTCTAGGACAGATGGGGTAACCTTTCAGTCACCTTGATGATTAAGACATTTTAAACCAGACTAGTAGCTGCAACTCCCATAAACTGCATTAAAGTCAAGGAAGAATTACCTTCTAAACTGTACAGCAAGTTCCCACATTTCCCTTGTGGGTTTCTGCAGGTCCTTAAACAAGGGGCTCCACAAGCTTTATAGAACCACTCATGTTTGTCAGGTGGATTGTAATAATCACAGAACACAGCTGAAACAGAAGAATTTAGGTCTCAGACACTGGGCAGGGACTATTTTTAAATCCTGTTTGAGAGCTTTAATAACATAAACACGATAAAAAGAGCTTGTTTAGTCATACATGCATAGCAATGTAAGTGTTCCACTCTTCCTTCTCCCCTGTGTGCCTGAGCACAAGGAGCACTGCTGTCTGTGTGCATTTCAGTGCAGTACTCACGGCAAATGGCAGGCGTTCTCCAGTTGATACAGACACCAGCTCTGCTGCAGCTCCTGGAGTAAGCAGCAACTGAGGTACAAAAGCACTCACAGTCTCCCACACTGTCACAGCCACAGAAGTCAGACACACAAGATTCATAATATGGAATTGGGTTCACCTGTCAAAACACCGACAGAGCTGTCACCACAGCTGTATCTGCGGCACTGTGTTTTAATGAGGGAAAGGGCTCTGAATTTCTGTCACACACTGGCAGTTTGTGACAGACTAGGATTGTCATGAAGGAGCCGTGATATTTTACAACAGGTAGTTTTCTATTTTCGTCTGCCTGGTAGAATTGGACTCTAAATCTTCCCATTCTCCTATGTGTAATGCTGCCACTTACACTCCAAATGTCTTCCCAGTGTGATTTCTGCAAGACTGAACTACCTTGTTCTGGGTTAGCACAACTACACACTGTGTGCACTCTTCAACTGAGAGAGTTAAGTGAGTATGAAAGGAAATCCTATTTCCACTGGACTTCATGTCTCTTGTGTTTTAACCATTGCCAATATAAACTAACCAAGGATATTAAGCCAAGTTTGTTTCTAAAACCATTTATTAAAGTGCACTGAAGCTTTGTATAGACATTCTAATTAAGAAGAGTAGCCTAGTTTCTGTTTAAATTAATTCAATTTGTGACTAAAATAAACCAAATCAGTAGTTTCTTTAGATAACTTGAATGAACTTCCCAAGGATCACTATACAAACAGTCCTAGACTAACTTATCTCTACATTTTACAGATACCTAACTTTCTACTTCAGGTGGCCAACTATTAAACCTCTTTATCTTCAGTTGTTTAAAACAGGCACTGCTGTTTCCTCAATGCTGTGCAACAGGATTCAACTGGCATAGCTATGAAGTGAGGTTTTGAGAGAGGTAACCTCATACTACTGTGTAGTAGCTTCAATAGTAAAAATATGCTGCAAATGTGCTGCAAAACAGCAGCAGCAAATATCTAGTGTGAAACTACTGAGGATGAGAGAACAGGATTACCTTGCTGTGACAGGGTTCAAAAATGTTACTCTTAATGATGCTGCAGTGCTTCTGTCCCAGGGCAGACTTGAAAGGCTGATCTGCACACAGGTCTGTCATGTTTATATTTGAGCAGGTGCTCGTTATTTTCCAGCTGTTTCCAAACTCCTGGATGCTCATCTCCATGGACTGCCCTCTGGTTGTGAAGTCATTCCTTGAGCGGCCATCAAAGTCCCCACAAAGACCACAGACTTTTCCCTGTGTAATTTGTGTAGGCACAGTAAATGGTTTGGTTATTTTGAGTGCAGCCCACTCTTTGACAGAAATAAACTATAGAACCTGTAAAGGCAAAATAGGTACAGGTTTCTAAACAGACAGCAAAAAAATAGCTTAGAAAAAGCTGGACTTCAAGTGACAAAAGCACTCTTAATGTGTTACCAGTATTTCTAGCCCTAAATATTCTGGTGTGTTTCATACTGACTGAACAGTGCAATAAAACACAAGATATGGCCTGCTTGCTGCTTCTTCTTGTCCACTAAACAAAACTTTTTCCAAGCCCTGCTTTTCAAACTGGGACTCCAGTTCTGGATGCATAACTCTGAGTTTGAAATCATAACTCCCAGTCCACCCCATACTTACCTGGAAAGATGGTGCCACATGAACAACAACAGTAGTCTTTTGGTCCCACATGAAGTTCATCCCTTGATTTGTTTCAATTACAATATAACCTCCTCTGAGGTCCACTTTGTAATTTTTCTCCGCTCCAGGATCAGTGGCTATCTCCTGAATTCTTCCTTCCAAGAGCCTTATTTCACTGCTCTACAAAGGAACAGATAAATTGCATGGAAGGAAATCAACTAGAAAACTTAGTGCAACTGCACTGGCACACTGCCACTTGTTCTTTGTCTTATTTTTCTGTTGTCTTCACGCTGTATCTTGGTTCACTGCTGGATACGTGAGCCACAGTCACAGATGCAAACACACACACACAAATGCCCATAGAGTGCTGTTGACTCCTTGCATCTTGCCCCTCATCCACAGAAATGTTCAATCCCTGCTAACATCAAATATCTAAACCTTTCCCAACTTCCCTCCCTTTGCTTGCTGGCTGTCTGACTTCGATAGGTACTCCTTAGCAGCAACTGAGCTGGAATATAAGAGGATGATACAGTAATTACTACAAAATCAGGACTACTTGGTTATAGCCAGTTGTAGACAAACCTCAAAAATCAATGTGATCTTCAGGGAGCAGATGGAGCGTGACTTCCCACAGGCGTTGTTCTGAATCACAATCCGGAAGGTGCCAGCATTCATGTTATTAGGGCAAAAATCCTTAGAAAAACAGATAACATTCTATTAGGTCTTGTCAGGCAACTAGACCAGCCACAAACATTCTCAGGAACTCTAAATGAATGACACTCTGATCTGACTTCTTTATTCACTAAAACTCTAGGAATTTTAGAAGAATCTGGTGGAAGGAGCCTGGTTGTAGGTTCATATTTGACCAAGATTTTCAAAAAGAAAAACTAAGGGGGAAAATAAGTTTGTCATGGCAACACTCCAAAAAAGTAAAAATCTATTTGCTTAAAATTAGCAAAACCAACTGTAATCTAGGGATGACAAAATGTCTTACTGAGTGCTGTCCCATTACGTGCAATTATTATACATGAGGCTCACACGTTAACCTATTCATGCTGCTATCACAACAAAAATAATGTCAGTCTTGGATGACTGACAGAAACACTTTTCAACACCACACCAACTCGTTTTCCTTGAAAATGCTGGAATGCCATCAGGAAAGGGCTGTCCAACCAAGGAGTTAATCATTTGGGATCACACAGTGCCCTCTTGTGTCACTGCTGAGGGTCAATTTGCTTTGTTTTATGCGGAAAATCTCACTGTATCAGCTCTAGGTACAAGAGGAGGGGAGTAGGCTCTGCTCATCAGTGTTGGCTATTTTGCACAGGAATGCCTTTTAATTACCTAGACTGAAGCCTACAGTGTGGGCTGTGAAAAGCATACCTGAGCTAGGATGTAGTCACAGTCTCCCAGGAAATCAAACTTCTCCCCATCGAAGCTCATGTAATGCCCATTTCCATACACAGTGCAGGTTCCCTTGCAGGGATTGTCTGTGCAGTTCCACTGCCTTTTGTTGCAGGTGCTGGGAGGCAAAATACAAAGAATCACAATGTTTGCATGAAATGTGGGCTTTCCTTAACCCCAAACAAGCACAGAATAATTAAAAGTTTGTTGTTTGCAGTGCCCTCTTAACTGTACTAAGATCATGCCATGAGATGCCATATCGATCAGAAAGTTCATGTTTAGTACCCAGACATATTTATTCTATTATTTCCTTCAAATATATTTTAAATAATTGAGTCCTGGCAGCAGACAGGGGCGTTTATGAGACAAATTCAAGGTGAAGAACTGAATATTTCAACCATTTCTGAATATTAATCTGTGAGGGGTCCTGTTGCAGTTCTGTTACAGTTGTCTGAACAATTGTCTCTATTCCCTTGCGTATTGGGTCTGGCTGAGATGGAGAAAGTTTTCTCCCTCAGCAGTGCTGTGCTTTGCATTGGCACCTAGAAAGGTGTTGGTAACACCCTGGTGTTTTGGCTACTGCTGAGCAGCACTTCCACAGCATCGGTGGTGTCTCTTCAGCATTCTCCCCCTCACCAGTAGGCTGGAGGGTGGACAAAGTTTTGGGAGGGGACAGAGACAGGACAGCTGTCCCGAAACTGCCAAAGGGATATTCCAAACCATGTGATGCCTGCTCAGCAATAAAAGCTAGGAGAATGGGGTAGGAACAGAGCGGCATTAGTTATGGTATTTGTGTTCTTAAGCCCTACTCCTTGGAAAGAGGGCTGGACATCACTTGCTGATGGGAAGTAGGGAATACATATTTTGTTTTCCCTTTCTTCTGCATACAGCTTTTGCTTTTGCTTTATTAAGCCATTCTTTATTTTGACCCATGTGTTTTTGCCCTCTTATTTTCTCCTCAACCTTGTCTTGCTGAGGAGAGTAGTGGTAGAACAGCTAGGTGGCCACGTGATGTCCAGTCAGGGTCAGCCCAACACACCTTGACAAACTTTACCTCTAGTTCAGGAGGACTGTAGACATCTCATCCTTGGTAAATAATGGATAAGGATTCAAAGAATTTTACCCACCATGATCAGTAATAACAGTGAAATCTATAGCAGCATTATACCAGAAATTTGAGCAATTTGAATCTTAATCTATCTTGAGAACAACGCATCTGGAAGCACTTCAAGTCTCAAGGGAGGACTATTGCAATTCCTTTTTGACTAAATTCAACCGTTTTCCAGGGTTCAGCTGTGCCCAACAGGCCCAGACTCAATTCCTTCTTATTGAATGGGCAACCACAGACCAACTAGGGTAAGGCTGGTGTTTCTGGAGCTGGTTGGGAAAGTGGAAAAGGATGGAAGTTGTTTGACAGAATATACTGGTGCTTGTTCTCCCCAAGTGCAGGCTCATACAGCATGGTGCAGAGAAATACTTCCCAGTTTATTTTTACTAGCAGCCCAGTGGCTCTCATGATGAAGAGGAAGGTTTCAAAGCACACCCTGCCCTATGGGTGCACTGTGGACCGACAATTTTAACAAACTTTGTTATAAAACAAGACTCCCTGGGATAACATACCATGTGTTGCAGCCCACTTTGATGGTTTCCCCGGGTTTATAGAAGTGTCCTCCATGGACACATGGGCATTGATCTTTGGGAATACATCCTCCACTGCCATCCAATACCAGTCCATCGGGACACATGCAGCCAGAAACACATTCTGTGACATACTGCACATTTGAAGATACAGGAGTAGACAACTTGTTAGTGCACAGAAAGAACAGGGAACCAGCAGAGGTGTGCTAGCTCTGGATGCCAAATTTTTGGATTTTTAAAAAAACTCCTTAATTGCAAGCTAGTGGCAATCATGCTACAAATATCACAGGTACAGTGTTAGCTACAGCTGCTGTGTTATTAGTGAAGCAGTTGGTGTGTGCCCAGCACAGCATGCTCCCATCAGTGCTTGATAAGGACAATCCTACATGCACAGCCACGCTGTGCTGTGCCCCTGCTGGGAGGTGAACTCCTTACACAGTGCATGTCCTGAGTCTTGCAGCTTTTCTGACACTCTGATCCAGTCACTCCGGGACCTGCAGAGCTGCAGTTGAAGTAATACATGGGAGCTGGGCAATCTGCAGTAGGAGAAAACATTTCAGGAAAGTGATTTAGGAAGAGCAATAAGGATGCCATCAGTAATTGCAAAACCAGCCAGAGGATTTCAGAGGGTAGCAGGTGTCTGTAATTTAAAGTTGCTAAGAGTTTTGCTTCTGCTCAATAACAGTGAAGGGAGAAGACAGGTAACTTCTAAGCTTTGGGAAATATCATCATCATCTAAAGAGTCTAGTAAGTCTGGTCACATTTTACAAAGACAAATGTTATCAATAACTAACACATTTCAGGGAGAATGAAAAAATGTGCAGAATACAAAAATGTTACAGAAAGCAGGAGATAACATAGGAAAACATTATAAATGCTGGCTGACATCATAATGCCATTATTTAACAAAATCTCACCTTTTACCAAGACAGTTTCTCCAATGCAGTCTAATCTTCCTTGAATGCACTTGCTAAAGAGATTTCATAAAACAAGATACATCAGCTCTTTGCACTTTTCTTCCTCACTAGAGAGAAAGGCACTGCAAAGCTTCATTTGTCACATGAATAACAAATTCCTATCAAAATGAATATTTGTTACAGCTATCAGTTTCACAGACATGAATTACCATCCCCAGAAGGAAGATAAAAAGACCCAGCTCTTAAATACTCTTCCTTCATCTGCCATTGGTTTATCATGTGTTTTCCCTAAATCAACTTTTTCCTAAGCATCCATTTTCCACTCCATGAGATAAGACTAATACTTTCTTAAATAAGAGATTTCTTAAATTACTAAATGAATATGTGATTACAAAATAGTCTAGAATTCTCAGTTGCAAGACAGATAGGAAGAGAACATATAAATATCTAAAGATAATGAAAAAGCCTTCCCCTGCTAGTTGTTTGCATTGCTGCCTTAAGCTAGTTGAAAATGAGAATAATGACAACTGTTTTTCACTGCAAATGCAAATTAATTATGTTATTTTTATTCTTCCTACAAAATTTTTCTCTCTCTCTTTAAAAAAATTCTGTTTAAAACCTGAGAGTTGGGTGCGTTTTTCATTTTTATTTTTAAATAGTCTGCAGAGTGGTGTGGTGGTTTTCACTTTGCTTATTCATTTCAAAGCCTGAAACCCTCCAAGCTTTCTGTCTTCTAGAAAACTTGCTCCCACTGTTTGTGGATAGTTTTTACACAGCAATGAACTCTGCAAGAGATAGATTACAAATATCGTTCTACTTAACATGTTTGCAGGTTCTTGTTTGCTAGCAGGAATATGGGATCTTAACATTTGCTGTGGCTGTACTTCCTGCCAGGGGAAGATACAATCTAGGAAAAGTTTGCCATTATTCCTAACTGTAAAATGATGCCATTCATGGATTGGAGCTGAGACTTGCCCCCCGCCTCCGCCGTGAGCCCTGACGTTCCCAGGCACAGAGCAGCCTTTGCATCATCAGAGCAACTCACCACATGAGTTTGTCCTCTTGGAAGGAGTTGCCAGGCTGAACAATCTTGCCTTTGTAGTAGCAGGGGCAGTCATCTGGAGCTACACATTCCTCCTCATCGTTAAGGTAGGTGCCTTCAGGGCATGCACAGCCCTCCATAGGTGCGATCCGGACCTTGCACAGTGGGTCAGGTTCATCCAGCGAGCGGCACGACTGGTTACAGTACTTCACACTATAGTCATAAACCATAGTCTCAGGACACTCCTCAGAGGGATCTTGGTAAGAGAAATAAAAGGGATGTATGGCCTTCTTTGTGCAATCATCTCTCATGACTTCAGCATGCCTTTCTGCGCACTGGTAGCCATAAATGTGCTTTTATCAAACTACCAGACCTTGTCTCACAGGGTGCTGGGAGAATCTACTTCCATAGCCTAAACTATATGACACTGAATACTGAAATTCTCAGCAGGGTACATCTTTTTGTAATTTCCACAATTTACATTTCTATCTTATGCCAAGAACTGAAACCAACAACTTTTGACTTGTTAAAATTTTGTTTCCTGACCTTTACTGATGATTTCTTTGGCTGGGAATAACTTAAGAAATGACCGGATTTTGTGAGAGACAAATTTTGACATTAAATGGCAGTGACAAGGAACTCTGACAATCATTTGATGCTACCAAGAAAAGGATGTTTCAGTCCTCACAGATGTCTTGAGGAAAACTCTCGTTGTCACCCTCTGGGGAAATGAGAAACAACAGTTTCTAAGATCTCTGGGTGAACCAAACAATTAAATACCAAAATCTAAAGTGGTCAACTAACCCTGTAAGACAGTAAAAAGCTGGTTAATTTCACAGGCTGACAGTATACACCACCAGCAAAGCTCTGTCATAAAATCTGCAGTATTGACCATAGGAATGACATCAGATTTTGTCAGGAAACATCACTCACATTAAGGCTGCATTTTTCAAGAAAGTCTGGCATCCAGATTTCTTGGAAACTCAGTGAGAACTGGAGATCTAGTCATCTTGGAGGTCTTTCTAATTCTGCAGATTTAACCCCACAGCTGTTTTTCAGATACACACAGGTGCCCTAGATATTCCAAGGAAATTGATCGTGGGCACCTGTGCTAATCAGCTTTGCAGCAATGCTAGGAACTTATCAGCAATAGGCTCCATGCTTAAATAAAGCTCTGTATGGTTTTCCAGTTCATGACTACAGCACACTTTTTTAGATTAGTTAGTGTGCTAGGCTCATGTACACGTTCAAAACCAGCACCTCTACCACCATAAACCAGTTGATTTTCTGGTCCTAGCTGGAGCAAACACAATATCCTGTGTGTAAGTCAGGCAAGCCATATTCTCCCACTTTATAGGCATTCTTTGAAGATACAGCAAGTGGTATTTGTAACTCAAAATAGGCCAAATAAAAAAGATATTAATAAAGATGTTGAATATGAATTTACATCTATCTCAATTAATACAGCTATTAATACAATAAAATAATGTGTTTATTTTCTCCCTTTAAATTTTCATAGAGGAATAAGATCAGTTTCGATGAAGTGAGACTGGTAAGAGAACAGTTATTTGATTGTAGTGCTCATGGTCAGAGGAGTGACACACATCTAAGATGACAAATCACAACTGGAGGCATGAGTGCAGAGAACACGAGCATACCAAGGATACCTTCAAGCTAGCTTGCACAGGGAGCACTAGAAAAGCAGCGCCAGGACTTAGCAAAGACTGCTCACCCCAGTGATCTGCTGGGCAACCAGCAACTCCGGTGGTGGCTCATGCTTCTGCTAAAGAGTGTGTAACAGGCATGCACAGGGTTTAGCCAGGAGGATTTGCTGATTTCACACACTCTGCTGGCTGCAGTGCAGACGTCCTCTTGGGATACAACCTGCCTTGGATGCTGCCTGCAGCTTGGCAGAGTGGATGCAGCTTCAGGAGCTGGAACAGTTTTTCCAACCCCCGCAATGGGACAGAACACAGTGAACGTTGTGGCCCATTTATTCTTTCACTCATGAACAGTGAGTCATGAACAACCTTACTCTTATCACAGCCATGTTCCCAAAAGATTATTTCTTCCTAAATAAGGCCTAAAATGATTGCTCTGATTAAACCATTAGCATTTTTTCTCAAGGTTACTGCACTGTTTGGGTCAATATTACCTACTGTGCCTTAAGAACACAGATTTCAGCCAAACCCATGCTGCGAACCAGTCGTGATTTGCCATAAAAAATGTCAGTAATTCTATGTTGGGAACAAAGCTTTCAATAAACAGTGCTGTGTCTAGTGCGTAACTCTGCAGGATTCTAGGACAATTTACTGTGGACTACACTGTGTTCCTTTGAATTATTTCAGTACAGGTTTGTGAAATTGTTCTTATCACAGTCTTAAATACCTTTGACAATGTGTCACACCAGTTACATTGTTTGCCTCTATTAAGTATCCCAGCTGGCCTCTAAGTCAGGCAATTAAATAGATCATAGCTGCATCAAGCTCCAAAAACATAATCATTGTTATGTTGTCTATTCAGATGTGCAATTAGTCAAGAAACCCACACATCTATTTTCATGTTGATACAGGCAAATCTCACTTGAACTCTTTGATCATCAATGATAAACTGGAAATGTTGAAACAAAATTCAGAATCCAATGTAGTGAGTTTTATTCTCAGATCTTATAGCATCTTATAATAAATTCTGGCAGTGCCAAAGGAAAATACATACATATGTGGACTCTGAACTCAGGATTTGGTGACAATGTGTATATCCAAAGAACTTTTGTTCATTTTTTAGATAATCCTGAGCCGAAAATGCCTTTAAAGATTTTCACATTCTCAGATATCACCAATATATATGTATTAAAAAATATTACTATTTTACTGTAGCGTGGAAAAATGCAGCTAATGAGAGTGAAGTCATTTGTATTGTCTGAGACGAGGACTGAATGCGATGCAAAAAAGGCATTGGAATTAAAATACATGGGGAAGCCCATGTGTTCAAAAGTAACCTAATTGTTAACTAAACCTAAACTAAAACTAACCCTCTGTTTTGATTTGAATTATATACCTTGTACTATTTTGCTTCTCTGAGTACTGAATTCACCTAAGATTTTACACAAGGAACATGCATTGTAAGAGCACGAAGCAGCCACAAACTGATTTTAGCAGCCAGAAGAATTTCATAGAATAAATACTTATGTTTCTTTTTCAAAGGCTCTCTAGCTTGATGACTAAAGACACTGACTGCCACAAATGGGGCGATCCTGAAGCTGTTCCCCCATATCCCTGCCCAAGGAACTTCAGTTCACATACCACAGACACCCTGCCTCCAGCCCTGCAGGGACACGCCTGCTGAAGCACAGTCTCTGGAGTAAGTGGAGAGGACACTGCACAGTGCAACTTCACTCTTCTCAGCATTACAGGTGTCATACATGCATTTCTAAAGGACAGAAAAGGACATGGGTATTATTATGTCCTGTTCATAGAAGAAACAGGGAAATACGTAGCAATTCAAAAGCAGACTACCAATATCTTTTTTAAAAAGTATATTACCAATGAAAATATCTCTAAGAGAAAATGTATGCTAATAAAGACTATGCAAATGTGAGGAATAGTAAATCAGTTACAAAAACTGCAATGACATTATGTCTAACGCTCATTAACAGATGAATATTAAAAAATATAGAGGCATCTGTAGTTCATTAAAACACTAAGAAATGTCTATACCAGCCTCCCATGAGGATACCTGTCAACATATATAATCTGAAAATATTGTACAGTGATGAGTGGCATTTGTGTACCTATCTAATGAGCAGATAAGATGCACCCAATTACATGATACGTGCACGACAAAAGATGGTTTATAGACAGTCAGGGATATGTAATGACATTTTAAGAACTAGTTATATAAGTATAGCTGGAATTTAAAGCTTCAGTTCTTTTAACTGTGTGGGCTGTACAAAAGAACACAGATACAGCTAGTCACTCTAGAGAAGTAGGATCATACTGGATAGACAGTGACTTATCCTGCCATTACTGGCATTGTGGAAAAGGCTTCCATGAATCATAGTTTAAAAGCTGATGAGCTAGGCAGGAGTAACAGACATATCTATGAGAAACTGGTTATTACTTTTCCTTAATTGAAAATTTTAAAATCCTATTTTATTTATAGTTTACATGAGTTCTCAAGTATATGCATTTTCCTGTGAGAGAAGGAACACATAAGCCATATTTGCAAAGCTACCTGAAGACATATTATATTCTAGGCAAAATTTCAGGCTCAGGTATTTTCTCAGTAAGTTGTATCACACACACAGACACCTCCTCCATGAACTTTCTGTGTTCTGCAGGAACTTCTTTACCATCCACATAAATGTGGCAACTCTCTAGCTCAGCCAGCTTTCTCAGCAGCTTTATAGAGCTGTACAGCAAGAGAACTTATGGGCAGTTCATGCATTCAAAACACAAGGAGATTAACATGATTCCATGGTAATAAATGAGATATAAACAATGTAAATACATAGTCTCTCGCTAGATGTGAACTCTGACTGATTCTGCTGGTCAAAGAGTGAAAAGAAATCTCCAACTGATTTTTTAAATTTTGCGTCTGAGTCATGCAACAGATGCCAGTGATGCCAATTATTTACAGGGCAGTAGCCAAAAAGGCCCATCTTGCACCAACTCTCATTTTATAATTTTTCTAATCAGGATCAGTGAATTTCTTTGTGAACAGTCACTATTGTAATCTATTTCCCTCCCCTAGGCCAGACCACCTTCATGTGGGATCAGTCTCTGAACTAGATTAAACCACCCATTTGGAGCAGTCCCTTACCTTGATGTACACAGAAGGGTCTACAACAGAATGGCAGGCAGCAAACACACTGCTTGTATTGGACAGAAGAGCACACCAGTGCTGGGCAAATTTTTCTGAAGTGGGAAAAAACATCATTGTCCATAGTCACTTAAACCACATTACTGTCTGAAACAATATTCTTATCAGGTATCACATTGAACTAGAATGTCCTGAAGTGTTTAGATAATGCTGGATGGAAATACAGGTCATTAACTTATCAAACGGATAAGCATAGTTGGATGGATGACCAGCCATCCTCCTAAAAGAAAGGTTTCACCTTTCAAGTATTAACATTATAACTGCAGCTGGATTTTCAGAACATATACAAAACCTCCCCATTTTCATTGTTTTTCATCAAACTTTCCTAATTCTTTTCAGCCAGGTAATTCCTAATAGTCAAGTGATAACATCAAGCATGTAATAACTAGTGAGCTGTGTGGCTGTGAGCTGCAGCTTTAATTACATGTGGCAGTACCTAGGAGAGGTCAGTCCAAATCCTATATATATCCAAATCCAGTCACAGTGAGAAATCAGACAGGACACCTAGTACAGTGGAATGCTTGCTTAACTCAGCACTGTTGATAACTTCTTCCTCTGGATTTCAGCACAGCTGTAACAACCTAGACTGGATGAAGATCTTGCCCAAATATTGGCAAGCAAGTATACTCTGCCTTAAACCTAAATTGCTGTCATTGATGCTCTGTGTGCTTTTCAAGTCATCAGTGAAGTTGGCTCTTTCTCCAGTAGTGCTGTCTTTTTGTTTTGAAAGCAAGGCCATCCTCTTAAAGACCTTCAAAACACAATGTTTTTTCTCTAGTAATAGCCTCAAAGGCAGAGGGTTTTGATGTTTATGAGATTTATAAAGCTTTTTTGATTATCCATCATGTGAAAATTATTTCACACTGATAAGCCAGGGATGAAAAGCCTGGTACCTTTATCCACACTGTTTGAACAAGGATCTTCAAAGCTGTCCTCCACATCAAAACAGCTGGCTCTAGTTTTCCATGAGTTACCAAAAGCAGAAGCTGAATCTTCCACAGCTCCAGTGACTGTTCTGAAGTCATCAGTCTGGATGTTATTGAAATTGCCACAAAGACCTTGTGTGGGAGGNAGGCAAAAAAAAAAAAAAAAAAAGGCAAAAGAAAACAAGAAATCGCTAGATGCATGAAAAAAGGAGTGGTTTCTAGATGAACACACTTAGCTCTATAATGGATCTTGCCTGAGAGGAACCCATATTCCTTCGGAGACTTCCTGATGTTCCCACAAATCAGATAGGACTGTGTTTAGAGTGTAATTATTATTTTTCTGCATTACAGTAGCATTTAGTGATAGCACAGGGGTTGTAACTGCTTAAATGTGCTTCAGTAAACAACTGGCAGTAAATGTGCTGGCAGACAGAGAATATCTTCCCCAAAGGCTTATAAAAAAAGGAAATGGCAAAAGAAAAACAAAATGGGTCAGAAAGACAGGGTGTAATCCCATTGAGCAAATAGGAAACAGAAGCACAAAAATCTTAAATGGAGTAAACAGGAGATTGGTGGCAAAACCAAGAACATAGTCTGCATTTCACAAGTCTCTGATGAAAGCCTGCTTAAACAGATGGAGTCTAAATTATGCACACTCTAAACATCACAGAGATTTTCTCCAGCACACTGAAGGGTTTAGCCTTATGTGTCCTACCAGATGTGCGATTCTGAAAAGAATGATCGACTGTTATGGAGAGCTGCATTACAGGTTTCATTTGCACTCGGATATGCACTCCAGCTGAGCTCAAGATTTTGATGAAAAATGTAGATTGTCTGAAGATGGTGATGCCATCTAAAGAAGAAAGAGAAAAAGAAAAAAGTTGTATGGACTTGCAAATCTTTATGAAGCTGAGAAAACAGGAACTTCCATTTGCCAGTGCATCCAGTAAGACAGGGATTCCCTGTATCCACCTAGTATCCATCTAAAAATGAATAGGATCATGTTCTTTTCAGACAAAGGAGTAGGAATCCCTCTGCAAATAGATGTAGGCTACTCTGAGGAAGGTGTGAAGAAGGGCATTTACCTTTGTTTACGGGCAGCTTCACAATGAAATTGTTCATGTAGATATTTCCACAGGAACATATTTTTATAGTCTGCAGGGAAAAGGAAAAAAGCCCACAGTACTGAATGCATATGACATAAGACAGACAAGAGCAACCTGACAAGCTTCATTAAGCATTAAGGAGTAGCGTCTTCAAAATCTCATCACCTCTGGTGTCAGTGTAACTCAGTGTCCAGACACCATACCGGAAAGTAGGGAAAAAGAAGTGACCTACTGTGTATCACTAATTACTCACAATTACACTAGTTACTCACAGTTCTTCCTAGTGTGACCAATACATTCTTTAGGCAAGTCATTGTCCTTGAAGTCCCACACTGAATGATCTCCCCAATCACCACAACTGTGTCATCAGTGTTCTGAGAAGACATGAAAAAGGTATGTGCAGACATTGTTATCACGTTACAGGATGGGAGCTTGAAGAGAAAAAGGTGTCACTGAAAGGCTAAGGAGTAATGAAAGAACTGGGGTATCTGATCTCTAACTGCAAACTGTTTATTTCATTGCCAAAATCAATAATTTTCACTAAGTTTCCTTTGCACTCTGTTTCCTTGCCATCAGCTCGTGTGGACCTCATTTGCAGGCATTCACAGATAATTCAATCTTTTTGCAGAAATTTTGGCTCATCCACTTCCTTCTGACAGTCACACATGAAGAAGACTTCAGAAGAAATGCCTGAATCAACACTAATAAATTCATTAAGAAAATTATTTCATTTTAAAAAAAGTACAACTATGTTGAAGCTGCAAAACTTTGAAGCTAAGCATCAGCAGTTGACTTGCAATCCATTGCAAATTCAAAAATTTATGGGGTTTAAGACTGAGCATGTGTTGAAGTGCTTTGCTGGACTGGTGCCATTTAATTAAACTAATTCATATAAAGCTCCAGCACATTTTAATGCCTCATTCTACTCAGGAGATTTAGGAGTGAAAAGAGAAATTGCTCATACCTTAGCTAAGACGTAATGACAGTTGCCATGAAAATTGAATCTCTTATTATCGAATGTTGTTATATGGAATCCTCCATCTATGTGGCAACTTCCAGAGCAGGGCAGAGAGATACAGCTCCAGTGGCCTCCTTTGCAAGTACTGTGCAAAACCCAAAAAGCAGCAGTTAGAATAAACACACATTCAAGGGAGCAAAGTTGATACATCATTTGAATCTGCACAGATGCAGCCTCTTTGTCTTTTTACCTCATTATCTTGGCTTCTTATGAAAACCCTGTGGGTGGAAGCCTTTATATTAGGCCCTTAAAGTGTGAGGGTTGAATTCCTCTGAGTGAGAGAGTTAACTGCACTGGGCTTTGAGCTGACTCCCTCAGAGACACACTGAGATGGGAAAGCAAGACATGGTTTTCAGGGCCTAAATTTTTTACTAGACTTTTTAAAGAAAGAAAGAACCCCTTCAAGCAGGATCTTGCAACATCTTGTGCTACTGATGCAACTGTTCAGCAAGTCACTGGTGAATGTTTCAGCGGCTAATTGTGGAGGACGTGAGATAATGAGCAATTCTCACACCTGTGCACACAAGTAGAAAACAGCCACTTAGGCTCGAGCTTTGAGAGGAGTAAGTGAGGATGTGGCAAGATGGGAACCACCCAGAGCCCATTAAGCTCAATCACTCAAAATTTCTGGGATTTGAGGAGCATTTCCTCAAATGCAGGATATATTAATCCAAAGGTGCTTGCAGAGCGTTTGGCCATGCACTGTACCGCATTTCATTCCTCCCTATAGTAAAGCTTTAACCAATGGTCAAAAAATGGTGTTGTGTTACAGGAGCTCATATAACACATACAGAGTAAGAAATAAAACTCTTTTGAGAGTAATATACCTTATCACCTTTCACTAGTGCAAAATGGAGATGGGTTCAAGCTGACAGCTTTTTTCCTAAATCAAATAATTCTTAAGGATCAGGGTGTCTGAGATCTGGCCTTTAAACAGCCTTGTGCAGATCCAGATGTTGTTTGAAGTGCAACTTTTTAACACGGTATGACTTCTCGCCTCACTCTAGTGGCCAAAGTCTGAATTAATCAGCGAGGAGTCTCATTTTACTACATTCTGAAATTTTGAGCTCAGTTTCCACAGGCAGTTTCAAGTGAGGATAGGTAATAACTATGTGTGGTTGAGGAATACATCTGAGTTTTCCTACAAATGCCTCTGCTTTGTTAATGCAATCAAGACCACAACAGTACCAGTTCTGGCAGGGAGTGGAATAAGTTCCTCCAGATGAGTAGACTTTGCCTTGAAATGTACAGGGGCAGCTGTCTCTGGGGATGCACTTCTTGCTGCTGAGGTCATCGAGGATGGTTCCTGTTCAGATATATTGGCTAGTTAATATTCCTTTGGTAAGTCTGGGAAATAATATCAAGAAAGATTAGAGTAAGGAAAAAACTCTGGAGTATTCAGCATTTCTTAAATGAATGGGATACTTTTAAGGGAAAACACCACACCAGGCCCTTTCAGATGTTAATGAATGGGAAATATTTCTTACTAGAGCTCAAATGAAAGCAATGCAAAACTCAACATTTCCTGTCACGAATTTTTTCACTGTGAGCAGGATTATCAAGTGCCAGACTGCAAGGGTGTGAACCAGTTTCCATCCTTTCCTAATAGTGAATCTAACAGAAATCAGAACCTCATCTTAGACTATTTCATGTGCAAATTTACAAATGCACATACCTGGAAATGCATTTATGTTTTGAGACACTTAAGCTACAGCAATCTAGTGTCATAGCAGGGAAGCATCTCACCAGACATCTTCACCTGCATTCTTACTGTCTAGAGAACACCTCTTTCCACATCTGCACCATTTTTTCCCTGTCTAGACCTTAGAAGTCCTTGCCTCTCCTTCTCCAGTGTCAGGATCTTGAATCTTCAGAGATCTGGCTCTTCCAAGAAGAAAGTTATTAAATTATGCTAGAAGAAGCAGTTTATTTGTTGTGTGAAATGGTAACAGAAGGGAACAACCTCCCTTTATGTCCCTTGATGTGTTGTGATCATTTGCAGAAGTGAGCTGCCTTACCAGGAGGACAGAAACAGCCATCTGTACAGGGGGCTTTACAAATCTTGCTCCTTTCTGGGTCTGCACATGTGTCAGCACAGGAATTTCCACATTCCATGTACTCCATGTTGTTTGGGCATTCCTGATCTGCAAGACCAAACCAAAATGGAATATGTTAATGGTGTATTTATAAGATCTCTCAAATTGCTGTGTCATTACCCAACCCCTTCTTCCTCCCTTCCTCCATATCTTGTTTGCAAGACTTTCTATGCCGATATGTCGTGTTTGTTTAAAGTCTTAAAGGAATGTTTTATGGCCACTTTATCTTTTGGACAAAACAGTGCTGCTGGGAAATATGAGCTATTTCACAT
The DNA here is from genome assembly GCA_013390045.1 of Picathartes gymnocephalus. Lineage (NCBI taxonomy): Eukaryota > Metazoa > Chordata > Aves > Passeriformes > Picathartidae > Picathartes > Picathartes gymnocephalus. The sequence goes on from WEKY01062687.1 coordinate 36,099, forward strand.
TACTTTACTAGCTCAAGGTTGGTTGAAGTCATGATACAAGCAAAGAACACCAGAATCATTTAGGGAGTCATAACAGTTTATTTTTGCCTGAAGCATCAGTCCTTCTGGCATTAATTTTCTATCCCAATCCACACCAGCAGTTTGGGTGAACTACCTGTAGCCTTCCCCCTGGATTTACAGAGATTTCCTTCTCAATAGCTGGACTACTGAGTATGAAAACACAGGGTAAGATAAGTACAAACATATCGTACTTCTCAGTAACTACTTCTGTCTAGTTGTCAACATGTTGAAACAAGGCACTTTATGAGTTAACTGTGCATGGTAAAAAAAAAAAAGAAAATAAAAGAAGGAAGGAGGAAACCTAGTTGTATGGAGGCGGGCAATATCAAGGTATAGTTCTAATTTAAGAAGCAAAATCAAGTTAAATTTGTAGAAGCTTTTCCATTAACAATGTTTGTGTCGAAGTACTTTCACAGATTGATTCAAGGCAGTTACCAGAGCTCCTAGCTTTGCTCTGCTGGGATCACAATACCTGTGTAAATGTCTAACCTGAAAGAAATCTCCAGAGCAGTAGCTACTTACAGCAGAGTTCTTTGGTCCTCCATTCCCCAGGGTCTCCCTTCCTCAGGACACAGTCTCGAGAGTACTGGTTTAAAGTGCTGCATATGCAGCTGGAAACCAAATCAGAGTGAGAAGAATTAACTGCACAGTGGCACATATCCTCAGCACAGGTCTCTATGTAGTCATCAAAGGCAACCACTCTGGGGCAGTTTCCAAAACGGGACATAAGTTTCTTGCATTCTTTTTTCTATTAAAAAAAAAAAAAAAGGACAGGAAAGAAAAGCAATACTTCACATTTTACCACCTTTTAGGTTTTTGAATATACACCCCAAGTTTTGATGATACAGTTCCAGAGTCACAGAGTAATTCAAGTTGGGAGGGATCTCAGGAGATTATCCAGTCTAACTTTCTGCCACAAGGTCCTTTGCCTTGGACTGGAAGCTGTCATTCAATTGGGCATTTTCCCAATATCTATTTCTTTAACACCATAATAGGATATTCTTTCAGCTATAAGATCATAATTTTGCTCAAATTCATGTGTAGATTTCTGAAAAATTCAGTTTAGTTCATGCTCTGTAATTAAGACTTGTTTCAACAGTCTCTTCAACAATGTAGGTCGGGAGGGTTTGTATTTCTTGGTTCCACACACTTACATATGTACTGCATCTATTGTCTTTCCTCCTGGGATGTCTTCCAGTGTGGTCATCTGGGCTCACATCAGCACACTTTTGTGATGGATCCTCTACTTTGTGGAAGTTCCCGAACTGTCTCGGATGCATTTTATACCCTGCAAAAATCCCCAGATGCATTTCAGTAACTTCCTGGAATTCTTTCAATCAATTAATGGGCTATAAAAATGCACTTACTCTTCGGGCTCAAAGGCAGTATGCACTTCATAAGATGCCCAAATTTAACCAGCATCCATATTTGATAGAGGATGGCAGCCTGATATAACCTTCTGTTGGGCTAGAGTCAGGAATCTGGCACACTTGTATCAAGGCCTGCTGTCATCCTAGGCATTTAAAATCATGTGAGACTCTTGACCTTTCTGTTCCTTCCCATCATTTCCAAAGACTTCTCTTTGTTATGGGTCTGTTTGATCTTACAGAGTTTTCTGTTTGCATGTATAATACTCATACAGGTATTACATAAAGGGATGTTGTAACTTTGGCTTAAGTCCTGCAACTGATATGCCAGGATGAAGGTTTCTTTCCACCATACAACCTGCTGCAGGATTGTAGCCTCAGCTATTTGCAATATCTGAAGGTGTCAGTGGATGGCACCGCAGTTTCTTCAAAGATACTTTGTGTTTTCTCTGATGTTTTCATTTCATTATAGAGGCAAAAATAATCACACATAGAATTATTAAAATGGAAGAACAGAAAATGCACTCATGCATTTTATTAAAGTATGTTATTGTCAGTGGGGAACCTGGCAATGTAGCTGCATGATAGTCAAGCAATTAATTTTGGTCAAAGAGGTTGGAGACTCTTACAAATATGAAAAGAGCTTAAAATCCCAAATCATCTCAGAACCTCTTAAATACATCTCCTGTATATGGAAATGTTCATGTGCCTGTCAGAACATCTGAAAGCCTGCTCAGAGGAAACAGATACCAAGTTTCATGTCATGTATAAGGAGGTCTGTTCTGGGTGGAATATGCTGTATTTATGACCTACCATCCAAAATCATATCATTCTTCTCATTGCCATCATAGTTCCCACATAGACCACATATTTTCTCTTTATATGTTTCTTCCAGGTCCAGCTACAAAAGAGGAAACACAGAGTTTAAAGGTTTTCCCCCACATCAGCAGCACTTGTTACAAAGTGATTCACAACAGAAAAGCACAGAAGTGTGCAGAATAGCAGAAGTGCTCATTCCCACTTTGTAGCAGCCTCCTTTTCTGATACAAATCTCTCCTAAAACTTATCTGCAGACAGATTGAATTCAAATGGGAAGCTTCTCCTCCAGCAATTGTCTTTCCTATCCACTAAAGAGGTAACTGAAGCATGTTGGATACTGGATTAATCCCTGGACCAGTGTCTCCCAGCATGAAGCCACTGGTATATAGACATTTGGTGTATCTTGCACGGTACCACAGTTCTTCTCTGGGCAGGTCAGACAACTGTGCTCTAGTGCTGGCTGCTGTAAAGGACCAGTTTCTGGTTAACTTTTAGCCACATCTGATGTGTTTGCTAATCCATAGGGTGAATGGAAAATTTTATACCACTTCTAGGGGGGTTCTGCCCAGCATTATTAGTTTAGCCCATACTTAGTGGAAATAAAGAGCCGGGTTAGCACACTGTTGCCTTGCTAGATAAAACTATTGCACCTTATCACTCCTACATGCTTGGGGGACAGTACTGATCCCATTCAGGTCCACCAAAAAAAGGCAGTGCTTTTCCTACAGTTGTGTCTACTCTACAGTAGTGTACAGGTACTGCCTTTAACACTTTAGGTATTAATTAGTACAGGGGAAGAAAGGAAGGAAATACTTCAATAAATCAGAATTTCAATATCACTTGATTACTTTCGGATATTTTTTCTCTCTATTCACCTTTTACTCTCTATCTCTCTGAATGGCAAAACATGACACACAACTTTCATTTAGTTAATCTCAGTCCTGATTGTGAAGAATAAGGTGTTCACACACAAAAATGTATATG
>WEKY01062693.1:0-19493 GCA_013390045.1 Picathartes gymnocephalus
TCGTGAGGCAAAAACAGGAGGGAATTTTGATCAGTCTCTTATAAGAGAGAAAGGAAATCTGAATACATCCTGTTTGATTATTTGCTTGTTTGTTGGTTTGGTTTTTTGTTTTAACCAGGAGAACCCATTACAGGGCTCTTCCTTTGGGTTGAAAAGGATCTTTGCATTTGACAAAAACCTAACAGTTCTGCTCATGTTGGTTTTTTCAAATCTGTGCTTCATATACAAGTAGGAGTAATATCTGTCCCTTACATCTTCCCTGAAAAGATAAAAGGAGAAAACTCACTATGGTTATATTACCGTCTAAGTTTTCTAATTTTGTGTGCAGCTATTTCTATCCTCTTCCCATTAACTAGAATAAAATTCTAGTAACTGATTTTACTGACATCAGAATTATGTTTCATTTGTATGTACCTCTGTATCTCTCTAGCACTGTTCAGAAAAAAAAAGTATTTTGTTGCTTCCTGAACACCTATCTCTACATGAGTGTCTCTCAGAGAAGCAACCTCTTCATATAAATTCCATACTCATGCCAAGACTTTCAAAGAAATGTCTTTCTCTTCTTATTCCTTCATAGGTTCTGTAAGAAGGCAATAGTAGGGATCAAAATAAGATTTTAAAGTTATAAACTAAGATAAACACATTCTTTTCCATACAACATTCAAGTTTCACATTGTCACAGGATGACTAAGCATCATTTCAAATAGAGAGCATGAAAGAATGACATAGATTATGTTATAATCTTTATATTATAGGTCATTTATGAAGTAGCCTCATTATAAAAATTACACAAAATTATGACACTTATGTTATTCTCAGACAGATGAAACAGAAGAAAGATACTAACCTGGATATTATGAATAGACACCATATTTCATGTATTCATCAGCACAGCTAGATAACCAGCTAGGATCATTTTTTGTTTCTTACACTGACACCGTGCAAAGTGACACAAGTAAGATAAGAACTCTACCTGGTTTTTTTGCATCAAAAAGTAGTGAATCTGCGAAAGAGAATCTATGCAATTGGACAATTCTATTGGACATAGAGAATACAAGCTTGGGAACTAGCACATCAATCTAATTCCATTATTTTAAATACAGGTATGGTGTTGGTTGCTCTCATATGAAAAGAATCATCTCAAAATGTAATAAAAGTATTGATAGCTCCTTTACAGCATTTGGTGCACAAAAGTTTAGAATTTATAAACTTAATATAGCTATGAGGACATGAGAAAAATCCTAGCAAGATAAAACCATTGAGTGACATACATACAACCAGATAGATTTCAAAAATACTTGGAGCATTGTCTTTTTTTATCCTAACTGTTAATGTAAGAAAACTCTTAAATTCATATAAAATTTGTATAGTAAAATTTTACCTGGCTAGATATATGTTATTTAATCTTCAACGCAATGTAATATTATAAAAAATCCATTCGTTTTTCTTCAATAATTATTTCCCCAAATTCAAAAGTGTAATCTTTAGGAGCTGTTTGCCACTAAAACTCATTACAATTCTTTCTGAAATTGGCTGTAAGCTCTCACTTGTAGCAGATCAGTTTACTGAAATGATGTTGTCTAAAATTGTCTGTTTCATCATGGAATGAGTTCTGCTGCCCAGTCCCTTTAATTTATTCAATAAAGAGTAATATGTTGAGATATTTTTGTAGTCCTAAAATATGACTGAATTATTTTTTTCAATTACTTCTCAATACTCAAAACTGTGTATTATTCCTAAAAAACTTTCCCGTTTGATTATTCCTGAATTATTTTTGCACATAAGTCATTACTTACACAATTTTAAAAATATTAACGAATCACAACTACAGTTTTATTTAAAGATCTAGTAATAGCTCTTGAAAATTTTCAGTGTCTGTGATGAAAACTGTACAAAACTTATCTTCACAGAATTATTTCTTTAATTATTCTGTGACACAGATTTTCCTAATTATATGGTTTGGGAATATTTGGGAAAAAAAACATAGTGAGACAAGTCACAGTAAGTTACAGTTCCCTTTAAATGTGATGTCAGAAGTATTTATGCTGCCATTTGAAACAGCTTTCCAGGTTCAAGGGAAGTCTTTCCCTTAGGAATTTTTTTACCACCAGTTGTCACATTCTCAGGTAGATAATAACTCTAGAATTCTTAGGAGAAGTGTTATTAATCACTTTTTTGAAACAATTTGTTCTCAGACAGAATGTTCATAAAAAATGAACTAAAATAAATTGCAGATGAATAAAGTTGGGTCAACGTCATCTAGATGAAGAAGACAAGGAGAGTCTAGCAATATTTACTGAAGCATGAAAAAACCTAAACAGAAACCCCACAACAAAACAGAAGCTCGTATGTTTTACAGGTTAAAACTTTTTCTTTCTTTCCTCCGGAAAGTATTTTTTCACTGTTATATACATCTTTGATATCTTTGTGACTTTTTTTTCATTAATTTTATCCTTGATTCTTTTGTGATATTATATTCTGGGCATGTGTAGATTGGAAAGAAATTCTGGAGGTTTCTTATACTTCTGTCTGAAAATTGAAGCAATCAAGAAAAAAATAGACAACTGAAACATAAAGCTCCATCATTCCTCAAATTTCTTTTAGCTGTTGTTTACATCACATTGTATTATATTTGCACAACAATTATTCTAGTAATTCTTTTAGGATCAGCATAATGTGATTACAACCCTGCGTGTTTGCTAAGATGGACATCTCATCTTTTCCTGTGCATGAGATCCAGTGTGAATTATCTTTTATTTTGAGCCTTTTTCTACTATGATGATTCCTTTGATCATGAAGGTTCATTTTACCTCATGAAAATGCACACGAAATATCTGCTCTGACCCTGATTCTTATTCAGTAAAAGTCATACTCTTCTTGTAAGCCATTAGTCCAGACTTTTCCTCTTCATGTCTGTTAATGAACTAAAGGCCCTTTTTCTTGTATATTGTAGTTTCTAACTGGAAGAAAATTTCTTTACTACTTTCAATTAATAATAAAGAAAAATAATTCAAAATAACCTCAAAGCTTTGGCTGAATATATATGAATAATGATGGAGAAAAATATTTCCTTCTAATTATGTTTTCTATTGTTTTTATTTGCAATGCATTCCAATGTTTATATATGCAGTGTACACACACAACTTAAGATATGTGTATTCTTTTAAATTAATAAGAACTGTAACACCCATTCAAATTCACAAGGTTTCTCTTCATGAGCTACAATGATGTAAAATAACTATTGAGAAAATTGGTTCTATCTCCGTTCACTTTTAAACAGTAATTTAGCTAAGAGAGGTTGTGCTAATTATCTCTGCACAAGCTGTTCAAGTTATACTAGGTCACAAGTCTGCAATTTATCCCTGACTAACTGTATTGATTTCTCCCTTGCCAGCTATAATCAGATAAATAAACCAATAAGCAACACTTGTTCTTATCATCTCTGCAGTTCAACAATACTCAGCTTAATTAACTGCTTTCTGGCAAACACCCCTGCAGAACTTACCCTTTTCATATCTAACTGGCAGATGAGCTATCTGCTCATACCTGATATATCATTTCCCTAATAGCAGAAAAGTAAAGCAAAGTGAATCCCTAATGACCATATGCCTGCTTTGGGAGTCACATTCCACTGCTTTAGTCTTGCTTTAGATCAATGTTTGCATTGTTTGGGGTTTTAACATCCTAATTTGCTGGTAATAGCAGCTGTTCTCTTAGCTTATGCATGGATACACTTATTTACTCTTCTCTCAGCTGCAAACAATACTGTATTTTTGAGAGATTAATTCTGAAATATTTCAACATCCTTGGATTTGACTCTGCTATTTTTGATTTCTGTTTCTCTGAGAAAGTAAGAAGCTTTGAACATCTCTTTCTTGTTGACAGAGCACTGACACAGCTGAACATGTTACCAGGCCAACCTTTTGAAAAAGTAGATCTAAGCAGCAATCATGGAAATTTGTTTTAATATTTAGTCCTTTTCTAACTGTGAGCTGGTTTGAAAGAGATTTATATTAGCTATGCACTATGACTCAACCAGAGTAGCACCTTTCTCTTGGATCCTTGTCTCTTGAAGTAGGCAATTATTCATTAGGAAAGTCTAACCCTGTAGCTGAGATACAGAAAACATACCTGAAATTTCCTTCTTTGTTTAAAGTGTATGAGAGGTGAAAACCTGGATCTTCTATATCTAGGTGGATCATTATATCAAAATGTATTCTCTTCAGCTTAGGCATTTAATTAAGAAACACACACTAGGAGTGGTAAGACATGTAAGAGTAATTCTTAAATGTATTAAACACCTCATGGACATCTTTATTCTACAATATTAAAGGCAATTGTTTTTTCAAAGACAAAAGATGTTGAGATCTCTACTTCTGTTTCAGAGGGAATAAAACAACTATCAAGATCTAGATTTTTTTTTTCTCAGAAGAAAGCATGCTACTTTCCACCCACTCCTATGTATTTTGCACACAAACTGAACTTCACTCTAGATAACAAAACCAAAGGAGAAGTACATGATTAATTTTTTAATAAATTTCATTTTTAACATTTTTTAAAAATGTTGCATTAAATTTACTGTTTACCAGTATTCAATACAGAGCCGCAAGTGTGACTGCAATGAGTAACTGGGTTGGCTTTGGAATTTCCAACTGAAAATTTTCATCTCATAAAATCCTCAGACTTTTCCTTTCTGAATTTAACCTTCTAGAGTTCATTTACAAGCCTTATGATTTCAAGGATTTATACTCAATTTTAATTTCGCTGCAATATATCTGTTTGCACCTTTTTCAGGATTTGCATTGCAGTTACACAGCATTTTTTTCATGTTTGTATATAATGTAGGAAAAAGGTCTATACACTCAAGATTTAAGTCCAAGTGGAATAGAAGTAATGTTTGTTTTGGGGCCTTTTTATAAATTCACATGCAACAATAATTGTTAAAATAGTAGTTTGAACTAGCTTATACAAGGCTTTTACACCTTCAACAATAAAAACAAGGTGAGAAGAAGAGGTTAAGGTAATCAGAGAAGTTACAAAATGTCCAGGGAAATGTAACATGGATTATTTTGTGCCAATGAAAATTCAAAAATTTGCATTCTGGACCGATGTGAACAGTATGTGAACAGTTTGGAAGTGAAATTGGAGTAGCCATCATAGTTAGTTCTGTCAAAGTACATTACAATCTAGTGGTGTTTTCCACTGGGATGACTAGTTTTTTTTAAATGTGGAGATGCCTCAAAACTGTCAAATGTGGCTACCATATGTTTTATGAAACTTTATATATCTATTATCCATATAGGCCGTAAGAGTAAAAATGGAATGTAGTGAATGTAGTGAGGATTTATTTTAAAACTTACTAGCTTTATTTGGAAAGGAAACATTCCTACTAGTCTCCTGTTGAACTATTTCAGTATTAACTGACTATTGCAGCCTTGTGTTGTACCACTTAGCAAAAATACTTTGCAAGTTGCATGGGGCAGCATCTCACATTAAAATTCAGTGTAAAATTTTCAGCATCATTTCCCTTTACAAGAATTCTGAGATTTACCAAGCCCAAAATTCATCTATGCCTCACTCTATCCACTTTTCTAATATAGAAATTATCTACCTGGTCTGAACTACTGTTCCTGCTGTAATTGGTAAATCACTGACATGTGCCCCTGCAGGATGGTAGTGTGACCCCTGCACTCATTAATGGGTGTCTGCTCTCCTTTTGCAGATGAGTTAACTAGCAGTTTCACTGCAAATCTGAAAATGTTACAGAAAGTGGCATTTGTGTTATAATAACCTTTGTAACCCTCTGACAGCCCTCGAGCCTGGAGCTCTGAACACAGTTTAATATTTTCAGATAAATGACTGTGGTTTTCCAGAGGTATAATATGTGCGTATACAGATTTTTAATTAAGATCCTCCCTAGGTGTCCCTGAACACAGTAGCAAAATACCATTAAATTACGGGTCAGGATTGGGCCCCTTTTGCATAAAAAGGGTAAAATTGCTTTGCTCATTTGCGCAGCAGCCAAATTCTGTTAAACAATGTAATAGTCCTGTAAGTGAAATGTGTCCTCTCTCGCTCTTCATAATGCTAATAAACTCTAGACCAATAATAAAAGATTCTTTAAATTTTCATACTCAGTCAAGAAATTGTTAGAGATTCCTTTAATTCTTTTGAGTCTAACACATAAAACAGTTTTTTGAACTCTGCCTGGTCTATGTCGGTATCTCAAGCTGTTAATTCACTGTGATTCATGTTCCAGTATTATCTGCCTTACTTTTATATTGGGATCATTGCTACTACTGCAGCACTCTAACACATGAAATATATTGGTCCAATATAAAAAATTGGATCAATTTCTTGGCCTAATGTATCAAGCAAAAATAGGTAGGTCATATATTGTCCTCCTTGGCCCTAAAATCATGAAAATAGTGAGAATAATTATATAGAATTTCAAACCAGCGTTGCCACTGCTGAAGTTTGTACATCAAGGTTAAAATGACTCATTCAATATGCACATAGACTGAAGGCCAGATTTTCAAAAGAAATTATCTTTTGCTTCAGCAATTAAAAAGAATCTGGATTTTCATAAAACTCAAGCACCCAGCTTGCCAAGTACCTCACACAATCTGGTCGCTAAGTTTAGTAAGCTGTCTTAAAACTACAGTGCTGTGGAAACTAATTGCGGTTTTTATGGCGGAACCTAAAAGTTTTTTGCACCCTGTTTCTGAGAGGAACAGAAATAAGTTGAGATATTCACCATATTTACTGCATCCATTAAAGATTCTTCAAAGACAGTACACAGGAATGTACAGTTTTGCACATCATCAATAGCTTGTGGCAGATAGTATTCGTAAATAACACCAGGTTAGGATGTAGGTATCTTGATAACTAACTTTGTATATCTGATCAGATGATCATTTTCTAGTTGCACTATATATGTAGGAATTCAGGAGGGGAGTAAATTGATGAAACAAAAGAAATATTTTCTTCCTTACACTATTTTATTTGTAATAATCTTATAGTATTTTCTGACAAAAGTGTGGTGAGTTAATTGTCAGTGCTGCTAATTCCAGGAAATCCTGCTGTGCTCACAGTGCCGAAACTTGGGGAACAAGCCTGTGTCTCTCTCCCCCATATTTCATTTTCACCACTAAACTTCCCATGCTTATTGGTTTTATTCAGAATGTATTAATAATATTTTTGTACCTGTTTTAGTGGAAGGTGTCCTTGGCCAAGGCATAGGGGTGGGAGGGGTGGGCCTGGAGCTCATCTTAATGGTCGTTTTTAAACCAAACCATTCTATGGTCGATTATTCTATGATTCTTTTACTGGAATGCTGTCAGGGGGAACATGTCCATCTTTTAGGAGACTAAGGATGGAGATGGAAACAAATCAGCACTGAATTTATGTTTTCATTTCTTTCTATGTATAATTTTCCCACAGATCATAGCTTACTACTAGCTTAATCCTTGAATACAGAGCATAGATGCATAATGTGGTACTCTTTTAATAGGAGTGACTTCTGTTACTTTGCACTGAAGTAGTTTTCTCTGAGAAAAAATATGTCCAAATATTTTTTCAGTATATTCTCAGACAGTAAATAATTTCTCCTTTCTGTGTCAATTGTTTTCTCACTCTGCTGTGCACAGAACTAGAGAAAAGGGAAGAGGAAAACTTAAATAATAACAAAAATGACAAATTGCACATGTTCATGTGAAAAACTGCTAGACTTGAAGCCAGAAATGAACTATGTGAGCTAACGCAGAAAAACATCTTCTGACGCACCTGACAAGTGAAACCAGTTGTGTCTTAAGGCACTGGTGTTGGTAAGTAAATGGAGAACAGCCCTATTCCAACAGCCATATTTCAAATGAAAACAGCTAGAATCCACCATGAATTTTTCTCACCTAAAATTGCTGTTTTTCTGGTAAAAGAAATAACATTTGGAACACTTTTTCTTAATATATTGCAGTGCGAATAAGCACTACACATGTTTAATAGTTCATTATGAAGAAGTTATTTGTGTGTTGCAGAAAATCTTCCTAGAAGCAGCACTTTCAAGAATGAAAACCAGTATTTAGGCTCTTGCATCACAAGTCGATAAACCAGGCAAAGATATACAAGCAGCTGACAGACCTTTAGGAAATGTTTTGCAAGTAGCTGCTTCGGGCTTAGACTCCCTTTTATATTTAGTATGTAAATTCAAGTGCTCTGATAGTGAAAATCTCTTTTTCATAAGTTGGCTTGCAGTAGAATAAGAATGCAATCTATTCTTTTCATTTGAGGGAACATGCTTTCTTCCTCCAGATTCTCACTTTTTCATCTCTCTTCCACTCATGTATGATCATATAGATATGTAATTTCTGCATAAATCCAGAATCTATTAAAGTGTTCACTGTCAAAACTTGTGGCTAAAGACAGTTAAGAATGTGGTAAAAAATCCTATCCATGCTGATACAATTAAAGCTGATGAATCTTTCTTGTGGTGTTTGGTATCATTAATTGATCAAAGGAAAGAAGAGATTCTTTCTCAGTTCAAAGTCTATCTCCATTAGGGGGCTTTGCTAATACAGCTGTTTTCAAAAGTTTCTGTACTTCAGATTAAATTTTAAAGTAAATTAGCTAAAGTGCTTATTAATCAGCTTTCCCTCCTTTCTCTCTGTTCAGAAAGGCCCAGTCTGGCAGGACTTTGCTCTTATGCAGCTGAGCAAAAAGAATGGATGGGTGCCAGTATCAACGATGCTCAAGCAGGGTGAGATGCTGCTGGGTTCTGCGACTGAAACTCTTTAGGAATTTTAGGGTAAGTAGGCACTGGAAAAAAAAGTAGAAATAATTTTAAAAGAAAATACCTGTTATGACCTTCCTTCACAGAAATATTTTCACTTGCCAAGAAATTACATCACCTGTCTCTCTCTGGATCCATGAATTTTGAATCTCTTGCTGAAGAGTATTTTACTAAGAGAGATTAAAAGTGCTCCTTTTTTCCATCCCTTCTCCAGGTCTGATCTAGCTCCATAGTTGAGGCAAATTCTTGAGGAATGGAAGTTGTGACTTCAGATGTTGTAGCTGTGGTGGAAGAATAAGAAGGTCTCTAAGCTGAAGGGATTCATGCACCAGAGTAAGTTGGGACAATGCAATCATACCTGTAGTGCTGAAACTGGAGAGGTGAAACAAATTAAATATTGAGCTCCACAGAAATCATGGAATATCTTCTTTTCTTTACTTGTAAACAGATATGTTAGAACCAGACTCTCGTTTCTACAAAATTATAATATACTTTATACTGACTTACATACTTTAGCCTGACGTTTCAGTATTTCAAATGGAAAGCAGAACTATATTTTGCTTGACTACTGAATTTCACTTCATTTTATGAAGCAAGTTACAAAATGCTATAAAAGTTTGGAAGCAGAAACCTAAGACTTCAAGTTATGAATACATGCTGGAATCCACCGAATTCGTAGCTAACAGAGAAAATTATGGTGTGTCCTGAAGGAGCAATACATGCTCTCATATACATTGGGAGTGGGTATAGGGAAAAGGTCAGAATTTATGTACCATGGCAAGAAAATTACTCTAGGTGCTGCAAAAGGTAATTTCTTTCCATAGGGAGATGAATTAATAGATTAAATACTGTTGAATTGAGTCTCAGCTCTGATAATTATCCCAGAACTATTCATCTATTCACAGAGGAATTAAATGAAGTTATTCTGGATAAATCAAAATATTTGGAAATTTTGTTAAACAACAAGTTTAGACAACTACAAAGTATATATCTGTTATAAATTGAATGTATTCACACAGAACGGTGCTATACAATGACCGGAAATTAAACCTTACAATGGAAAACATAAGCTTACTTCGATGCATCAGTTTCCCCAATTGATTCTGTAGAACTATCCAAACATTTTTTTATCTTTATCGTCTGTGGCTATGATTAAGACCTTGCAAAAGCTGCACTTAAATGAGCATCTCTGGTACATGATGGTAATATAAACAAAATTTATACATGAAGACTATAAATCAATCTAGAAATGCCTGCAAAGATTTGAATCTGATTTATTTCTCAATCCAAATCAGATTATTTTAATTGAATTGATGGTATTTAGAGTTTTATCTTAGAAGATATAATAATAATACAATGCAGGTATATGAAAAGCAAACATTAGGAAATGTTGTCAACAGTGGTGAATGAGTGATGTTCTTCAAAGTACATGAGTATAATTCTGGCTTCTTTGAGGTCAAGTCAGTCCTAGGGGTGCTAGGATTTCACAGACACATAAGACATAAAGCTTCACAAGAGTTAGGGCTTTATACATCATTGATGTCCAAAAATAAAATAAAGGAATGAATACTTCTACAACCAGTTCCTCTTTGGTTCTAGTCAACAAAAACAAAGCAGTTGATAGAAATTACAGAAAAAACTGCAAAAGTAAAAAAAAAGAAATTGAAACTTGGTTTCATAATGAAAGTGTCACATTATCCAATAAGGAAAAGAGATTAAATAGTCCTTCAGAAAACCTGTCAAATCAGATGACTTAATAAAAAATACCATTATTAACATAGCAGTATTTTATCATAAGTCATCGCAGTTATGAAGCAGATTGACAAGGACAATAAATTCTGGCTCATTTTCCACCTGTAAATATTTTAAGGTGTTATCCAAGTTTCTTGGACAGCTCTTAAATTCTCTAGCTGAACTATGAGTATATATTAACCTTTAGAGTTTATTGGTTTTAATTAGTTTTCCTGGCAGCAATGACCGTGAGGGAATACAAAATGCACTAAAGCACACAGTATCTCAGGGTATGCTAATAATTTTCCTTGACCAGTAATTTTTGAACAATTGCAAGATATTGCCAATAGACCCGCCATTTTTTTGTGAAAGCCGTACATCCATAAAGTAACTTTATTTTTTGTGAAATACAACAAAGTATGGCAGTCTTTTACTGCTGTTAGAAGAACAAAAAATTGTTAACAGGGGAGATAAAAAAGGTATATGTAGAAAAAAGAAGAAGGCAGCAGAATATATAGCAACAAAAGGAATTTAAAAAATAAGAATAATAGAGCAAAATGGAAGAGGAAAACAGCCAATAGTAAAGAGTGTACAGAAAAAGAATTACAAATTCAAAGGAAGTCAGACTGGAAATAAGGAAGTGTGACACACACACACACCAAAAAAAAAAGGAAATAAATTTGAAAAGACAATGCAAACAGAAAGAAATATGGGAAGAAAATGAAGCTGTCCTATTTAGTGGTCAGTTGGGTGGCAAAGAAATGGAAGATGGATATATACATAGAAGAATGCCTGCAGGAAAAAAACCCACCAAACACAAATTCAAGGCAGCCCCCTAAAATTTAGGGTACTTAAATTTTGTATTTGACAAAGAAAGAGAGTGGGATATTGTTTATCCATCATATAAACAATAGAAATAGCATATAAACATATATGGTAGGCCACTGAATGTCTCTTGAAATCTTAGTTTTATGCCATTCATTTATTCTGTAGTGTGGAAAAACAGTGTATATTTTCTTACTTTGCTGCAGGTGTTGTTTTCTGAGGTGAAGTAGAAATAAACTAGAAAAGTCTGCTGATGAGGTAGAAAATGCCAATGGGCATCTCCTGCCTGTAGTAAAACCTAGAGGTGTTTAATATGAGATGGTGTTTTCCTTTCCCCTCTGATTTAGCAGCTTGCAATGCTCTACAGTATGACCTGTGTTAATGGGGATTAGCATAATTTCAGAATACCTTAAGGCCATTAGTAACAAAAATCTGCAAGGTCAGCTAAAAGGTGTCTATTTGATTACCATAATGACTGCATCCACTTGATTAATAAAGTCAGCTTAGATTATTGTGATGTAAAATGAAGCAGTTTGTATACATTGTGCTTTATCCAGAAGCTATAATTTTCAAAGTAACTTCTGACACCTAATACAATGTAGAAATTGAAAAAGTTGGAGCCAACAATTTTTCATTTTGAAACATCTTTTTTTAAAGTTGGAAGATGCATATTTAATGGCACACCTGAAGCTAGAATATTCTATTTTTTGTGGCAACAGTAACTAATTTATAGTGACATTTTGATTTTAGGATACGAGAGAGTACCTATAGCAGGACAGAAAACTTTTTAGCATTGTGTAGTATTGCCATAAATTGCATTCTCATATTTAATTACTGCTCAAAATATCATTATATTTAAGTTCATGTGAAGTATTTGAGGTAAGTTATTAATGATGGTATAAATATCGTATCCAATTTTAGTACTTATGATTAAGACCACTTTAGCTTAAAATTTATCAATAATTTATAGTGTTAAATTAGGTGGATCTTAGGAAAATTTTATGTATATTTCTTTTAGAATTAGAGATAGTAAATAGTGATTATTGAAGAATTAGGGATATACACAAAGGTCAGAAGCTCCTACAGTAATCTCAGTATGGGATGAAGAACTCAAAGTGTAAGAAAGGGCACTTGTGCCTTTGTATTTCTGATTGCGTCAGTAAGTTCTTCCACCCTTTGTACAAATGACCCAAATCACTGCTCTCATCCATGAAAACAACGTTTTACTTGTACTTCATATGCGTGTATTTCCAGAGAAAAACCTAAAACTATGTTGCCTCATGGAGAATACCTTTGTTTTTCTATAGGTTCCACCCAATATGTGCATATTAAGGAAACAATAGTCTTTTGTGGGGTATTCTAGGTACATGGCAATATCTCATGGGCACTACAGACTGCTTTTTCATCTCAATGGTAAAGAATGATAAATGGAATTTTCAAAGGTGTTAATCATCGAGTGTCACAATATTCATGTTAAGTACTTCTTAGAATCTAATCGTAATTATTCAATGGTATTTCAAGAGTTTTTCCTTCAAGCAATGTTTTCTGATTTCTAATTAGAAAATTAATTCAATCCAGTTGCTGTATAATGATGAACTGTGTATTTTTTGTGTAGTGTCCAACTCATTCTTCTTCCCTAAGAGATGGTTTACTTGGGGTTTTTTATTAATCTCTATTTTCCTGCTACCCAGACTTCTGCTTCTGGAAGAGACACAGGCTGCTAATTATGACAAAGTACTTTTCAGTCTTAACACATGCAATCATTAAACACAGAAGGCTCAGTGTAAAATATTACCCCTGTAAAAATCAAAATATAGTGACTATCACTGGCTGTGTTTCAAAACTAATAAAAAAATGCCAACCTACTTGAAGTTAAGATGCCTATAGGAACAATACCTGAGAAAGCCTTTCTTTCTCTGTACTCTTTCACTGAATTTGACAGAATGAAACAGAATAAAAATATTATATAAAGCTGTGTGACTGAAGAAAAAGTGGTACATGAAGTTGAATGACCATATGAGATAGATGGATGGTAAGAGTCACTGTAGGCCAGAAAGGCACTGGAATAAAAACAAAGGTAAATATATAGATTAGGAAACTATAGTCAGAAAATCTCTGTGTTCAAATATGAGAACAAACTGAAAGAACAAAATAATGCTTTGTATATTAAAATAATATAATTCTTTCAGTTAATGTGTCTTACTTCATAGTGCAATGGTAAAGCATACAGACAATTGTGGAGCAGACTTCATGTTAGCTCCTAGTACTATCTATATATGTTTTACATAGAGATGTATTATAAATTTTCTATATTTTTTTATTTAAATACTTTATATTTGTAATAGACCATAGTAAAATAAAAATCAACAACTAAACAAAATAGATGGACTTTTGAGGAGGAAGGATCAGAATCTGGGAGTTCAATAAAACTAAGTTCTTTTACAGTTCTGGGGTAGGGTACTTCTTCAGTGGAGAACAGTAGCTTATGAGGAAGAGACAGAAGGCAGTTGCTGGTAGCCCTTTTGCAATTAGGGAATTCTTTGTCAAATTTAGGGATTAAAGATCTACTGTGCTACTCTAGCCATTAATGTTAGGAAAAAGGCTACTTACTGAAAATATACTGTAGTTATTTTTTGTCTGTCTATTATGCTTTCAACAGTGTACCCTTATCTATCAATTCTCTAGCACAAAATTTTATATTTCACTCACTAAGAAGTGAAAATAAAAGTTAAGTTCTAGTTGGACAGAAGGATATCATGTGAACAAAAATCAGCCAATATAACTATTCCTATTTCAATATTATTACTCTTTAAATTAAGAAAAAAAAAAAAAGAAAAATCTGTATATCTAACATTTTGACAGAGTATTGATGCTTTCTGCATACCAAATTTAGTCACATTTTAGTGCTTAGAATAGTTTTATAGAACAGGTAAGTTAAATTAAATTAAATAAACATTTCTAAAAAATATAAGCAGATTCACTTAAAAATACAGAAATAACAGCACAAAAATAAATTCATTATTTAGTGTGTCATGTACCTCACACAACATTGGTGATTACCTTGAGAATTAAATTTTCTTAAAGTCTACAGCTGTTGTGAATTATACTAATATGGCATTTTAACAGCATACTGAAAAGGTTGCATACATTAGTCCAGATAAACGTTTGTATTAAGGGGAAATAAAATTACAACAGAGAATAAGAAAATGGATTTCCAGGAATTAAATGGCCAAGGCCAGGGGAATACTATGCATTTCTGCTACAGGCAAAACACTGAAAGGGAGCATATGTCAGCTTGAATATACTTGAGGCTTGAGGAAGGCAAAAAAGCTAAGCCATCAAATTTAATAAAGGAAGCTGAGAAAAATTACTTCATGCCAAAATTTGATCTTAATGTGAATAATTATAAAATTATAATTTGGGCTTATAAAGAAAACCTGGAAATACACTGTGCACGCTACTTTCAGGAGACTAGAAGCATGACTTGTTCTACTGAATAACTAATCATGAAAAATATCCTTCTATCCTATTTCTACATTAACAGTCTTTTGTAAGTACACTTTAAATATTCTGTTTGCATCTTTACTTTATAAGCCAGGCTCAGAATTAAATTTGTAACAAGGAAAAATCCCCAGAATTTTAGATGCCAATCAGGTGAATTGCCCTCAGGAAAAAAAATCAGTCTCATTGCCCTTGTATGGAAATCAAGTAGTAAGGGATAGGGAGAATATGTGTGCATACATATATATCAAGGTTTCTCAGCATGTCAGAACCACAAGAGACGAAGAGCACTTATGGAGCTATACCTTCACATTTTTCTTCTCAGTGATTTTTTACAGCCTAACAATTCTTTCATGCAGTGCTCTCTACATATATTGTAGAGGTAAATATATTAGAGACAGGAAACATTTGTTGAGTCATTGCTTCATTTATTTTTCTTTCCATGGAAAATGACTCTTTATAGTACATTTACCAGTGATGACAGTCTTGGCACTGCTTTTTATCAGACCAGTGGAACCACCCATTGGAGAGCGCTCAGGCTGTCAGTCGAAGTTCCATGAGCAATGTTTATAAGAAGTGAAGGATTATTCTGGGCACGCCACTGCTTCATACTCAAGATGGTAAGGAAGAAAGACTCCTGCAGTCATGTCTTTCTCAGAAGACTGTCTGGGATCTTGTTTGGGATGTCTGATACAATACTGTGCTTTTAGAATTAATATGGCTAAATACAGATTTACAGTTCTGCTCCATTATCCAGGAGCCTAAATAACATATGTTGTATACTTGAGTTCTTGAATATTCAAAGTCCTTTTTGTATGAAGCCATGCATCTGTATCATTATATTTTCTTCTGAAACATTTAAGATGCTGTGTCAGGGTGTTCTGCCTTGGATGCTCTGCCCTGGAATGTGGTCAAACAATTCAGACAATGTCGTGTTTGCAAAATTATCATTAGTGCATTAAGGGGGCACCATATTCTGGTTTTAGTGTTGAATTATGCTAAATCCAGCCTGGCAACTAACCCCGAACTAGCATCCTGATAGGGGCGCAAAGATTTGGCAGAAAAGCTCCTAAACTGACCTGGAGACATATAACTGGCAGTCATATCACTTTACACTATAAAAGTCCACTTCCATACAGTCAGGTCCTTCTGACATATTCTCCTTTGAAGTGGATGAAGATTCCTTTCTTGGGTAGAGGATGCCCCTTCCAGGGATACTCCTTGGTGTTAAGAGAACGAGATCTGCGCATGAGCAACCATATGGTGAGTTATATCAATCTCTACTTAATAATTGTTTCCTTTGTTAATAATTGTTTTGATATATTGCACTATCCTATACTATACACTACTAGTAGTTTTAGCTTTTATACTGTGTAGTAAATAATTCTGATTAAGATATTTTATTTAATCATTTGTCATAATAAATAATTTTATAGAAATACACCCAATTTGCCATCTTTAATCTTGTCAGTGTTAGTTAAATCATTGACAAAGTCTGCAGCCATGCTCGGGGTCCTCTCTCAGAAGGAGTTCAGAAAGCAAAGAGGTCCTCTCTGCACCTTGTGGCTCAACATCACAGCTTCTCTAACAAACTTTGTTTGAAGCTACTACTCCATCCGAGACAGACACCTTGCTATGTTTAATAATACTAAAAAATAGACATATTTTCAGGTTCAGTGTGGAGATTTATTTCTCATTCATTCCATTGATGCTGGTCTTTTTATTTTTTCAACTATAAATTGCAATATTTACTTTTCCAGGATCACCACTTCTTAAGAGGTGGCTTCTACAATTCTATACTTTTACAGTGATGGCTTTGACTTATATTGCATTATCCTTCTCTTCTTTGAGGTAAGTAACGTGAAAGGATAGAGGAAGGAAATTACAAAATACGAAAGAATAATTAAAGCCTTTCCTGCAGTTACAGGAAGTTGTTAGATTGTGAAGAATATTACAGTTTGTTGACCAGCATAGAAGAATAACTGCACATTTTTTTTCCAGTTTACTAAAGAAAATACCTGACAACGTGCATTCATTCTATGTGTTACAACTTATGAATCTCCAGTCTGTGCAGGAATCATCATAGAATATCACATATGAAATTATTTCAATTTTCTATGGGTGAGCATATCTGGATGTCATAGAGGAAGATGATTCATTCCAGCTGCCTTCCTAGAAGGGTTATGAACTCCTAGCAGTTTTGTGAGATATCTGCCAGTCCTATAAACAGTGTCTTTGGTTTAACTAGAGGAATCTAGTTCCTACTCCAGTAGACTAATAGAAATTCATATCCTCACTTAAAAAAAGATTTTTTAGAAAAGTTATAAATACCCTATTAAAATTTTTTTTCTAGAAAATAAATGTCAAAATTTTTTACATCTCTAAGGATTCACTTTAGATGAAAATAATTTAAAAACATTTCTCATGTTTTCATAGCTACAGAATTTTCATTTATGATACTTTTCATAAATGTAAAAAAAAAAACCAAAACTGATCCTCTCCAGTCAGTATTTTCCTAAAAACATTCTCGTTGGTCTTAAATCTTCCAAATCTACAATGTGATTATCAATGTTACTTAATAATAACTGAGTTATATTCCAAAGCAATTATTTGCGAAGAACCTATGAATCTCTGTCTATAGCAAAAACAAACAAACAAACAAACCAGACAAACAAATTCCTGGAGTTTAAAAAGAACTCCTAGTAAAGGAATGTTTGGATAACTTGACAAAAATGAAAGAGAGGCTAAAGCTTGAGTGCTAATGCATGCCGCTTGTATTGAAAGCTGTATGGAGACAAAGATTTTTGACAGATGGTAAGCTTTTAATTGGATTTTGATCAGGAAATATAAACACTGAGCATCTGTGGTCCAGTCACTAGTTTTATAATTGTCAGTGAACTGGACACCTGAACTGAAACTATAAATATCTTCCCAATGAACACTGGCAGTTTCACTTTTGAAAATAACTTTTATTGGAATGAAGTCATCTGTGAACTGTGTTTCTTGACATCGATTTTTATCTTTGTAATAGATATCTCACTTACAGATGTCATGGTTTAGCCCCTAATGGCAACTATGCCCCACACAGACATTTGCTCATTCCCCCAAAGTAGAGGGGTGTGGAGGCTGGTGAGCCCACTAAGCCAGGGTCCATTGTGGTCCCCTGGAGGGACAGACCCTAAGTTGAAGACTAACCCCTTAGTTAGGGTGGCAGAAAAGACTTCTCCCAGGATACCTTGTGATGCTGTGCAAATGTACCCAGTTCTGCCATCCCGATTGGCCCATTGGCCTCCCTGCCCCTTTTCTCCCCTGCGAAGTCAGGGTCCAGGTTGTCCTCCCTTCCTCAGTTCCCTGTTGGCTCCTGTCCCCTGGCCACCCCTTCCCTGTCCTCCCATTGGCCCACACACTCTGGCCGCTCTGGTGTACCACCCCCAGGCCCTCAGATCGTTGGCCCTGATGCTCTCTCCGCCCCTTGCCTATTCAGTACATAACCCTGAAACCCCCCCTTTGTCCTTGTTCTTCATCCCTGCCCCTTCCAGCATGTGGATGGGCATTGAGGTTCGCTGCTGTGTAGACGTCGACCTCCACCTCTAAAAATCGCCGCTGGGAACCCACACGAGGACCCCTCCTGCCTCTGTAGCCTTATTTCCATGGGCTGTGTGTGTGAGAGCGCTGTGCCTTCTCTGCCCCGACCGCAGCGCCTTCCCCGGTGGAGACGCTTGCAGGAAGGTTGTGGTGCCGAGCAGCCTGCGTCTGTGCCGCAACAGAGGGGGGAAAGAATCCAAAGAATAGAAGTGAGAAAACTCATGGGTTGAGATAAAGACATTCGACACTTCCCATGGGCAGGTGTTCAGCCATCCTCAGAGAAGAGGGGCTCCATAACACGTAATGGTGACTTGAGAAGACAGATTCCATCCCACAGAATGTCCTCCCCGTCCTTCCTCTCCCCTAGATCCATGTGTTGAACATGAAACCATAAGGTGTGGGATATCCCTTGGGTCAGCTGGAGCCAGCTGTCCTGGTTGTGTCCCCTGCCAATTTCTTGTGCATCTCCAGCCTCGTGACCAGTGAAGTGTGAGGGGCAGAAAAAGCCTTGACAAATGTCTAAGCACTGCTCAGCAATAGCTAAAACAGTTATTAACAGTTTCCAGCACAACCCCATATTAGTTACTATGAAGAAAATTAATCCCATCCGAGACAAAACCAGTACACATAAATATCTTGTAGTATCTTTGGCAGTAAATATGATTTAAGGTGTACCATTCTATTTAAAATGGAGATTCCTTTTAAAGTTATCTCAAATATATGACTGAGATGGCAGATCAGATCTTATTCAAAATTTTCTATTGGCTGGTAAAAAAGTTCATCTTCTTATAAAAACTATTCATTCAATATGTCATTTTGTGAGACAGACACAATTTTAGTGTTAACTTTGCACTGGAGCTCAATTTAAAGAAAATATATAAAAATTACTGCCTGAATATCATAATTTAGGCTGAATCTTTTACTTTGAACAAAAAATACCAGAACATAAAATGTTACAAGTTCAACTGAAGGGTAAAATTCCTTTGCTCATCTTCTAGAAGTGTTTCTGTTTCTTCACAATGATGCATTTTAAACTGGAATCTTAAGATCCTTTTTTTTTTTTTTT
>WEKY01062693.1:19510-54578 GCA_013390045.1 Picathartes gymnocephalus
TTTTTAGTATTAGTAATTTCTCTGTTACGCAGGAGCCAGACTATCCTGCAAGATGGACAAGCCAAATGCCATGAGTGATCTCAGCCCTGGTTGTGCCCTCCCTTGCAGGTGCCATTCTGTAGGTACTCAGCAGTTCAGTGGAACCAAGGTGGTACAGACAAGTTCAGCAATAACAGAGGGGATGGATGGGGGGAAAACGGAGGAGAGCAAAGTAGAGAGATGTAAAATAGCAACTAACCAGGAGAACAAGACGCTTAACCATAAATTAAGACTATTCAAGAAATAGTTATTACTGTGGCAATAACTCTAGTGGTATGAGGGTGGTGATTACATTGAAGAACACTACCCAAAAATTCTGTTAAGTCATAAAATACTGACCCAGAACAAAGAAGGGAAAGATAAAAAACATACAAATAGAAACTTGTCTGTTGTTAATAAAATGTGGAAAACTACAGATTTCCCTGAAATGCAAGTATGCACAGGACTTTAGATGTGACACCTTTAAATGTGAAGTTGTTCAAGATAAGACTGTCTCTTCTGCTGTTAAATTTTGTTTTGCTATCATTTCCTCTGGGAAATGGTAGAGCAAAATTCAGCCATCAGTTGGGACACATGGCTTTTATTTCACAGTTAAATTGTACAGACTATGCAAATGATCATTAATTGCTCTCTGGAGAGAAGTGTGCCCCCTTTTTGATCTATTGATTTATCCTGTTCATTGTTCTGAGAGTACAAAAGCATTGGAGGAACTGCACAGCATGCAGTTTGAACAGAGGTTTTCAAATAGAAGATGTGTAGAAATATAGTGTGTCACAAATTTAAGTTTGTCTGGTTTTTATATATTGATATATAATACAACTTTAGTAAAGGTTATGCAATGTTTTTACCCACACAATACAATTCCTTTTGATTAAGTATTTTTTAATTTACACTATCAAAATGTTTATAAGCCATTATTTCTCAATTGGTATAGTCAGTTAAATATAGGACATATATTCTGAATCTTAAATCTATTACTAAAATTTTCAAAGCTAGCTTACAATTCACATGTTCTCCAAGCCATTTAAATGATTGAAAGACATATGCAAGAAAAAATAACTTACAAAAAGTGCTGTAAACTTTAGAACTCTATTGGGCAACCTCAGAGTACAAAATAAGTTTAGCATTTCACAGTCTCCTCCAATGCTGATACTACAGTTGTGATCCCAGGCTCACTTAGGAAATAGATGTGGCAGGAAACTTAAATCTGTGAGTCTACATAAAGTTCTGAGCCTTTCTTTCTGTTTTCAAATTTACAAATAAGACTGCAAGTTTATTCAGAGTGTTATTATCTATTCGTTCTATGTCTGTCCATTTTTAAAATACATCCATTACCTTTTATTCTACATCAAAAATCGCCTGTGCAATACTCTACTGTCCAAAGCACAGACAGTACTTCCATGGTGATCTGTAAAACAGTTGAAAAGAGATTATCTTGCCCCTGTAGACACAAAAAATATCAGCCAAATTAATGTTTTATACTTCAACAGCTTTTTGTCTCTCTCAGATAGGAAGAATTTAACTTAAAAACCAGTCAGTTTTTAAAATGTATGCAGCTTCATGGCTGCTAGTCTAAATCAGTTATGAAAATAGCAAGACCCTAAAGGAAAAGGACAGTGAGCTAGCACATGATCATGTAATTAAATTAAGCCCCTCAGCCTCAATATCATTCTAAAAATACATTTATAGTAAGAAATGCTCTGGGATTGAAAAAAATTTGGAAATCAGAATAAAAATTTTTCTCTCTTAAAGAACGTAGGAAACATGCCAGTGTACAAGAAAAAAAATTAACTCTGATGCAATATTAACTTTATTAAACTTGTAAACGTAATATTTGTCAGTTAATGTTAATGTAACAACTCCTCAACTGGTGTAAATTAGTCCAATCTCATTAAGGACGACAGAATACACTAATTTACATGTGCCTAGAATATATCCTTTAGGCTTTTTTCTCTTGTACTCATCTATTCATGGAGTTATAAATAACACTTTATTAATAATAACAAGGAATAAATTTCACCAACAATTTCAGTCATCTACAATTTTGAAAGATCATTTCTGAAACCTATTATTTGAATAGACAGAGACATAACTCCTATGAGCACTTTCCTATGTGGGCCAATCCTTAGGAAATTCCAGTAAAAAAACCAACAACATTCTGACTTTTGTCATACTTCACATGCTCTCACAAATCAGAAAAAATTGTCCATCAGGGAGATATCCTTCAAACATATCTTTCGTTTGCCTGTGTTCATTTGTACGGTGATGACACACTTCAGTGACTGCAAGATCCAAATTATCGACAAAGAATTAACTGAACACATTAAGGCAATTGTTATGGAATTTTCATTCCTGTCCCGTTCCCTTCTAACTATGAGAACAGGGGAGGTGGTAGTGGAGTAGTTTTGTGTTGTGTGTGTGTATTTTTCTATTAACCCTTTTGAGACTGATAGCATAACTAAGAGACTGATCCTATATTCAAGAAAAGAGGAAAATAAGAGCAGCTAACAGAGAACTCTTGCATGAGCTGTGCTGGGAGGAAGTGCAGAATGTGTTGGAGATCCATTCACCTTGGAAGTCTACTGAAACCCAGTCTCTTTCTCAGTTGTGCCAATTTATGTGTTGGCTTTTCATCAACTTTCCTGTGAAGCAAGAAAGCCAGAAAGTAAGAAAGAAAGCCTTATATTTACATAAAGTAGTATTTTGTATTAAGGTGTTAACTTAATGTAAGACCAAGTTGTGAAGTTTGAAAAAACATACTTCATTAGGAATGCTGCTAAAAATAACTAAATAAGAAAAACATAGAAAATATTGGTGATATCATTTAGAGTTCCAAACATCTTTCAAAAAGCAGATGTAGAAAAGCATTTATGTAAGGAATCAATTTTTTCTTTGAGAGCTTAAAAAAACAAGTCCTTTAACAAATAAACATGTATGAAGTGAGTTAACATTCTAAATGTCAGAGAAATCTCAAATCTGACCTTCCTCTAGTTTGGAAACTGATAACTGAAACAGATAACTCTCTTTCAGACAGGTAGGTCACAGAGAAAATTGCAGTAGAAAATATATGCAGTAGCCATAGCTCCTGTTTTTGTTTTCTTTTTGGAAGTCCTTTAGACAAATCAAGAAACATTATACTACACAAATAAACACAAATAAAGATTTTCACAGTCTTCTCTGTATGTTATTTGACAGGTTGCATATATGAGTTCTCTCCATCCTAAAGCTAGCTATAGAGCACGTTTTCCACTATACTTCCTGCATGATATAGCAAAACTTCACAGAAATTAAAAGACAAAAATAAAAGAGTATAATTCCTCTGGGGCTTATATACCTCATATCCCCAATATCAATTGTCTGCAGAAGTAGACATGAACAGAATTCCCATTTTCCTGGATCCTTTAAGAGTATTTATTCTGCCTTTTTCTCAATTTTAGTTACCTTTATCACAGACGAGGAAATTAGCATTCCCTCTCAGCCAGAAAAACTACTGAGAAATCTTATAATTAGTTGCCAAACCATCTGGAAAGAATATAAAACATGTAACAGGATGGTGACCATTTCTTATTCTGTAATTTATAAAACTTAAGAATACAGGTATTATTTTAAATACAACTTTCTAACTTGATAAATTAAAGGAAGTCACCACTGTGGTACATCTCCACTCTTGATTTTAATGACACATCTCAGTGAAAATGATAATGTTCAGAAATTTGGTTTTTTGGATATGGTCAGCATCCCTGGAGGAAGAAGTGACAATGATGATAATTTGTCCTGTATACACTGGTAGCAGAAAATTTGGCAGCACTGCATGTTTTAAAGTTATGGGCTAAAGCATTCTGTTTGGGGCATTTGATAATAAAGTGGAATATAACATTTTATGGTATATGTTTAACAAGCCACATTTGGATTACTGCTAATAGTAGAAAAAAATCAAATATCAGTGTTGTGGTTTAAACTCAGCTGGAAATTAAATCCCACTCAGCCGCTTCCCTCCTCCTATCCCCTCTGGCGAGAGCAAGAAAAAAGCAGTTTCTGAGTTAAGAAAAATTTGCTTCATAACAGCAGCGAGACAAGAAACAAACAGTAACACAAACAATATTAGTGATAAAAGTATACAAAAGAGAGGATGATTCACACATGAAAAGGTGGTCACCACCCCAACAAAGCTCCCTGTGACCACCAAGACAAAAACAAAATGCATTTGCCCTTTCTCCTCACCAAAGCCACCTCCCCCAGCAATGATTTTCATGGAATAGAGCGGCAATCTAGACACACCCAGATGGCTCTAGACTCCAACCCCCTTGGCCACTGCAAGAAAATTAGGACACAAAGGATCCCACAAAATTAAACCTAAGTAAAAGGAGAAAAAGATGTCTATTTTTCTAGTAGAAAAAATAAAGTCTGCGTGGGGCATCAAGCATTGAAGCTCTAATGTACCTTTTGGTTCAATATAATTACTGAAGAGTTCAGGTTTGACCACTTATTATTTTTGGCATTATTAATAAGCAACTTCTACATATTCAGTAATCTAATTTTCATTTGATCATCTACATTGTACTGACTGATATTCAGAACTTTTGATGTTTGTAAAGATAGGAAACATTAATTTACAGAAAACCAACCCTTAGAATTATACATTTATTTTCTGCTTACTATCCAATAGCTAGAAATGAAAGCTAGAAGTTTCCCTGACACTTCAGGAGTGTTGGCAACATAAATAGGTTTTCCAGAAAGCACTTAACTGTCAAGATGGAATTTCAGTTTTCAGACATGTATTTTAATTAATATTTCCACATTTCAAGAACTCAAAAAAATATTTATGAGGTATAAGCCATGAAAATCCTGCTACATTTCATGATGGTTTATAAAGATTTTAATGTCTCACTAAACAGTATTTTGCTTTATAGCACAAGTTTCCTTATTTTCAAATATTTATAAAAATACAGGTTAAAATTAATGGTTTATTGTAGGGATTTATTTTTTCAAATCAGGCACCATTCCTTCATTAAAAAAGATTATCTGTATACCCAGGTTCATGACTTTGTTTTTTTGATCTTTAATATCATAGAAAAGATGGTATAATCTAAAAAACTGGGTGCTGCACCACAGAAAATTTAAGGTGATCTTAATTAATTTCCTTCCTTACAATTTAAGAAAATAGATGTTTCTTTATAATAAAGTATTTATATTTTTAACTAAGGCATACATTTCAATATATTAAATAACATTTGTAGGATATCCAGGGAACTCATTAAAGGCTGTGACCTTGGCTAAACTTTATTTAGCCTGGAGGTTATTTGAAATAGTGTGGTGTTTTTCAGATGTGGTAGTATGACTTCAGAATACTAAATACTTTTTGAAAAAATGTTGTCTTATCAAAGTAGTTCAAAATGAAAATGTCCTCTGGTTTTACTCCAGATGCTTTTATTTCACTAGCAAAGGAGATACAATGAGACTACAGAGAATACGGACACCGTTGTTTGTATTTCGCTGAAACCCACTGTGCTGTACACACAATGACTGCCTTTCGCACGCTCATGAAGTCAGCAATGTATAAAGGAAAGACATGATGAAAAGGGAAGCTCTAAGAAGGAATCTGATTTGGAGGAAAAACTTTTTTAGAAAAGTTGAACTGAGAAGGCAGAGGTTGTCTGCTCCAAAAAATTCATCTAGTAAACGCCATGGGGAGCCTGCTCTCTGTAGAGTAACCCCATGCAGTGTTTTGTGGAACATGGTAACAACTAGCCTGAAACTCTTCTGTCTTCACTTTTTCTCTCTATTTTCACTGTTTGACAGATAAAAGATCTATTTAAAATAATGAATTTTCAAGGTAGTGGTTTTGTCATTATTTTTTTTTTTTAAGATATGTAGTGGAGATGAAGAATTATTATTTGTATCCTAGTAGTTAATAACTAGTTAATTTGTCAATCCATTATTAAAATCTTTGCTTTTATGCAATCACACAGCTATGATGCTTAAGTCACCATGATTCTGGCTGTGAGAGTAGAGTGACTGAAGCATTTTTAAAGGAGAATATCAAAGAAGAGGCAGTGTAAAATTCAGATCTGGATAAAAGAGAGATTTTTCCTTCTCATTCTCATGTTGTTTATTTTCATATCTTTCTGGTTGTTTCCTTTAAGAAGCTGAGTATTAAGGTGTCCTCTAAAAATAGAATGGAAGATGGACAGCAAAGAGCTCACCAGCATATATTGAGAATATGTTGAACTCTTCTTTCTTTCCTGTATGGGATATTTCTCTAGACCTGAAGGTGGAAAAAGAATGCCAAATCCTTTCTTTTCTGAAACATGCAGATTGAAAACATTTGTAAAAAGATCTTTGCCTATTGCACAAACAGTAGCCTAGTGTAGTAGTGTGGAGGATACTTGGGAGAAAGGAAGTGCCATACACCTGATTGTTTATTGAATTTCACTTTCTAGTGTGAATCTCTCAGTGAACTATCACAAAACTTCAGTAAAGTAAGAGAGATTCTCTTTTGCTACCTAGAGTCCAAAGTATAAATCATCAACCTTTTAGCATAGACTTATGTTAAAATGATTAATAAGAAAAATAGTCGAAAATTAGATATCTCAAAAAACTTTTTGACTTTTTTGTCAGTCATGCAGGTGACCTCTCCACAGTAAGTCCAAAAATATGAGGACAAAACCATGGGAGCTGGAATGATTCTCTTCAGTGACTGAAGAACAGTGGTTAGATACACAGAGAATCAGTTTTATGCTCTCTACTTACCAGAGGTTAAAAATCTGGATTTTACTTTTTAATATAAAATTCCTCACTTCTTTTTTAAGAAATATATTTTTAGTTTTGGAGACTCTGGAAAGCTTTAAATATTCTACCATTAGTTTTCTGTGTGCAAAATTTCAGATGCCTAACTTCGGCAACAGACAATTTTATAGATTTAACAAAATATTATTGCTATTTAACATCCTTGATGAATACTGGTACTCTTACACTGCAGGGGCAATAAAAGAAACATTATACTGAAAAATCGTTGGTGCCAAACATTTTTAAACTTTTGAGAAAATTTACATATTTATAGGCAGTTTCATAGTTTGTGCCATTATTTACTGACTCCAGATATACGGACAGTTATTACCTGCCACACTGAATGACACTGAAAACAGCTGACTGAGAACATCAAAGGAATGAATCTCTGATAGAAAGTACCATGCATTTTGTTTTGCATTATCTCAAGGATATTCGTGAACTAAGATCAGAAATCTTAACACTTTTTTATGTCGAAAAGGGAGGGAGGGTAAGAAAAATCTGTTTTATTTTATAAAGCTGCTTTATCATCAGTGGAAAAATTCTTGCAAAGGAGACTATATTTATTTTGCCTCCCATTCTGTTTTCTAAAAGTTACTTTGATCAGTTCTGTTTAGATACTCCTGATGAATATATCTGACAGAAACATTCCACACCTTATCACATGCTTATACATCCTCATTTCTTGATTTTTCATAGGAAGAAAATAGTATGGACATTCGTAATCTACCCAAGGAGAGAATGTGATGGACCACATACTGCTCTTGTCTGCTATGATGAAGACAGATCTTCAGGGTAACAGTGAAAGCAGCTTCACTGTCCTTACTCAAGTAATCATCCTCTGACTGAGTGTTAGCATTACTGAATGTATTCACAGCTTATGGTAATGGAGTAAAAATTTGAAATTTAATTAAGACTGCTTTTCCTAGGCCGGGCTCTGCTTCCTCAAGTCATGTTGCTCCTCACTTTCCTTATCTCTGTAAAAAGGCTATGTGGTCCATAACTAACTTGCTGCTGCTGAAGCCAACTCCTTGCACTGTTGGCAATTCAGACAAGTCTCAGTGCAGATTTAACTTTAGTTTGAATTAAGAGTCTTCATAAAATAACTTAAACCTGTAAAAACACATAATTAAGTTACTACTACAATTATGTTTTCATCTTTTATGTATTTTTAATAATAAATGTCTCGTAGATGACTACTGCTGTTAATACTTTTTCATTTTCAGACCAATTTAAGATAAATCTTCTGTTCTTTGTACAACCTGCATTGACTTTTGCATCCCATTCTATTCCAAAAGATTTTAACAGGCTAGGAGAATGTGGCAATTTTCTACTGCAACTGTTATTACCAGAATTTGCATATCTTTTTTCGCTGAACTGTGGAATCAGCATTCCAATTTCAAGTGAGCTCTGGTTTCCAGACATGAAAAATAATTATGAGGCCTGGATAATATCAGCCATCAGATCACCTTTCTTGGATCTTACTATATTACTTCAAACATATAAATATATATATAGATGTATACATATACACATATATACATACATCTATATATATAAACATAGATATACTTCAAATAAACTTCAAACCTGAAACTAAGTTCTTGGAGAGCAGTGCTTTTCTTACGTGATTCTAAAAGTGCAGCCTTATACTGCTTGGCATCAAGGAATGTAGGAACATTAATATGTTGTGAGCTGAAGCAGTACAGAACACACTGCACAGCTGATGGCAGGGAGACTTCAAAACATGATACAGCAGAGCTATCACACAGCAGTTGGGAAGGGTCACTGAAGACAGTCATATGTGACTGTTTAAAAACTGGGTGAGACTGTGCTTGTGTAGAGGGTTAACTCTTTAAAATCTTCCTAGATCCTCAGATCTATAATCAAGAAGCATTTTCCTCACATACTGTGCTAGCAAAGATCTTGGACTTGTGGTGTTTGTTTAGTTGCTTTCTCCCTTTTACAGCAACTATCTTTCACAAAAGGACTTTGGAGACTGTCAGTCTTTATCTATGAACAACCTGGCAGACTTCAAGTGACATTAAAGGTCTTACTTTTGTTAGAGGGTGTGCAGATTTTCTTTGGCTTGTGTTACACTTGGGTGTGTAATTGTCTTTGTGTTCTTTCTAGATTATACCTATCCTATTGATAAAATTGGTAGGCTGACATGATGAGCCATTCCAGTCACAGGTTCCTACTACAAATATATTATTGACACCTTTTTAGAGTATTATGTCAATAACTTGGAGCTCAGATTTTGCCTCATTTCAAAGTTTTAAACATTCCTCTTAAAAAATTTTATCACCAGGCAAATTTTATAGATGACTGGATGATTTCAGAACATTCCTTTAACTCTGGGTAAGCTCTGCTTTTATTCTTGAAAGTTTCCTGACTAGATGCTTGTTTGGAACAAAAAGCATCCAGATTATCATAGAATTATGGAGTAATTCTGTTACGTTAGGGGGGGACCTGGGAGGAGAAGCAAACGACACTGATCCTCGGCATGACAGCAGATGAAGAGAGATTTATTTTGTCAGGAGCCTCTTTTTATAGGGACGATTCAAAAGCTCCCAGCTTGCCTCTTGATTGGCTCGGGTTATAGCCTGGGCAGGTCCTTGGTCAGTGTTGTATGACGTATCCCACTGGTAGAGGTCTCAGACAGGCAAGCTGTACACTGCAACAGTAACTCAAGCTGAAAGGACTGAAGTGAGTGCCCTGATTGAGCTTCCTGCACAAACCTCAGCTAAGAGGTCATGCCAGGTGTGCAGGGCTTTATCCTGTTTGTTCTTGAACACCTCTGAGCATGGACGGAGAGTGCATGAACTCTGTTCCAGGACTGGAGCGTCCTAATGACTGTGGTGGGTTACCTTGTCTGGCTGCCACATGCTCACCCACCCATTCCCTCACTCCTTTTCCTCAGTATGACAGAGGCAGAAAATAAGATGGGAAAAGCTCATGGGTAAAGGAAAGGACAAAGAGTTTAATTATCGAATACCTTCACAGGCAATGTGAACTGAGTTTGGGAAAATTAGTTTATTGCCAGCTAAAATAGTTTTGGCTAGTGAGAAACAAAAAAATAAAAGTGTCTTTTCTTCTATTCGCCTTCTTTTTTTCTAAGCTAAATTTTTCTCCCTCATTCCCCCATTGAGCAGAGAGGTTGGAGCAGATGACACCTCTGTCCACTGTGGTCACTTCCTGCTTTACCCACTCTGTTTCCATATCTCCATCTCTGGGATACATGCCCAGCTTCACTTCTGGTTGAACCTGTCCACAGACACATCCCTGAGCCTGGAGAAAAACCCTGGGTCCCCCGGCTGGGCTCCAGCATCCGGGCAGAAGGGAGGCCCAGAACTGCTGTAGTAGGAGGCTGATTTTAACATCCCTATTTCAAATCACAAGTTAAATCACTAGAGAAATCTGAGTCTATAAAGGAAATCATATAACTGTTTTTTTTGTTTGTGAAATTAGTAAGTATAACGTGGCTTTAACAGCACAAACAGGAGAAAGAATAGCAACAAAACATCACAACTGTAGGTTGACACTTACATAGACTTAAAAATCTCTTATCCTCTTTTCAGCCCAATCCACTTGTCTGTCCTTAACAGCAATTGCTTCCCCTTTTATTAAGGAGCTTTGAATAATTAGATTCAGCTGAATGTAATTAGCTTCCAGCTGGCAGTGCTTATCTAAGTTACATTGAATAGTGATGAATTCTGTGAAAAAAAAAACCAAACCAAACAAATAAACAAAAAATACCCCCAACAATAAATAAAGAAAAAAACCACCTTTTATTGTCGGTTTTTTATTCCCATTTCCTCTTGACTTGCCCACTAGGTACTATTATAAGAGGCCTTTTAATAGTGCTTAGGACTAGTGAAATATGTTGAGTTTTAATAGTACTTTAATGGTATAAAAACTGCTTGCTTTTGATACAAAATCTTGGTAAATATCTGCACACTCACTATTTTAGGCTTCTTTCCAGCTTTTCTTGTTGTTTCTCTCAATGATATAAAATTCAGGAATAGCCCTAAGATTTTTTGTTACTGGTTTCTCTACAGGTAAAAGTTTTAAGGTGAAATGTAACTAGTTTTTATTAGATGAGAGTAGAGTATCAGGAGATGCAGATCTATCAGACAAATCTAGGATTAAAGAAATTGTTTATTACAGAGTGCTGTCTGGAATCCCAGCACACCTTTCGTGGGTTCATGAAGCTCTTGTGAGTGTGAGTTAATTTCATTTACTTTAAGAATTTTGATGAAATAATAACTAATTCTTTCACTAAAAGAACGCTGTATTAATTCTTTATCTACCTGCAGGCACTCTGCTTTTTAAACCTTTCTTCTTTTCTCAGTCATATTTATCTCATTCTGCCCACCAAATTATTGGTATATCTGTTCTGTTATTGACTTTCAGAAGCTCTGCTTTCTTTTGCATCTTCTGCTTTCTATTTCTGCTAATATATTTCAGGTTTAATTCTTATCTCCTGAGAGGAAATTCCCAAGTATTAAGTTATTTCAATTCTGTAAATTTCCCTCTAAAAATCCTTTTTTCTCTCCCTTTCAAATGTCTTGAATGTATTTTTAGAACACTAAAACAAATAGAAGAAGTTCTATGGATTTTTATAGTTCTCTTTGTAATGTTTTTATTCTTTCAACTCTCTTGGCCTTTCTGCTCTATTTGGTTTTGTCCCTCATGTCTCAGTAGATGTTTGGAAATGTTTGTGGTAGAGATTAGTAGACTATTTGGTAGATGAGTTCTAAAGCTTGTCTAAAACAAATGCTATCTTTTCACTGAAATGTCTTTCCATTGTAAAGTACTGTCCTGGTTTGAACGACAGGTCTCTGCTAGGGAAGGCAGGAGCCTCCCTCGGAATGAAGAATGTGAACCCCTCCCCTCTGAATTATTGTAATTTTGAAATTAAGGGGGTCTCAGGCAAAGATATGGGAGTAGGAATAACAGTTCTTTACTAGGATTTATAACAGAGCAAACAAACAACAACTTTTATGGCACTAACAACAAAACAGAACCAAGAACCCGGTCCCGACCCCTGGCCTGAAGGCACTTTCCCCCTCGGTGTAGTGATGGTCACAGCTGGCAGGGAGCACGTGCTATGGTGGTTCAGTCAGCAGGGGAAAACAAAACGGAAGAGAGGCTTTACTTCACAAACCCCCTTGGAGCAGTCGATTCCAGTGCCCCAGCAGGATTCTTGGAAAGCAGCAAACTGGGAGGGCAGGACGTCTCGGCAGGCGGGGGAGCGGGGCTGCAGCGCAGTGAAACCCAGAGCAGTGCCGAGGGAGCGGTGGGGGCGGGGGGCAGCAGCCGCCCGGCTCCTAGCCCAGCGAGGAGAGGCAAGCTCAGGGATTCCGGGCACCCGAGCAGATGGCAACAGGTTCAGTGGCTGCTCTCACAAGCAGAGGCTCACCCAAGAGGCAGAAGAAAACAGCTCCAAGCCAGGGCTCCAGCAGCAGCAGCGAAAAAACTTCTCTCCAGCAGAGCTGCCTTTTCCCGTGTCCTTCTCAGAAAGCCAGTCCCGCTCCGCCCCTGCCCTCCCCTTTTACCAGTCCCCAATTCTCGAGATATTCCTCCACCCCGCCGCTTCGAGAGAAAACTCCCCGACAGAACAGTAAACATAGATGGCCTTTTCTTTAGGCCTAGGTATAGCCTTTGTTTTTCTTAAGTACTCAGTAATTAAGGCTATTTAGCAACTGAATGGAAAAAAATTCTATACTGTTAAAAGGAAACAAAGGGAAAGACAACCCAACCCCCAACAAGTACTGTGGGAGGAGCTGAAAACTAGTTTTAATTACAGCAATTTTAAGTAGATAGAGCAGGTTTTTTTTCCTGGATAATCAACAGAAAGAAGATAAAACAAAAAAACTCAAACAAAACATTGAGCTTAGACTTTAAAATTAACAAATCTTTACTCTTCAACAATTTTTTGATGCTAAGTACATCTATACTTTCCAGAAGTACAAAATAAGGGAAAAAAAATATTGTGAAGGGAAACCTGGAAACAATTTTCAGGAAGAATTTTGCCTGTTTAAGACTTACACGTTCCTGGTATTGTGCTCTATGAACATCAGGAAGCATGCAGTAGTGTTCCTCTGTCTTGTACTCTCCTGTCTTTCATTATTCTTTTCTAGCCTTTCAAAATAGCATATTTATATCTCCTTTATATATTTTATGGGATTTGGTATTTTGCATCTGAATGAATGGATCAGTTCCAGAGTTGTATGATCTTGTCTGAAAGCAGAAAAATTACATCAAAAACATGTGTGTTTTACCTTTTCTCAATGGGATAGTGATTTTTTTCTTTTCTTCCAGAAATGAATTCTGCGGTGTATATCCATCTCCTATAAGAGTTTCCTTTATAAAATTTGCACTGGATTGTTAAAATGTTTGTATCTTTGATGCTGTGTTACTACTGTGAGAGATGTTTAATATGTTTAAAAGGAAAGAAATTACCTTCTACAGTATTTAAAACAAACTTTAATATAAACTAGAATCCTTAACCTCTAACTGGATGGTTTTATTCAAGTATTAGCCTGCAGAGTGAATAGATAGGATATCTGACACTAGAAATAATCTGTGTTGTGTTAAATACTCCTTTTGATTGGGAAATAGATTAACTTCTAGGTAGACATTTTCTAGATTTCATACAAATCTATTTTAACACTGTCTGAATTGTGATTCAGTCCTTTAACTTTTACAGATATATGAATCTAGAAGGATCTTCTCTGACATTTTCTACCTTCCACTTTAGAATAAAAAAAATCCATAATACTTAACCTATTATAAATTATTGGATTATGTATTCTGAGAAGTTTAAAGTACTTATGTACACTTTGGGATCTGCTTGCCATAGAAATTGTTGATAGAATATTTGCTTTCTAATTCTTCATGTCCACATTACTCTTTATGAAAAGAGAAAAAGTCAAGACATTTATGGCTTTCAGCCATTTAATTGCAAACAGTATCAGATGCTTCTTAAACAATGCAAACAAAACAAGGACTTGGTAACATATTGTAAAAAACATTCAAATATATGTAAAATTCAATAGTAAAATTGTCTCACTCCCTTTATGCTACAACAGAACAGATTTTGGCACTCTGTGATAAGTCTGTGTATTGAAAATGTGTAAAGAAAAATAATGCTAACACTTGGATGTAACCAAAGCCCAATATGTTTAGAAATAATTTCTCCATCCTTTCTCTTAGCGTGAAAAAAGCACCAAGCTATCTAGTAGTCCAGTCAATAAGCAAGGTGTCATTTTCAAATTGGATCTTTCTTTGCTGCAATTTTGTCTAATTTTTACATCTTTTTGTCTGTGACCTTACTAACACACAGTTTTGGCAGGTAATCTTGCACAGAGAAGCATCTAGGCTCTCAAACAGTTTCTATTTGGAATCAAGAAACTTTTTCCCTAGCACTGAAAAATAGATTGTGTTTCTAAGGCAGTTATCTAGCATACTACGCCAAATATCACTCTCCTAATGTATCAGTTAGATATTCTGTTAAGCATCCCCAGGAAGACATTTTCTGTCTTACTGACCAGTATTGCCATTGTTAGCCTGGTACTCTCTTGATTTTCTGCATCCCTGAATCTATGTCCTGATTTGTTTTGTGAATTCTCTTGGGAAAAAATAATTTCATGTCTTTGCAACATATATATTCATGGATCCCAAGCCCATGCTTACAATCCTTCAGTATTACAGTAAGAAAAATAATTTAAAGTATTCCTCAAGGGGCACATCATAGTTACTTGGCTATAAACCAAGCGTGGGCTACACAGATTACAAAGCTGGAGCAAATAAAAAAGTTCTTTTCTATCAGACACTGTTAAAAATCAAAGAAACTGATGTCTCCAGCTGGCACAAATTTTTAATTATACTTCAGCAATATCTAATTGCAAATGAACTTGTATATTTTTTATGGTCAAATTCTTGTTTATGAGCAAAAAGAGAGCATACTATATGTACAGACAGAAGTATCTATATAGGCATGTAAAGCAAAGATTACATATAAAAAGCTTGATAGATAGATGTTAGGCCAGTTAGCCTGACTTCAGTACCTGATAAGATAATGGAGCAGTTTATATTGAGTGCTGTCATGCAGCACTTACAAGATGGCCAGGGTATCAGACCCAGCCCGCACGGGTTCAGGAGGGGTAGGTCATGTTTCACCAACCTGGTCTCCTTTTATGACCAGGTGACCCACCTGGTGGATGCAGGAAAGGCTGTGGATGTTGTCCATTTGGACTTCAGCAGGGCCTTTGACACTGCCTCCCACAGCACACTCCTGGAAAAGCTGGCAGCCCACGGCTTGGACAGGAGCACTCTTTGCTGGGTTAAGAACTGGTTGGATGGCCGGGCCCAGAGAGTGATGGTGAATGGTGCTGCATCCAGCTGGTGGCCAGTGACCAGTGGAGTCCCTCAGGGGTCTGTGCTGGGGCCAGTCCTGTTCAATATTTTTATTGATTACATGGACAAGGGTATTGAGTCCTTCATTAGTAAATTTGCAGATGACACCAAGCTGGGAGCGTGTCTTGATCTGTTGGAAGGTAGGAGGGCTCTGTAGAGAGACCTGGAATGGTTGGATGGATGGGCGGAGTCCAATAGGATGAAGTTTAATAAGTCCAAGTGCCGAGTCCTGCACTTTGGCCACAAAAACCCCCTGCAGCATTACAGGCTGGGGATGGTGTGGTTGGACAGTGCCCAGGCAGAAAGGGACCTGGGGGTACTGGTCGGCAGCCAACTGAACATGAGCCAGCAGTGTGCCCAGGTGGCCAAGAAGGCCGAGGGCATCCTGGCCTGGATCAGGAGCAGTGTGGCCAGCAGGACCAGGGAGGTCATTCTCCCCCTGTACTCGGCACTGGTGAGGCCACACCTCGAGTGCTGTGTCCAGTCCTGGGCCCCTCAGTTCAGGAAGGACGTTGAGACGCTTGAGCGCGTCCAGAGGAGGCAACAAGGCTGGTGAGGGGCTTGGAGCACAAGCCCTGTGAGGAACGGCTGAGGGAGCTGGGGTTGTTTAGCCTGGAGAAAAGGAGACTCAGAGGTGACCTTATCACTCTCTGCAACTTCCTGAAAGGTGGCTGTAGTCAGGTGGGGGTTGGTCTCTTTCTCCAGGCAGCAACTGACAGAACCAGAGGACACAGTCTCAAACTGCGCCAAGGGAAATATAGGCTGGATATTAGGAGAAAGTTTTTTTACAGAAAGGGTGAAAAAGTATTGTAATGGCCTGCCTGGGGAGGTGGTGGATTCACCATCTCTGGATGTGTTTAAGACAAGACTGGATGTGGCACTCGGTGCCATGGTTTAGTTGAGGTATTAGGGTTGGGTTGGATTTGATGATCTTGGAGGTCTCTTACAACCTAGTGATTCTGTGATATGTGTAAAACCAAGAAATTAATGTTAGGATAATTGAAATCTTAACAATATAATTATTTAATACTAATCTAAATGTTTCAGAAAAAAAAAGTCTGAAAATCAAATTGCTATACACTTACATCTTCATTTCTACTCCTTTGTGAAAACGTAGAATTTGTGCAATCTTCTTACATAAACAACATATAAGCCATTTTTTGTGGTTAAATTAAATTTTTTATACTGATTTTCCCTTTTTTTAAATTAATAGTTCCCTCCATTGTAGAGTGAACAAGACTGTGTCTTCCTTTTAAAGATTTTACTACAGTGTTCAGCCTATTTTTTTTCTCTGAAGTGGCCTAATGTGTACATTATATACATTTCTTTACAGCAAGTGAACAGTGCAAAAACTGCCGTTAACTTTAAGGAGATTTTTAAGGATTAAAACTCAGTCTCAGTTCCTCTCTGAAATGTCTGATGAAGTAGTAATGGGGGAATTATATTATTTTAGGACCATATGGTTGGCACATTGTGCCATCTGTTATAAAAAGGGATTGCTGCTAATTTCCTTCATTGTATGCTGCTGCCAAATATTTATGGGCCAGCATGGTAACAGCACTTTCAGCTTAGTACTGAGTACCACTCAGTCACATCTGAATACAGGATTTCTAGCTGAAGGAGAGTTCTGAGATATGGAATTAAGGCAAAGAAGTAGAGACTTTTCTGACCTGCTTTTCTACGGACGTACCTCGATACAGTCTTTTCATGGGCAAAATTTAAAAGCCTAAGAAACTATGTGAAAGAGAAAAATTCAGAATTTTTATTTATACTGTATGAAATCTGCATTGAAGCCTAGCACCATTTAAAGGAGAAGCTGGATATGGTCTCCCACACTCACTGACGTACATTGTCAGTGTTTAATCACTGCCTTATAGAGACTAAATCCACTGTACTCTTCTTTCTACAAAGCAAGGTTTTTTTCTCCCGAAACAGTTAACAATTGAGCATAACCCATTGATCTACTCCAAAACTTTCTTCATGTAGAGGTGGTGATTTTCTACCCAGTCTAAATAAAAATGTGCGGAAGGTGGGATTATTCAACTTCTATTTTTCCTCTAAACCTTTAACAATTTACACTGCATAGTTCTCTCTATACTTGTAAAGGATGCATTCTTATTTACTTTCCCATTAGTAAGAATGATGATAAATTTTTCTTTGTGGTTGTTTTAATTTTTTTTCTCAACTTACACTGGGATTGACAGTATGACTTTGCTAAAATACTCTACTTGTCTGTGCTTTGTTCTGCTAGTCCTTAGAGTAATCTTGTACAGTCAATTCTAGGCAGTCTTCTGGCAGAGGAAATAGAATTCATAATTGTGCTATTGTGCTCAGTGGATAAGAATTCAAGTGCATTATTTTTTTCTTCTTAAATTACTAATATTCCCTAGGAACTAGCTTGTTGTGAATGAGATCCTGTTTCTCTTTTTCTTATCATTTGTCTTCATTCATTACAGCCATTGTAATTATACAGAAAAATGTGTTTGAGTTTTGATTTTTAGAATATTTTATCTATTATGCAGGGATTATAACATCCCAAAGATGATTAGACTTTAAGATGTGAAGATGTCAAATGATTATTTTCTGCAGTACACACATGGAGACAGTGTCATCTCTCCAGGAAGAAAAAAAAAGATTGTAAGAGAAGGAAGAAAGGAAGTAATTTTGGAGAGATATTTGCTTATTGTTTTTTTCTTGTCTGAATGTTCTGATTGCCAAATGGATTCATAAACAGACTGAGGCTTTCATGGCACTTGCTGCATGTAATGATCAGCAAGCCTAGGCTGTTTACACTATCGTATAACTTTAAATGGATTTATAACATTAAACAGCTATTTGAAGAATTAATGTACATTTAATAACTGATTTTTTCTTTTTTAGGCTCTTAGAAAATTTAAATGGCAGTTATGGGCGAAATAAAGTAATAAAATAAATTAGAAAAAATCAAAAACCAATCAGGGACAAAAAAAAAGGCAAAAAATCAAAAATAACAGGTTTTTATTTAAAAGGGCAAAATTATTGCAATTATCCTGTGGTGAAATATCTTTTCATGATAATCATGTTAAGTATGTTGATAAAAGCAGTCTTGTCAAAATATGATTGAATTAAAATACTAGTTAATAGTATTGCTTGAAGTCAGCTTATATCTAGAATTAGGTTCTAGATACTGTCAAAGCAGAGAAGATTATAGAATTAATTAGATGGGAAAAGACCTCTGATGTCATAAAATCACATCTTGACCAAACACAGTCTATGACCTCTGACATCATAAAGTCCAAGCTATGACCAAACACCACCATGTCAATTAGATCATAGCAATAAGTGCCATGTCCTGGGATTGTGAACACTCTGTATTCTAGACATGGAAAAAATACTGCTGTGAAAAAATATTGGACATGTTAACTGGGTCTGGGTTACACACAACAGAAAGACCTTATGTTTTTCTGTTACATCATGATCACGTTAAACCTCTTCAGAGATGGTGATTCTAGCACCTCCCTGGGCAGCTCATTCTGGTATCACCCTTTCCATGAAGAAATTCTTTCTAATGTCCAACTTAAACCTCCCCTGAAGCAGGTTGAGGTAATTTCCTCTTGTCCTATAATTTGTTATCTGGGAGAAAAGGCCAATCCCCACTTGGTTGCAACCTCCTTTCAGGCAGTTGTAGAGAGTGATAAGGTCACTCCTGAATCTCCTCTTCTCCAGGCTAAACAACCCCAGTTCTCTCAGCCACTCCTCATAGGACTTGTGCTCCTTCACCAGCTTTGTTACCCTTCTCTGGACCCATTCCAGTAGCTCAATATCCTCCCTGAACTGAGGGGCCCAGAACTGAACACAGCACTTGAGGTGTGACCTCACCAATGCCAAGTCCAGGGGAACAATCCCTGCCCAGGTCCTGCTGGCCACGCTGATTGCTGATCCAGGCCAGGATGCCATTGGCCTTCTTGGCCACCTGGGCTCACTGCTTGCTCATGTTCATCCAGCAGTCGACTAGCACCCCCAGGTCCTTTCCTACTGGGCCTCTTTCCAGTCACTCTGTCTCCAGCCCTGCAGGGGGTTGTTGTGCCCAAACTGCAGGACCCAGCACTTGGCCTTGTTGAACCTCAGAGTGTTGGATTTGGCCCATTGATCCAGTCTGCCCAGGTCCCTCTGCAGAGCCCTCCTACCCTCCAGCAGATCAACACTCCCAACCAACTTGGTGTCATCCACAAAATTATTTATGGTAGACTCAATCCCCTCATACAGATTATCGATAAAGATGTTAAACAGGACTGGACCCAACAGTGATCCCTGGGGCACACCACTAGTGGCCACATGAAGATCACAGATCTTCTATATATGAAGGATTAGAATTGCTGTTGTGGTACTCCAGAACCACAGAATAGTTACCTTTTGTGGACAAAAGTTTTTTTCAGTGGGACAACAAAGATTGTCTTGACAAGGATTAATGGATTAATGGGCTGTATTCTACTTTTGAATAGCAAGTTCTCTCCAGCAAAAAAGGATATTTAAGACTTGTTGTTAGCTTCATATATTTAATCTTGAATCTTAATTCCTCCTCCACCAGGTAACTTCTACTGATCATTATTAGAAACAGGAAACTTCTGGTTAATACACATTTGTATTTCAATACAAGTTTTACCTTCATATTCTTCCTGTAACATGATCATGATGTAACAAAAGAACATAAGGTCTTTAAACTGTGTGTGACCCAGCTCAAGTTAACATGTCCAGTATTTTTTCCTAATAATATTT
This sequence comes from Picathartes gymnocephalus, assembly GCA_013390045.1. Taxonomy (NCBI): domain Eukaryota; kingdom Metazoa; phylum Chordata; class Aves; order Passeriformes; family Picathartidae; genus Picathartes; species Picathartes gymnocephalus. Next base: position 39,515 of record WEKY01062693.1, read on the forward strand.
TTCCTGTCTAAAATACAGTCTTCTATTCAGGTTTTCTTTCACTGCATGCAGAAGGTTTTTATTCTACATGTAGCTTTGCTGCAAAAAGAAAAAGGAGAGAGGGTCATTTTACATCTGAGTTGTCTTAATATTCTATATGATAATTCATAATGGTTCCTTTTTCCTTTGTGATTCATACCCAAGATCCAAAAGGAAGATATGACCTATACATTTTACTTCATAACCTCACATAAATTTTTGAGGTTATAATTAACAGAAATGTTTCACCACCATTTGTTTTTCTCTTTGTGTTTCAACATCATTTATTTTTGTATTGAATCTGTATTCCCCTCATCAAGAAATTAAATAATGACAAGAAGCTTATACAAAGCACTTCAGTCATACCTAGAAGAATGTTTGCATCCCTTCTACTCCCCTTTTCTCATGGAAAACAGAGGAAGTGGGAAAAAGAAAAAAGGAAGAAAACTGGGCTCTACAACAACATATGCTTACTTACCTGTGGGAGATTTTCAAATTATGATCAAAATTATGATTTCTGTGTGCTGGCCACAATTCTGAATATCACTGTTAATTTTGTGAAAGTTTTGTGATTCTTCTGGAAATCCTTCCTCACAGGGAGCACTGCACTTAAAATGTGTGCAGCCATGCATAGGAGTTATGTATACATATTTATCTGCATAGACAGGGTGCTGCAGCTGTATTTGTCTAAGTCTTACAATTATACAATGTATTGTGAGCATGACTGACATTGTTTGCAGACCTGTATATCTTGTTTCTTATGGCAGTTTTTATAAAGAGGTCCTGGCTATGTAAAGAGGTGCCTCACTGTCAGTGTCCTCTGACCATTTAATCTGTAAGCAGCAGAGCCTACAGAGCAGAAAGAAATACTTGGTAGTTTAACATGACAGGTGAGAAAAATTACTTTGATTAAAAAAAAGAAGGCATATACTTGATAAATATTTTTAAGATTTATGCTGAAACCAAAATCATTGGAGAGAGAGAGAGAGAAAGGAAGGAAGGAAGGAAGGAAGGAAGAAAGAAAGAAAGAAAGAAAGAAAGAAAGAAAGAAAGAAAGAAAGAAAGAAAGAAAGAAAGAGAAAGAAAGAAAGAAAGAAAGAAAGAAAGAAAGAAAGAAAGAAAGAGAAAGAAAGAAAGAAAGAAAATTTCTCTTGACCAACTCTAGATATTTGTGTGTAAGATTGTCACACTGATTTTCATGTAGTTAAGATAAAAGAAATGGGCATTCCCCACAGGCAATTCATCTTGCACTAGTAGCTCATATGACCAAGTAGTGTATGTTCAGAGTTAAGTCTGGATTCCCAAATACCATTCATTTCATACAGGTTTGCAAGCATTTTGTGAGATTCAGTAAGCATTATTAGCATATCAACTTTAAAATGAGAAGAAAGGGAATATCAGTACAGGAATGTACACTTAGATTTAGCAGACATAGGACTGGATTTTTTTCCTCAGTTAGGGTACAGGTGCTGCAGAAGTCAGATTTCAGGAATATCTCAACAATCAAAGTTAAAGAATTAAACAAGTTTTACTAAAGCAATTGAAGTTTCAGAGGAAACAGGAAAGGCTGAGGATGGCCACCATTATCAACTGACAGTTTGGATTCACTTGGCAAGTCCATGGTGGTAAGGCAAATCTGAGACCTCTTTGAGAATGGCCAAGACCCAGGATGTTGTCTTGCATCTGGGCAGGCACTCATCTGCAGGGCAGCAGGAGCTGTAAATCAGGTGGCACCAAGGCAAGACCCTCAGCTGAAAGTGTCTCCCCTGGGCCAGGGGTCATCCCTGGACATGGGTGCCCCATGGCATCTGGGAGCCTCTCACCTGGTGCCTGAGTTCCAGCAGCCAAGCTCCTGTAAGAGTGTAGGCTGCATGCAGGGTCTGCCAACTGGACAGAAACAGCTGACAGGGAAAAGAGAAACGTTATGCTGAAATGCTATTTAGGTTTTGCAGAATGTAGAGGTGTTGGGGGTTAGGTTTTCTTTCCTTTTGTTCCCTTTTACATATAGAATTTTTTCCCATAAATTGCTAGGAAACACTAACGACTGGGTACTTAAGAAGGACAAAAGAAGTGGCCAAGCTCAGGGGAAAGAGGCATCTGGTTGCAGTTCTCTTATCTGGGGGTTTCTCTTGGAGGGACAGAGATATTGGGCTGGTAAAAGGTGATGCTGGAGCAGCTGCTCTCTCTCTCGCTCTCAGCTTTGGAGGAGGAGGCTCGGAGGTGCTGCTTCGGGAGAGGACTTCGTTGCTCCTGGACCCCTGCCCAGAGCTGCTTCTTCTGCCGTGGGGTGAGCCTCTGCTTGTGAGAGCAGCCACTGATCTGGGACCTTATTAACACCGACCTCACTAAAGGGGGGACCTATTGCCATCTGCTTGGGGGCCCAGGATCCTGAGCTCACCTCTCCCTGCCCTGCTGGGAGCTGGGCTGCTGCCCCTGCCTCTCCTTCGGCACTGCTCTGGGTTTCACTGCACTGCAGCCCCGCTCCCCCTGCCTGCTGAGACATCCTGCCCTCCCAGCTTGCTGCTTTCCGAGAGTCCTGCTGGGGCACCGGGATCGACTGCCCCAGGGGGTTTGTGAAGCAAAGCCTCTCTCTCCCATCCCTCCCCATCCCAGCCGAGCCACCATTGCCACACACTGCTGGAGCTCGCGCCACAGCGCCCCCTGCAGCCGCAGGGGAATCATCGCACCTGCCCTGCCCACCGAGCACCACCAGCGCCCCCTGCTGGCTGTGACCATCACTGCACCCAAGGGGACAGTGCCTGCAGGCCCAGAGGGCTGGGACCGGGTTCTTGCTTCTGTTCTGTTGTTAATGCCACAGGAGTTGTTGATTGTTTGCTTTATTATAAATACTAGTAAAGAACTGTTATTCCTATTTCCATATCGTTGCCTGAGAGCCCCTTAATTTCAAAATTGCAATAATTCAGAGGGAAAGGGTTTACATTTTCCATTTCATGGGAGGCTCCTGCCTTCCTTAGCAGACACCTGTCCTTCAAACGAGGACAGGAGGGAGCAGGCTTACTGCTGAATTATTAAAAAAAGACCCTGAATAATTTTTGTCTTGTAGGTGTTTTATAGGATGGCAAGACATTAAAGAATCAGAGAAAATCAAAGTTTCAAATGAAGAATAAAAGTATGGTTTTATTCAGCACTCTTATCGTCCATTTGCAGACCAGAGGTAACCCATGGCATTTCATCTGAGGAAAGCTGCGGATCGTGTGCTCCAGATCATAGGGCCTTACTGCTGATGCAACTTTGCATATTGCTACTTTTTGTAATGATGAATCTTTAGTAATTTCACTCATACACTGCCGTAATGTCATGTTTCCTTATTATTATCTGCCTTTATTCTGGAAGGGCCAAAATATTTTGATAATTTTATCTTGCAAGTTCTCCTGTAATGTTTAGCAACTTTTCCCTCTATCTCGGGCTATAAGATCTTCTTTGACTTTGTTTAATGGAAATATTTGAAGTTTCAGACAATGGCAATCTCATTTCTATCCCTTATCTCACTTCCTTTTATAATTCCTTTTGCTGTAGGGCACAGCACTTTGGAAAGTTTCTGAATAGTTAGGTAATTAAGTCCTTGATATGATAGCTCTGTGTGCACTCCTATTCTTTTCTCTCTCCTTAAATAGTTTCATGCCGTATTCATATTAACTTTTTTCTGTGATGGTGCTCTTTAATTCTAGTTATGATACCTTATTACAGCAGTCTCTCTCCAACTTGGTATACCAAAGCGGTCCCTGCAGTGATCCTTGCCAGAGTCATGAAAGCATTCCACTCTCTACTGACACAATGCTAGTTTTTGAAAATATTCTTGCAGCTGACTGTGTGAAGAGACAGATGTAGGCCAGTACACATCAAGATTTCTTCCACTTATGTGGCATTTCAGTTTCATGGTGAGGTAAAAATTTTTAATGGCAACGTTTATAAATACATCATGGCTGCAATGTTTTAATTTTTCATTTTTAGACAATAACCAATGATAGCTATTTAATCTGAGCCGATGGTGTTCAGCACTGGACAAGACGTAAAAAAAATCAAAAAATACCAAATTAAACTGGGAGAGACAACACATACATGAGACTATATGAAATAAATGTAAGTTTACCATTCCCTTACTGACTTTGAGGAAGTTATGGACAATATATCAAAAACCCAATGATGTAAATTGCTATAATTTTATCAGCTGTACTAGAAATGCAGACCACCACTCATGAAAGATCTACCATGTTGTATGTGATCTTGCTGAATGTATTGCAGTAGCTACCTCATTCTTTTGTTCCAAAGCAGAAGGTTCTTCTCATTCTCCTTTCACATATGTGTGTGCTCAGGAGAATCCAGTCTAGTTGAGGAGAATTATCTGGTAAAATAGTGGTAATTTCCTGGACCTGCTCCAGGAAACTGAATTCCCACCTGCTGTTTAACAGAAGCCAAGTTGCACATCTTGAGCAACTATCTCACATAGGTAACTCTGTGTTATCTGCATGTCCACAGGTAATACAGACTTCCATGTCCTTGCCTTCAAGTTGTTTCACCATCATTATGAGTAACTTCGTGTTGTACTGGTCATTTGTAAATGAGATATACAGCTTCATCAGTAAGAAACTGGAGTGAAATTCCCTGATTTCCCACTCTTAAACCAGGATCTGATTTACATGAATCCTACACTTTTATGTCTGCTATTCCAGTTTGTCTTCCGAACTGGATTTGTATTTGAATGTTGCTTACACATGGTGGTTGCATAACCCTCCTGAACATTGACATCCAATCTTAATAGCAGTACTGTGTGAAGTCAGAAATATGAAATGAGAACCACAGGTCTAAGTTAAGAAATCCAAATTTCTTGCCATTCAGAGAGCTAGGCCCCTGTTTTATATGGGGATTTTGCAGATGGTATCTGTGTTACTTAGGAACCTTTTTCTCCCTTCATTTTTTGTAAAAGGCAAAGGCTCATATTTTCTACACCTCATTATTGGTGGAAAATATTTTGTTACTTTCTTGAACTTTCTGTAGATGAAAGTTTATTACATTTCAGCCTCTGGGACTCTTATATTTCTAAGCAAATAAAACAAAAAAAAAACCCAAACAAAACCAGAAACAAACAAACAAAACCCCAAACCCAAACAAAACAAAAACCAAAAAACAAACAAAAAAGAAAAGAAAACAAAAAAATGCCCCGCACAGTTTAATGTAAATCAAATTAGAGGGCAGGGTCTTGATCAGAAGTTCAGTTGCAGAGGACAAATTTAAAACTCAGTTCCAGGAAAGAACTTCTGTATTAATCTCAAGCTGTTTCTGTCTTTCATGTCTCTCCAAAAGCTTTCATTCCTTCCCCTTCACTTCCACCTGACTCTGAAGGTTTTTATAACACATCCCCTCTTTTTCTTCATGCGGAACAGCTCCTCCTCCTCTTTCCTCTGCCTTTATTCTTACTTTTCTTCCTGCTTCGTTTATAAAAATAAATTCAGACTCTGAATCTATATAAAATAGACTTGTAATAATTTCAGTGGGTTTTTTTATCTTTTCTGATCCTTATAGCGGAGAATCTTCTTCCTTTTTACCCTCTACTGTTCACATTTAATTACTGAATTTGTCCTTATCCCTTCTGGGTTTGTCTGAATTCATATTTATATTTCTGTCCTTTTCCTTAATTATTATATTCTTTTGCAGTTGGTGGCAGCTGTGCAGTTTAAAGCATTTTCAAGGGTGTTATGACATCATGCAATCATACATTATAAAATTTTCTCAGTAAACAAGGATCAGACCAGATTTAGAACTATTAATTTCATGTTTACCATATATTTCTGAGTATCTGGTAACATATTGAACATATTTAGAAACTTTTCCTCCTATCACCCCTTTGGATTTTTTTTTTTTGCTAATGAGCATTCAGCCATACCTCTTAGCTTGGCCTCTTTCTTTATGTTGTGATGAGGATATCTAATTAATATGGCTGCTTCTTCAAGACAGGCTATTCCAGTGTCCCATCTTGGTGTCAAGAAGATAAATAGGTCTTGCCGACATCACTTCTAAAATTGATCAGCCAGTCATTTATGAGGCAGTTTCTGAGTGATGGGGATTCATGAAGAATGCTGAGGCAGGTTTAAGCACACAAAGAGTTACTGTTGTGCTCTGCAGCTTATAACATACACAGACTTCAACAGTCTGAGTTGCTTTTGGGAAAAAAATATGGAAAAAGAAGAGAGAAACAGAACAAGGAATGCAAAAACTGATTTCTGCTAATCTGGAGAGTGACAGCACTTTCTCCAGTGCCACCAGTCATAAGAGTTTGTCATCATGCTTTCTGTTAATACTATGTACTTTTCATCAGAACTCTTCCCACTCTATTCCCTGTCTTTGGTTGCTTTTGTTTCTGATCTTCTTGGTACCAATGGGACTATGCAAACAAGAGCAAATGTTACACATTGGTTTTTAAGCATCTCTGCACATAAAGGGTGCAATATTTTTCAAGTATTTACATGAATATTATGCCCCATCTTTGTTTTCTCGAATTTAAACTAAAAGCTGCAAAGCAAGAGTTAAAGTGAGGTAGGTAAGATAATTTTGCCATCCCTGATAATAGTCTCCCATGAAACCCCAGGCAAGCAGCAAAAGCAGGGGTTTGCAGCTATCAGGCCATGAGAATGACAACAGGAGCACAACAGTCTGGGAATAACAAGGGGAACACTGCTAAAGAGTCGCTGAAACATGCTGCCTCAGCAGCTTCAGAGAAAGGTTATAGAGCTGCAAACAAAAAGCCCGTAGGTGATTGTTTTTGTTTTTAACATGAAATGTCATGGAACTGAACTGCTTCAGCATGAGAAGAAGGAAAGGAGCCATTGCTAAACATCAGGGACTTAGAATACGCACCCTGTAGAAAAACGACTGTTTGGTCTGGTCAGCTTTAGCTGTCTTTATGAATTTGTTATGGTGTAAATAATTGATGTCTAGGGTCTGGTGATATTATTAATCCATTTAAAGTATTTATATTTTCTTATTTATGTGTGTAAATTCTGAATCAACAGTAGTTCTGGGATCTTTTAAATACTGACAGAGTTAAGAGGAATAATACATATGTATTTACAAAGGAATTACTTAAGTAGCTCAGAAATATCTTAAAAGATAAAATATTAATATTCATGTAAATGGTGTTTTGCTCTGCCAGAAAATAAAAGGTTACTTCTAGGAGCTTTGCTTTTTTTTTTTTAATTTTATTTTCCTCCAAAGGCTTTTTTTCCCTACAAGCCAAAACAAAATAAAATATTAAGTTGAAGAAACACATGAGCAGAAACATAGCATGGAGAGATACTTTTTTTACCAAACAACTGGGAGTAAAAATATTTTAAAATATTTATAGATGAGGATGATACAAATAATCGACATTATAAGACTCTGGCATGATGAGGGATTTTATTAGCACTTTTTGATGGAGAAAAAAGACACGCTGATAGGTTCAAATATGCTTATGCTTAAAACAAAAAAAAAGGAAAAAATATAAAAAGCTTTCTAAAGCAATTTTCTTGAAGAAAATTTGCTATCTGAATGATGTGTATACAGAATGAGAGATTGTAATTTCAAAGATTTGGGAAAATGCTGAACTCTCATCTGATGTCTTAATATAAATGCATTCAATAAAACCCTAGTTTTTTATATGGCTAAGCAGATTTCAAATGCATTTGAAATTTGAAACACACTTTGATTAATTCTATGTAAATGGAGTCTACTGAAAGTTATTTTGAAAAGGGAAAAAACCCCAGTAAGAGCATTTTCTTAAATATCCAGGTTTATTTCTCTCTTATGAGGGTGATCTTAGTCAGAGTCTTGTAGGCTTAGTTCCAGCACTCTAGGCAGAACTGCGTTCTTCATTTCCAAATTAGCAAAATAAGTTTTCTATAGAAAGGAAACTGGTGTTCAGCTGTGGACAAATTATTCATGACATCAAACTTCTGCAGATGTTATGAACTAACATAGTTAGTTGCAAAAGAGATGTTGCAGCTGTCTGGCCGCTATGAAGACTGACTGTTTTGTTTGTTTCAGTATTTGGTACAGTATAGCAACTAAATTTACTCCTAACTTTTGGTCACCAGGTTGCAAAACTTGGCCACAATGACCTCTTATTTGTGCTGTTACTCTTCTTAAACTGTAATGTTTTATTTATAAGAGGGCAAGCATATCTGCAATGTTTTGCAGCCTCCATTATTTGAACTTGCATATTATTTATTTTCTGTGTAATATGATGATAATATATAATGGTCTTTTATTTGAGATTTGGTGGCAAGCTGAGTTTAACAGTTTTAAGAGAATGGAGATCAAATTTCTTTAAGTAGCAATAAAGCAATAGTTAAATACATTTAAAAATTAGAAATAACCTTTTTTAGTGAAAAATACTGAAAATGTAAACAAATTGAATATACTATATTCATGTAAAAAGTTCCTTGAAAAAAACCTGACCTTGTACATATTTAATCTCTCTAAATCTTGAAAATTTAATAAAAAACTTGTCTTTTATTCACTATAATACACTGATATCTCTCATGTTCTGTTCTGGGATATACTAATATACTGATTTATCACTGCCCGTCACAACTGTTGTGAGCAGGGTTGGTAGCCAGAAGATTGTGAATATTTTTTTTTTAAATTGTGATTAGAAACATGACAAGCTATGAGCTGACTGTACAACCAGTCTGTAACATAGAAGCACTCATACCACACTGGGATGTTTTGGTTTCTTTTCTTTTTTCTGTCCTTATCTTCTTGCTCACAGGACATAAAGTTGCTCTACTGTGTTGAGCTGCTTGCCACATGCGGTGACAAAAATATGATACCTAGGAAAGACAAACAAAGCTGGACACTTTATGCAGTCCATTCCTCCAGGGTATTTCCTGCATTCTCAACTGCACATGTGAGAACATTCCTACCTAATCCCTTGAGAGTGTGTTTACAGACCTGCCATCCATGAATTTGTGTAATCTTTTTTTGAACCATAGAATTCTGCCTTCACAACCTCTAATGTCAACAAATCATAGAAATTCAAGACCTTTTATATGACAAGATATTTTATCTATTTTTTTACCTCTTAATAGTTTAAAAACTGCCCAGCAGTTGTTAATGTTCTAACAAGTATTTACTATGTTACTCATTTTTGTTATTCACCATCTTCATCATTTTATAAACCTGACCTCCTTCTCTCTTTGCCAAGTGTTTCTCTGTAACCAAATCAGTCTGCTCCTGAAGCTAAGAGAATTAATTTATAATGGTATACTTGTTCTAAAGTTCATTGCATATTTAAAAGCATAAATTAAAAAATCCAGCTTAGTCTGCTGCTTTTAAAAACAAAATAAATATACATCCAAAAGCATATCCCGCATGACTAATTCTTCTTCCTGCTTTTTTTTTTTTTTTTTTTGAATGAAATACTCTGCTGAGGAGGTCAGGAGGCCTAACAAAGAGGCTGAGCCTTGGAAGGGCGCCCCCTAGAGGCAGGCCTCTCCCATTGACTTGTCGCAAACAGTTAAATGTCAGTTACCCCAGTTATACGCCCCTCGTTGCCCCTATATGGTCAGATTCCCATTTCTGTAAACCTATTGGCAGTCGGCCCATTGGCCGCCTCGCACCCCTGTTGCCATATAAGGTTAAGTTCTTGTATCCTCCCTGTGGATTGATCCTCACTGTTAATTCAGCCCCTTCCATTCTGTATGTAACCCCTGGTACCCTCAGATGCCATGTTCTTTGTCCTTGGAACCCTTCAGTGTGTGGATCCATTAAACCTCCACTGGAGATCTACACAAAGAGCCCCTCCTGCCTCCGTCACTTATTATAACATCCTGCTGTGTGCGCTAGGCAGCGTGTCTCCTCCGCTGCCCAGCTAGAGTGCCTTCCTTAGGGACACAGTTGCAGAAAGTATCAGTGTTGAGCTGCTCCCGAGCCATGCCACTACACTCTGCTAATATATGAACAGTGCATTCTCAAAAAAAAATTAGTTTTCTGTTAAATAGTTGTTTATTGTGTTGAACAAAGTGCAGAAATATGTCGTGGAGTCTTCATTTATAAAACATTTTTTATATTTTATTATTCCAAAACTTTACGTGTGTAAGTATACATCGAAGTATGGGGCTGAAATGGCATTAACTTCTGAAGGACTGGAATCTTACTAGCCTCCTTGGAAATATTATAAAGAAAAACATAATTGTTTGATAATTGCAATGGAGCTTCAAAAGCAAAATTCCTCTGTATCATTGTTTTCTAGCAGTTCAATCAGTCATTAAATGAACAAAATGGAATGATATAAAGGATGGTTTACCCTGTTATCAATGGTTAGTACGGAAATCTAATGTCCTGTTCATATTTCCAATAATCAAAAATCTAAGAACTTGAAAAAAAATGAGAAAAACATAAATCAAAATTTATGTCCTTAAGAAATATGTACAGAACCGAATGTAATAATGTATTTTATATGGCTTTATCTTTGCGATATTTTTATATATACAATTTGGCATAGAAATGTTAAGAGAACTGTGGTCATTATGATGTTTAAAGTCTTTCTACTTAAAATGTAAAGTCACATTCCTGTCCACATATGATGGAAAAGTTATATTTTATTGTGATTTTCTTCACAGAAATATTTCTGACTGTATAATTTTAAAGGCATTACTTTTCAATAAGTGCAAACCTTAATAAAGAGAAACACTTTAAAATTCTCTAGGATCTGAAGTCCCAGTAAAAACAGATCATTACTTGAATGTATACTGACCTGTGTGTTTCTGAGATATACTGTAAATTAGATGATAAAATTGTCTGCACAGGCACAGAAGGTGATTTTGCTATAACACATTTCTTTTACGCAGTCAGCAAATGGAAAATAAAACTCTGTAATGCTTGTTCTAATTTGTTTTTAGCAAAGCAATGTGGCAGTTTTAACAAAATAAAGTAACAATCCTATATATCACTGGAAAGTCTACATGAGGCAGCATCTGTTAAGCCACTTATTATATACCTGTCTTGTGAAATTCTCTTTTCTGCTTAAAGAAATTAGTTTGGCAGAACAAAGCCTGTTACTTCATGAATATATAATGACAAATTAAATACTGTTACCTGGTTTCAAAAAAAGGCTATGAACATGCTTTCACTGAGCACCTTTAGAAAGTTTATTCATAAAGATTTCTTCCCACTTTAATTAATAAATGATATATTGCATCAGAATCTTGAAATATGAAAACACTATTTTGCATATTGTTTTAAAGGGAAAATAGGCACAGGTGAACATAAATTTTCTCACTAAAGCTTTACAATTACTTGTAAATGCAATCCAAATCAGATTAGAGAGCATTAGAAAAGTACCCAGTAAGTAGGACTTCTAGTCATGCCAAAGACAGATAAGGTGTAAAATGGAAAACCGGGGTAATTTTGGTTTTCTGGCAGAACTATTTAACAACTCTCAGTTCTTACAGTGCTCTGTCATTTGAGCCTGTCATGAACTCAGAGAGACTTGTTTTATATCACCCTATTTTTTTATTAGGAATTGGGTTTATGCTGCTCCATGTGCCTACTTGCAAACTACTGTTGTTTTGAGTACAGCAGCCCACATAGGACTGTTTGAGTTGTAAATTTCAAAAATAGAAATGTTTTTGATTGCACTCAGAAATGACACATTGCACTGTTTCTGCCATCCTGCAGCCTCTAAGCACTAACTCCGAAGTATTTTATGAAGCTGCTAAATTTTGCATGCATTGAAGTGTTTTTTGGTTTCTGACATTAAGCATCAATAGTTAGAAGACCGGCTGTGAAAGTTGGGACTGTTCAGCTTGCAGAAGTGAAGGTTTCATCGAGACCTCGTAGAAGCCTTCTAATATCTGAAGAGGGCTTACAAGGAAGATGGAGTGGGACACTTCACCAGGAGCTCTAGTGACAGAACAAGGGGAATGCCTTTAAACTGAAAAAGAGTAGGTTTAGATTAAATACTAGCAAGAAAGTTTTTTACTGTAAGTGTGGTGAGACACTGGAACACATTGACCAAAGAAACTGTGGATGCTCTATCCCTGGAAGTATTCAATGCCAGGTTGGATGGAGCTCTGAACAACGTGGTCTAGTGAAAGGCATCCGTGCCATTGCAGGAGAGTTGGAACTAGATCTTTAAGTTTCCCTCCAACCCAAACCATTCCGTGATTCTACGATTCTATTGAACATGAACAGAAATGCAGAATGCAATAATTCATGTTGTGCTTGGATTATGTGAATATGGATCCAAATTTCACTTAGATCACAATGGTGGTTTGCCTTAGAATATATTTTTCTAAGGCTAAAATATTGTCTGCAGAGAGTTGTGACAATTTTACCTTAAGGGTAGTAACATAAGTGAAAGACGATCACAAGAAAACATTACTTCTAAGCTGTCATGATAGCTCCTGGGACTTATTTCAAAGAACGTAGTGCAGTAAAGGAAATGCATAGTTTTAATTCATTAATTTAATAAACTGCACAGTAAATTAGTTTATAGTGTCCCTTCAGGTTCACAGCCCAAAATACAGGAACGTGTTTGTTTACTCTTTCAAATTGAAAATCATTGATTTCCTTTAAGAATTCATTCTTGTTGACTGTGAATGAGTCCATTTGTTTCACGATCTGGTCAACATATATATTAATAAGGGACACTGTATTTTTATATTGTCAAAGAGCAATATTTAATTTTAGTTTCTCACATGAACTTCAATTTAAATAAAAATAATATAAAAAGATGGGTTTATTTTCCCCATTTTGCAGTGCAAGAATTATAAGGAAGGCTAGAACTATCTAAATACCATCTAAACTGGGACAGACAGAGGGGATGTTTTGTTAATTATTTTTCAGCATCATTTATCATCCATTTCTAAATCTGTAGGAATAGGTACGCAGTATTACCACTACTGTACTGCTCTGGCTTAGAACTAAATCAAATTAAACACTGCCATCCTAACAATTTTTAATCCATGCAAATTGTCCTGTGTAGCTCATCATATAGCACCAGAATGTCATATTGTTGATGGGGGTGTTCAAGAGTGAAAAGGAACTGTGGGCAAAAACTGCCAAAAACAGGGTCTCTGTTAAAACTCTGCCCTAAAACATCTTTATGACTTGATTGATCAGGCATATTGAATAATTACATTTCAGACACAAAGTGACAGAAAAAAGTTGTTTGTATTCAGGTACACAGGAGAAGGTTAAATGTTCAATTCTTACATAGTTGCATGGGGATTAAAATATATTTTCTTTTCTGAAAGAAAAAGGAAAGGAAAAAAACTGAAGGAAACCAAATGTGGTTTTCTCCTTTCTGGGAAAAATCCCTAACAATAAAACCAAATTTCTATTCTGACTAAACACATTAACTATTTCTTGTGCCAGTAGAAGCGTGTAAAGAATGAAACGGGAAAGGAAAACCAAGAAATCACATATGTCTCTGTTCTAACCCAATGATACAGGTATTGACCTGCAAGAAAGGAATCCTGGAGTTTTGGATCATTACGACATGACCCGACTAAATTCTTGCAAATGTTCTCTCAGTCCAGTATATAGCTTGAGGCATGTTGCCACAAAGGCCTGAGTCCTTTTTCTGACATCTCTTTTGATCTGAGATATTTAGATTATTAGATCTATCCTAGAAGAGAAGTCTTTCAGGAAAGGCACCTTGGAGTAATCTTGCATGTGTGTATTGTGGGACCAAAGGTGAAACAGTGATGATAATACACCGAGAGTGCAGGATAATGAGGACTGAAAATTAAAGTTGTTTGGTACCTGTGGTACCCAAGGGGATGTTAGCAGTCAGACTATTGACTTCCTTAGCAAATTCAAGAAATGAATTTAATTTCTGATTCTTAATGTTCATCACTAAGGTAGTCAACTTCCTAACACTACACTATGGTAAGTCTACTCCTAAATATACTCCCTCATATTTTAGGAATTAGGATGGATGTCAAAAGCGCATCAACTTCTTTTCCTTCAGATCTATGCCTAAAAGAATATTCTGAAGCTTAGATAAAGCCAAGATTAGCTAGCTTTTAATATTTTGAAAGATATAGTAATTTTAAGAGCCTGCATGAGAATCAATGTTGCTAATTACTTTTAAACAGACCTCTAAGATGTGCTGCTATATGTTCTCCACTGCCAAGTGTTGCTATATAATTTGTATAAAGCTGTGAAGGCACTGAGGAACTGTAATCATGTTGAGCCACTGGACACAATTACTACTGCTGTTCTGTATAACATCATTAATTTTGCCCTAGTTTTAAGGGTCTCCTTGGATTGTTCCTGAAAATAATTTGTATATTTAAAGCAACTTCAGATCTGTGACAGTGAACTATGTTAAGGATTCCTAATGTCTCGTTCAGTGACCCTTTTTTTCTTCTTCTGAGGCTGGCAGAATGTTGTATATTATCTAAAAAAAAAAAAAAAAACCAAAACAAAATAAACAAACAAAAAACCCAAAAAACCCCCAAATATGGAAAACACTTTAGATTCAGAAGATAGAAAAAAAAGCTTCACATTTCTGTTAATCTTAGTCTATATTGTGAGTAGACTCTCATCTTTTTAGGATATTTATATATATGGACAGACTGGATCTTCACTTGGATTTTTTTGAGTCCTTGAAAATAAGTAAATAGCTGTAAGTGATATTTAGCAGTAATATTTTAGATTTCTTTTTTGTTGTAGAAGAAAATTCATAAATAGAAGATTTACTGATCATTGCTAGGCTCTAAAGTTTTATGAAAGAGAAAGCAAACATGCCAATTGGGTCTTTAAAAAAAGATTATATATGAGGAAGGAATTTTTAGAATCTATTCTTGATTGCAAATTAAATCCTCATATGCATTTTTTCTGGAGCATTATCTCTTGAACCTGAAACTGTGTTTACAAGAGCAAAGAGTTGAATTGCCTTGTTGGTTATCTTCCTCATAAGCACATAGGATTAAAAAAAGGAAGAGAACACTGTAAAATTGGAAGGCAGAGCCTGAAGATTGCACCGGCATTTAGAAAAAGAAAAGTAACTAGTACTTCTTGATATTCTCATACTGAT
>WEKY01062695.1:0-31475 GCA_013390045.1 Picathartes gymnocephalus
ACTCAATGATTTCAATAGAGACTGAGCTCTTTTTCTGATATTATGTTCATTACAAATGGTTAATTACCCTCAGTATATTCACAAAAAAAGTATGACAGAAGCAGACCTGGCTGAGAGAGAAGTACAGGAAAAACTCTTTTAGTATTGCTTTTTGTTGTTGACATTGAAGAACACATAGATAATTTATTTTCTTTCTATTAGATGTTTGCATTTACGACCACACTTTTCTTAGCACGCTCAGATCTCACACTTTGACTGCTTGCCTTATCACTCCATCACCAACTCCCTCCTACTGCATCACTGTGTTGAACCTTGACCTGTAGAGATTAGCTCACCCTAGAGAAAAGGGTGAAGGGTAGCTTGGTCTCCCAGTCCTTTTGCTCTAATCTTTTCTTCTCAGACTTTCAGGCCGATTACCAGAAGATGTAGTCTGCTACTATTTTGGTGACTTTTCTGTATTTTATATTTGTTTGTTCCTCCAACAGAAGAGTATGTAAACAATACCGTCTGGAATGTGAAACAGTATTATTGGATTGTAACTGGTGGTATGAAACCAGAAGATAATCAGCTGTTGTGGAAGCTATATCATTTGTTAAACTGATAGCAAAACGCCAAGGGCAGTACTGTAGATTCTAAACATACAGAGTCAAAAGATGCCAGAATGACTGAGGACTTTAAAGGCACCAAAATTGCTTTAAAATAATTATGCAGATAATAAAAAGCCTTTTATTTCTCTGTCTTATGCCTTATATTGCCATCCATTCAGACACTAGTTATTCCCTTCTGGCTACAATGCCACACACTTTGATGTTCAGAGGTACCGAATGAAAGGATTGTAGTTACCACCAGCAGTGGCAAATACCTTGGTGTAACAATTTTGCCCAAACCTGCACAAAACCATAATAGAGTAGCACAAAAGTAAATTAATTTTAAAAACCCCAACATTCTTTAATGTTGTTAATGTCTTTAATGTAATTAAAGTATTTAAAGTTGCCTGAGACTCTTTGGATACCTATTGTATATAAGACAGAAAAATAAGACTTCGCAGTTCTGAATGACTTTTAAATAAGCCTTGTGGGTCCTATCTATATACATTTAGGTAAGTGTAGAGATATTTCCTTGATTTAAAGAGAAATAATACTGAAACCTGACTGGAAGAGCAAAAGTATATGCACTTTTCTCACTTCCCTGGAACACCACATTTAAGTTTTTCCAAATTTTATTCACCAAAAGGACAGTTTTACTCTTCTTTTTTTTCTTTTTTTCTTTTTTTTCTTTTTTTTTTTTTGTGCTGCAGCAACACAGAAGATATTCCAAACTAAGTAATTTTTCCACAAAACAATTCATCACAATNGGGTTACAAGCATGTAAAAAAGTAGAGTTTCAATAGGAACACAGAAGACAATAGGTTATAAGGTCACATAGGATATCAGTAGCAGAACCCAAGGTAAGGCCTACAGGATCCAACCCCACCAACACTGCACAAACTAACTCCGTATTGGGACTGTGATCTCCTTTCTGTGCAGTTTCCTAAACAGTGAAAGCACAAGATTCTTCCAAGCTCATCTGTATTGCAATGCCTATTTGTCTCTTCTGGATATTCTCAAACTGATGCATGATCCTCCTAAATCTAATAGCACATTATTCAGTGCTGTCCTAGCCCAATACCTGCACATGCAGTTCACCTTTGCACACACTTCTGTTAGACCATTCTCACCTCATTATGCATGGAACTCTCTACAGGTTTGAAAGTCACAAAGCACCAAACACATCCTTTTGGCCACTTGCCCATTTAATCATGTGCATTGATTATCTCACTCTGACCTTGATAAGACCCCTGCAGCTGTGAGCCACCGCAGCAGATAATGGAGATGACTAACTCTCAGTTTCTCAGGTGACTTCTCACACGGCAAAAGCAGACAGCACTGTTTATCACATCTATTAACCTACTTTGCATTTTTTCCAACAGTTTAATTACGAAACAACAAAACATGTTTTTAGGAGGTGTTTGGGCCTTTAAGTATTTGCCAATTAATTACAATCTGCATGTACCATATTGTGTTCTGAATTCAAACATCTGCTCTGTGCTCTAGACGTTCTAGAAATTGTTTATTTTTAGACTGTATTTTCATCCACTTAAGTAAAAGCAATACCACATTAGGACTAACATGCTTCATATGGCTCCTAGACTTTCAGCTTTATGTCAGGACAAACATACACAAATCAATGTGTGGGAGATGAACCTTTTGTTGAACACACACTTCCCTTTGATAAGGCTCTGAACCAGCTGACTTGACAAAGCTAATTGTTAAGTTTCCTCTCCACAAAAAAACCATTTGCATTTTACTTTAGCTACAGTATTGTCCGGTGACTAGATGTGAATAACTGTTATAATAAGCCATTATTTTTGCAGAGACTATTTGAAATTTATCTTGTGCAGAACACCAGAACAGAGGGCTGCATGTTCTTTGTTTTACTGAAGCTTTTAAGTTGTTCAATGAACTGTGATCTTTAAAGAAGCCAGACTTTGATAGCTTTATGTCCTATCAGATTCTCATCAAAACCAGAGCTAGGCAAGGATCCCATTACTGTTCAAAAGCTTTGTTAATGAATTATAAGCAATACGAGATGACATGGCTCTGTCCCGCCATTTTTTCCTACTCTTCAAAGCTCAGTCTTAATTCCTTCTCCCAAAGCCCATCTGCAACTCCAAAGCCTTTGGTTAGGGAAGGAAACTCTACAAGGCTTCCAAAATCTTACAATCTCTCGGGTTCACACACAATCTTAAAAGACAGCCTCTGGCTAATAGTGATAGCACTTTGTACTTGCATTTGCAAAATTGACATTGTAGTTTTTTTGCAAGCTACGAAGTTCCTAATTGCAACTGGGCTTTCGGTGTGCTAAATTTGCTAGAAGGCAGCAGGATGAGATGGATTCTAGACCTGCCTTTCTGAATGACTAGACTTTGATTCATTTATCTATAAAGGGCTATAAAAGTTTGAAAATAGCACCATGAATTACCAGGCATGGGTGTGCACGTGTGTGTGAAGGGGAGGGGGGAGGATATAAAATGCTTTAGAACATATTTAAAGTGCAGGGTTAAGAACAAAACCAAAACTGGTGTGTCTGAGAATAAGAAAAAGTTTAAAAAAAAAAAAGGCAACCCAAAACAACAACAACAACAATCCCACAAAAAATAAGA
The DNA here is from genome assembly GCA_013390045.1 of Picathartes gymnocephalus. Classification (NCBI taxonomy): domain Eukaryota; kingdom Metazoa; phylum Chordata; class Aves; order Passeriformes; family Picathartidae; genus Picathartes; species Picathartes gymnocephalus. The sequence continues at coordinate 3,203 of WEKY01062695.1, forward strand.
TTCTTTTTGGTCTTATGTGGGTCTTTAGTGCACAGAAGGAAACTTCAAAAGATCATAACAATTACCTCAAAGAGTTCACTGACAAGCATCTATGACTTTGTGAAACAGGCCACTTTTCACCAATGAAAATCTGCTATTTTGATTTATCATCATGTAAAGGATTCTATCCTGTTCAAATACAGTAATTAGCAAAAGTACAGTTCTAAGAGGGAGTTCCATAGCGTCTAGCGGGTAGGTGATAGTGCAGGGTCCAGGCATGGCTTTTCACTCCTTATCACTGCCAATGGAAGTAAGAAACCAGATGCTGGGACAAGTGTTCTCTAGTGTTCAGCAAAAGGGAAATTAGCACATCCCACAACAACAAACACATTTTATTTGTCATTTCAGAAGACAACTTTGCACTTTTTTCTGTTTGCACTTTGCACTGTTTGTTGTTCTTTATTTTCAGTGGCCTTCCAATGGATTCCCTCCAAGAAGTCTTTTCTAAAAAAGCATCATAAAAGTGCTGAAAGAGTAGTCTAAAAATACTGAGCCCAGAAAGTACTTTCTAGAATAATCTAATATAGAATCTTTCTAACAGTCTTATCCTTGTCCAATTCAGTTGCAAATTTCACTATACTATAGAGTTGCAATAGACTGAGTTATCAGTTAATATATCCATTCCTTGATCTAACACTCTCTTCAACAAGTTGAAATTATTTTTGATGTATTTATTAAACAAAATCTTCTCAGTTGCAAAAACTCCAGCCTCAGTGAGAAAGAAACACACTAGTGTTAGCCAGGGAAGGGGCAAAGATTTGAGAGTATGTGATAAAGAGTAAAAATTTAATGAGAATAAGGGTCTAGGTTAAAACACAAACCCAAAGACAGATGTCAGACTCAGTAGAACAAAAATAACTAGTTTGACTACATTACTGCAAGTGTAGGTCACCTTCTAATCTTTCTATCACTTGACTAAGCCATGTGGGTTTCTCTCTAATGGAATATTAATCTGGTTAAGTTGTAATTGGCAAAAAACCGTTGTCACTTAAATGACAAGAACCAGAGATAGTTCTCAAAAAGGTTTGCATATGGTCTTCTAATTGCAGTTACAGTTCTAAGTGAACTTGCACAGCTCTCCTTTATGGTGCCTGTAACTATTATTCAACAAGGTTTTAAAAAAGCATTAACAGGCAACACATGCATACCATCAACCATATGCACACTCACAGGTACAGCCTGAAGGTCACTTGGAACATCAGGTTTGTTTTTTTAATCCATATCTAAAGGGCTTGTAAGTTGTTGGCTGCCCTAGCTGCTGATCTAGCTGGGGCTGTGCTTTATTCCCATGTTCTCCAGTCTGCCTCATGGTGAAATCAGCAGCTTTGCCCAGCCAAACCCAAGGAGTGCTGGATATCAAATGTATACTCAGTTTTTCTAAATTGCAAGAGTCCAGCACAGGTCCCTGGTCTCTTTTTTTAAAAATTTTATTTTTTCTAGTGAAAGCATACCAAATGCTTTTGTAGCAATGATGAGATTTTTATGGCTTAAATTAATTATGCATTAGTCTCTGGAACTTAATAGATACTATTTAATATGCATTTCTATTATTTAGTCCTTGCCTTCTCACCACAATACGTTGACAGTGACCTCCCAGCAGAGTGCTGTAGACATTCAGCTGCACAACTCTTATACCTACATAATATATATATTAAAATAATATATATGTAAAATATATATAATATATATATACACAAATTCTATAGAGATATATATCCTACATTATTTGCACAGTGTCCCATAAAATTAACTGCCTGAATAATTGAAATATTGCATGTGGTCACTGAAGTTCAGTTTAAATCTGTTCAATGAATACAAAATTTCTCTGGAAGAAGTGAAATATTAGTTCAAAACCTGAAATTTTGAAGAAATTTTTCAGCCTCTCCCATGCCTTGTGTCCAGTAAAAGTTGATTTTGTTCCTTTGAATGCTAATGTTCACCATTAGCCTTGGAAAATTAAAATTCAGATTGCTTACTGCAGACACACTCTTCAATACTGCAGTCCAGAAGGTACTGAACAGCATTTTTCCCTGCCTTATATATGTTCATGTATCTAGATACAAGAAAGATAAAAACAGTGGTGAAAACCTACTGTATGTCCAGAGCTCCAAACCTACGAGTAATGCTTTGTTAGTTGTATTAAAAATTCAGAAGTAGCTACATTGCCAGGTTTCTGCTACTTAAAAATAATAACAATGGCAAGAAGCATAGGGAGGAAGAGAGGCAAGGAGGAAGTAAGGACTGTACAGTGGATCAGAATAGAATAATTCTGTGTTCAGTCTTCCTATTGGCAAGTAATTACAGATGACTGGGAATATTTCCACAAAAGAAAATTCAAAATTTCCCTATCTCAATCATCAGAGACTTTGCTCTAATAGATTCATTAACTCGTAGGTGATGGATTTCAATAATGGAGAAACAGGTTATAAACTCTTCTGGCACATGCCAAAGAAGGTGTTTGAATACACCATCTCAAAGCATGCTTCAGGACGCATAACTGGTTTGTGCAGTGAGGGATGCTCAGTTCTTGTTCCAAAGTCCATGGCTTAGAGTCACGTATGCTGAAGAGTGCAGTAAGAGCAGAAGAACAAACAAAATTCCCATAAAAGTTTATTACATACCCTGTTTTGGCTACAGTGAACTTTGGTAAAGGGTGAGAGTAATAACCTGTTCCTTGGAACATGCTTTACTTTCACATTTGCTCATCTCACTTTTTCCTCCTCCTTCTCTGGAAATGCTCCAATAAGTGTAATGAAAGATGTTCTGCACTTTTAAGAGTGATCTAGTGTGAGGATGAAAAGAATTAACTCAAGGTACTCCCTCAGCTATGAAGAGAGAAATGCTGAAACATAGGAGAAGGTTCTGGCAAATACAAAGCATTCATATAATGCTACAAATTAGCATGATGGATTTTGCAGAGCTGACATAGGGCAGATTTGCAGTGGGATCAGGAAGGGCTTGAGGGGTGAGAGGCAGCACAGTGCAGTTGGGTGCTAGCCCTGACAGAGAAACTTCAGCTGGAAAACATTTTTACCTCTCATATCAAAGTGCAAAAGGCATCAGAATACAGAGATCTCCAGTCTGTTGCCCTGTAGTCCTTTCCAGTCTCTTCTTTCAACAGGAAGAACTACAGGTAGATCTGCAGAGAATACAGACATATCCTATTTTGTACAAGATAAAATCCCACAAAGCCTGAGATCCACACCAACATTTCACTTTGAGAAAACTGAATTTAACCTAGATTTCCTCTAGGTTTGAGGGGGGATGTTGATGGTGTTTGAATCTAGGTAGCTACAACTTACAGAGAGATGCAAAGTAAGACACAGCTTAAAGGGGCAGATAAATACTATTTCTTTGATGTATTAAATTTGACCATGTCTACAGAACCAAATGATCTGCTATTTCACATAGTTTTACAGTTTTAACTGAAATTATCTGTGTAAAAAACACTTCTCAAGGAAGTTTATTCTCAATGCTCTTTAAATAACTTGTGGCAACACAGCAAACCCTCAAGAATAAAAGGTACAGTGTTAATAAAGACTGGCATGCTAAGAACAATGCTAACATTTTCATTAGTAGCTCTGTTATTCTACTAGAAAACAACAGATTGTTCTGACTACATTAGTGAAGCATGGGAAATATCTTTCTTTTAGACAACTGGTGTAATTGGGAGAAGAAAACCCAAGCAAACAAACAGGTATACTTCAGAACAAAACTGAAACATTCAGTTTAGCACAAACTGAAAAAAATCCCTGCACTGAATTTTACTGGGTTATGTTAATGACCTAGATAATCTGAAAGACAAGATACTTAAATCTGTACACAGCAATGGAGTTTAAGAGAAGATCCAAGAATAGAAAGAGGAAAAAAAAAAGATATTCAGTGGAACCTTGAAGTTAACAGACAGGAGATGGGATGGGTAATATGTACCCTTGGAGCAATCACCCTCCTCTGAGATTTTAAATTTGATCATAAAAATTATTTTTTTTCTTCCTAGATTCATCTATGGAAGTTGCCTGTCTCCCACCAGGACAAAAACTTCAGATATGCTGTGTTTTCTCTATGAAAAATGTAAGATTTTATGTCACAGTGTTTTTAATGAACTAGTTATCTCAACTTTTCCTACTGTAGAAAAGCCTCATCAAATAAAATCCAATTCACTAATAAATGCATTGTTTGTTTAAAAAAACACTGAAATGAGTCAAATATCAAAACCAAAATGAAACTGTGTGGTCCTGGGGATCGATATATCAATGCAAATGGTTTACTGTGTTACAGCTGGATGGTTATTTCACAGTATGTCAGTGATATGATATCTCTGTCTACATGATACTCACTATCAGGTAAAGATGGGCACAGAACTGACGGTGAGTTCCCAACTCAGCTGGTTAGAACTGAGTCTGGACATGGCAACACCAGGCTGAAGTGACCTCAGCTGCTTTACCCTGACATTGCAGTAAAACCTGTGAAGCATTGCCTTGCTTAGTACACATTTGGGTGGAGAACTTTTATTCCCTCTCAAAGTAATGTTAACACAGAACATGATTTCCCAAAGTAGCTTGTGAGAGACAGTCCTCAGTGACCCTGTGGCAAAATAATGGGAGCCATATTTAGCTGCCAGTTCTTGAGTCACAGGGAAGTCACAGCAGAAGTGTTACAGAGATAACGATCTGGCTGAGCAGGGGAGCATGGAGTGGTACCTCTCTCAATAGTTTTGCAAGTTCCATTCAGGAAATAACTACTCTCTGAGATGAAACACCATCACTGGTTGAACTGCAAAGTCAGTTTCCCAATAGAGTGCCGGATATTCTATACAAAGATATCCTGTGGAAGCAGGATGAGCCTGGAAGAAAGAGAGTAAATCTTACGTCAGTTTGACTTCACCTTGGAGTTATCCTTTACAAAATATTGCAACTCAGAGAATGTTTCTAATGTGCTGCACAAGAACAACCAGTTCTCTACAGCATAGTATTTAGGGAATGATCTAATTAACCTGAATGTAATAGAGAATATTTCTTCCAGTGTAGCAGATAGGATTTAGAAAGCAGTGCTACTTACCATCACCTTCACAAGGAGTATATTTTTAAAGGTATTTAAATGTCCATGCATAAATAGAACACATTTAGATCCAAACCACTCACTTTCAGCAACTGAATAATCTGAAAACATGGTATTCCTGACGTCCTAAAAATAAAAACAGACATCTAACATTCCCTCCTTTTTTTTTTTTTTCCCCAGGAGATTGTTACAGACTCAACATCTCCACACACTGGTAATTACAACTAGGAACAAAATGTACCTTCCTCTTGCTTTATTTTTCTTTTTTTTCCCCCCCTAAACTGTTTTCAAATAGGTAATAACATGTCACTGTTATTCTTTTGATTACATAAATACTTGATCTGCTATCCCATATTTTAAAGTGATTTTCCAGATGAATGCCTTAGTAGCAAATCCACATTAGCAGATTTCTTGTACGAAATCACTGTCATGCATAAAATAGAATAAAACTGGTGAGGTTTAAATAATGATACAATTTTCCTGATGAAAGTAGATTAAGTGCATATTTTATTTGTGTTTTGGGGGACTTTTTGCAGCTTTTGTTTGTGTAGAATTTTTTTTGTGAGGAAAAACTATCCTGAAATAAATCTATTGTATTCTTTCCAGGCCTCAGTCTGCCATCTTGGTGCCAATTTGAAAGTAAAATACAGAGGAATTTTCTTCTAAAACTCATGTTCATCAAGAACTGTCATAATTTTATTAACTCTTGTTTTCTATAAGAAATGTGGGTTTTTTTCTGACCTGGTGTCTGCTGTGAGAAGTAGCCAAGTAAAGTGGCTGAAAAGTGCCATCTGCTGCCTCCAGAGGAAATAACTGAACCTGAGCAAACACACCAGGACTAGAAGAGCAAAAGAGGTCATGGCATCCTCCTTTTCAGGCCACTACAGGAAAGACTAGGATCTTCCTTAATTGTCGTAATCACAGAATCATCTAGGTTGGAAAAGACCGGCAAGATCATCAAGTCCAATCTTTGACTAAACACCACCATGCCAACTAAAATATAGCACTAACTGCCATGTCCAGCCATTCCTTGAGCACTTCCAGGGGTGATGACTTAAGTCACCTCCCTGGGCACCCCATTTCAGTGCTTGACAACACTTTCCATGGAAAAATTCTTCCTGATGTCCAGCCTGAACCTCCCCTGCTGCAGCCTGACCATGTCCTCTCATCCTGTTGCTATTTATCTGGGAGAAGAGGCTGAGCCCTGCCAGACTACAACAGCCTTTCAGGTACTTGTAGAGAATGATGAGGTCCCCCTGAGACTCTTTTTACTCCAGGCTAAACACCTGTAGCTCCCTCAGCTACTCCTCATATAACTTGTGCTCCAGACCTTCACTGGACACGCTCCAGCACCTCAGTGTCATTCTTGTAGTGAGGGGCCCAGAACTGAACACAGGATTCAAGGTGCAGCCTCATCAGTATCGAGTACAGGGAGACAAACACTGCCCTGGTCCTGCTGATCACACTCTTTTTGACACAGGCCAGGATGCCATTGGCCTTCTTGGCTGCCTGGGTTCTCTCCTTGCTCATGTTCAGCTGCTGTTGACCAGCACCTCCCAGGTCCTTTTCTGCTGGGCCACTTTCCAGCCACTCTGCCTCATCCCGTGGTGCTGCCTGGGGTTGTTGTGACCACAGTGCAGGACTCAGCACTGGGCCTTGTTGAACCTCACACTGCTGGCCTTGGCCCATTGGCCCAGCCTGTCCAGACCCCTCTGCAGAGCCTTCCTGCCCTCCAGCAGATCAACACTCCCACCCAGCTTGGTGTTCTCTATGAACTTACAGAGGGTGCACTTGATCCCCTCATCCAGATCATTGATAAAGACTTCAAATGCGACAGGTCTCAATGTCAACCCCGGCCTTTGTAGCAGCAAGAAGATATTTTGCCTTTGGAGAAATGCACTGCAGCAGCACTGACTTTTGCGTCATCTGGTACATCATGCCTATGGCTTGAGAAACAACTAATGGATATATTTAGCTCTATTTTTCATGTACATACATACCTAGATCATCCACTGAGTTTCTTTTTTGGCCTTGGTATACTGGAAACAATTTCATATGCACCTCCTTAGCATGGTTCTATTTAAATCAGTTGTCAAACATTAAAATTATGGATATAAATCTGGTTTCTACATCTGTTTCCTTATTCTTTTTGCTCTCAAACTCCTTACCTCTAATGACTTTCAGACCCCATTTCTACACAGCAGACAAAAAACCTTAGCTTGTATCCCCTTGAACTCCAGAGGAGTTATCCTGGTATGGCTGTCCCAGTTCCTTCAGAGAGTAGCTCTATCTGCAGCTGGTTTTGTTCTTCTATTTTTGCTACTGTACTGACATCCTAAATCTGTCTAAAAATGCTTTTCATCTTAATCCAGGATGAACTGGTGTCTCCTAAAATAGAAGATGTATTGCCTACAGATTTTGAGAAAGCTGGATGACAATGAACTAAACTCCTGTAGTTACACTGGTCTTCCCCAGGTCCTGGAAAACTGGGTTTTCCAACTCTTAAGGATGATAATGAGAAGAGAGGGATGCAAATGTAGAAACAGAGGAAATATTTCTGGAGGACTTATCACTGTGGGACCTAATAAAGGAACCTTAATACTCCAAATTAGGCATGAGAGTGTTGAAACAGACTTAAATCCAAAAAAATATATGTACTTGTGCTTTATCAAAGGTCTATTTTCAGTGGCTTTAAAAGTACAAAGTCTCAAACAGATATGATTGACAATTAGCTGCTAAAAGGAATATATTTATTTATTATGGGACATAAAGGATCTGGAAAGGACTGACTGGATGGAACAAAACAATAAGATTTTTTTTTTTCTCATATGCAGAGAAAAATCCACTGCTGCTTAGATCTTGCTCCAAAATTTGGTCACATTCAGAAGTAATGGATTACTTTTCTTATAGAAGCATATGTCTACTCAGTTGGAAGGAGCATGGGATGGCCCACATAATAAAACTTTGAAGTCTTGAATACATTGGGCAGGTGGTTCCAAAAAAATAAGTCTTTTTCTCATTTTACCCCACCATATGATATTTTACATAATTCACACACTGGATACTTTCTTGAAAATGAGCCAAGACCAGAAACTGAAATGATGTTCTCCAATTTACATCTGTTGCCTTCGGGCATCCCAGCTGAATTCAATCAAGGGCTGACATCCTGTTAAAGACCTTACTTATACTTGAGGCTCCACTGTCAGTCAGTTCAGCTTATTTTTCCCACAGTGTTTGAAGTGAACTTGATCTGCCTCATTTTGGAAGCAGAGGCTCAGTCATTTACTGTCTTTTAGCTAAGTTTCAGTATTTGCTCCCTGAAGGGGCTGGAGATTGCAGCAAAGGATACAATAATACTTTAAGGCATTTTGTCTAGTTTAACTTGTAATCACACTTTCAACTAAATGGAACAGCAAACACAAGGATAAGCCCTGTGAGAAAATGTCTGAAATTTAGGTGATGGCTACAATAAATTACAGAATTACAGCATTATCTGCCTGATACCTACTACTGAAGGAGATCTTATAGTACATAAAATTTAGTCTGTGACCTCTAGAAGCTGAACTGTGTTAAGTTCACTACCACTCCCCCCATGTTTTTTAATGTTTTTATGTATTCAACATTCTCTCAATAGCCTAGCCTGAAAAGTAAATTTAATGTGATTAAAGTTTGCAACAGGGAGTAAAGGAAAAAAAATATTTTTAGTTATACATTTTAATCTGAAAGCAAGTTGGAGATCTTTTTCTTTTCTCAAGAAACTAAACCAATAATTATCTCAACTGATAGGTGATTTTTATTTGCTTTGTGGCAATAGAAAATACTTTTTTAACTGATAAAATATTTTGAAATCGCTGAAGTCACAACATGAACTACAAATCTCAATGAAGGGTAAAGCCATTTTTGTCTCTTATCTGCAGGGTGTTTGTAACAGCTGTAAAACACTTTGTTGCTTTTGACACCTGAAGAACTTTCTCCTAATACCTGATAAGCAAAATCACTTATCTCTACAACCCTTTGCATAAAAGATCCTAGCATGTTGATGGATATAGGAAATTAGTCATTACACTATGGGTAGGCACTAAAAAAAAGTGATTATTTTGTCAAAATTCATAAATGGACTAAAAAGGAAACTACAAATCAGTTTTATGAAAAAAGAGAGGTATTTGAAAATACACTCCATTACTATTGTTATTGTTATTATTATTATTATTAACCCATTTCACAGTTTGGATTTGGGAATGAAATCCCTGAAAATGCTGACTAGGAGAGATTTGGAAGGAAGTTCATGAAATATGAAGGAGGATTAGACCTTTTTAAAAAATTTTTTTTTTGTTTACAAATGCTGTTCCTCACTGCTGATGGGAAATAATACCACACTTTCCATGGTGCCGCAGTGGGTTGTTGTGGAATCACACAACTCTAGGGCTGGGAACGACTGTGTCACAGCAGACAGGAACAAAAATATATTATTAGATCTTGGAGAACAGTGTATTTAATGACTGTCCTTTTGCCAGATTCCAGGCTTAGCTTGTGAAAGACCAAAATTAGTCTTTAAAAGGCTACGTACTCCCTTTATTCAAAGGGGTAAAAATATCTGGTCTATTTCAATATGTGTCTTCAAATGCTGTAGACCAACGAAGTTACACACAATATAGCCCATAGTTCTGAAAACTCAGGATAATTACAAATAAGCATTTCTAAAAACATGTCATTAACAGGTGAACTAATGCCACTGTCATTCCCTTCCCATGATCAAAAACATACCACCCTTTGTCAGGTTTTTTCACTTAGTATCTCAAGGCTTTTACAGCTGCTTGAATCCTACAGCCTTTTGGAAGGATTAGTGACATAACAATCCCCACAAAACCGAAAAGACCAACCCAGTGGTATTCCCCATATGATTCAGAATCCCATTGCTTTTCAACAGCTAAAAAAATTTGAGAAATATTAAAGTCCCTAGCGTTATTCCTTGGCATCTTTTAAAAGCCAAAACCAAATTACTATAGCTGAAAACTAAATGTCAAAATCAGAGATTTATCTGGCCATAGACTGATCATTTTTAACACCTACACCTGGTATTAAAGCAATTCTTTGGAACAGTTTGAGTGACAGTCTTCATTCAGTCAAGCTCAAAGACACAAAGATTTTAGATATTCCTTCTTTCTGCCTCATACACTATTGGGGTAAACAACTAAGAATAACCTTTTTGTATAATTCTTTCATCTGCATTCTCAGGTAAAAAACAGGTAAAAAATTAGGTTATAATACATAGTAAGTGAAAGTGAAGTAAGGGAAAAAATAGTATGAAATCACTGTAGAAGTGATCTCATAGTGAACAAGATGTTCTTCCAAAAAATCTGGTGAAAAAGGAGAAAAATTATCTTCATATTTCTGAAACGCTGCTGAATGGTTTTGCACCACATGTTCTGTGAGTATAAAAAAACTTCTCTTCCAAACTCTTCTAACATGTAACACTACCCCCAGAGAAATCTGCTTCTGCTTTCCAAAAAACGTAAGTCCTGAATTGAAATATCACATTGAAAAGTTACTAAGGATTATTTTGAACATCCCAGCATGGAAAGCAATACAGCATCTATTGAGTCCATGTTCAATATAAAATGAAACCTGTTGAAAACATATATCAATGGTCACACTCAAAACTGCAGCCCTACCTCCTGAGAAGGCAGGAATGAAGTTTTCAAGAATTTGTGGTAGGTAGCATTTTGGAACAAAAATATTATCATTGGGTCTTATGGTCCCAAGACTGGAAGAGCAACAGGACTGCTTAGGGGCCCACCCTGGAACTCTGGCCATCAAACAGATTGTGCAACATCACGGTGATAGCAAGGAGCTGTTAATCTGAATACAGACTCTTGTTTCTGTGGCTAACGGAGGCACAATATCCTGAGACGTTCAACAATGGCGCACTGACAGCAGGAAAACATCAGGTAGCTTTGTGAGTCTCCTAGGAAGAAACGACCAAGAAAAGAAATGAAGAGAATGGCAGGGAAAAAATATGAGCAGAGAAAAAGGAAATTCTGAGAGAAAAACCAAACCAAATCTAGCAATGTGACTGGTCCTGTCCTTTCCTATCCATACCTGAATCTTACACTTTACATTTTCATCCCTGTTTTCTTCTATAGACACACATATCATGTTGATTATATCCCATGGTAGGTGATGAACCACAAATCTATGCAATTTCTAACCAACTTCAGGCATGAGTTTCTGCTTCTGCATGGGCTTTGGTGGTGCGTCACAGTAACCTTGGCTACAGGGCAGCTATTGATTCAAAATACAAATACAGTGTGAGAGAATTTCGCAGCACAACAGGCCTATTGTGACTGGTCTGAACAGCCCCCGTTTCAGCAGCAAATGCAGAACCCAAGTTTCTGAGCACCTTGTTAGATGTTTCACATGGCATTCTGATTGCTTCTTGTACTTGTCCAGGATCTCATGACTGAGATATAAAAAACAGAATCTATATGCAACATACTATTACATTAACAGGGCACAAGCATAGAACTCCAAAATGTGCCATCAGAATTATGTCTTTTTTACAGTGATGAAATAAATGAATTGTATAAAAATCACAAGACCAACAATAAAAAACAACAAATGAAGGAATCCAAATAAAAAACAAAAAAATTTGTCACCAGTGCCACCACTGCAGTTGTTACTTAACATGGACAGAACTCTTTAGCACTATATTCTGCAACTTGGCTCATCCCACCTACTGCCATCATGAATGCTGCTCAAGAATTTTTTCACCAAGATTTTTATTACTTCATTTTGCCCTCATTGTGATAAAAGATCACACTGTGGCTGAGACTCTGCTACTGATTAAAGACAGAGCTCTGAGTTAAAAATTTGATTCAGAAGAATTCTTTCCTTTGAACAAAAAATTATCTGGACACAAGCCATTCTGCAGAATGCCTGTGATTATTAAAATATTATTAAATACTGTAATTTAGCTATCTTTCTACCATTTTTCACTACCACTCAGTCACAGCGAAAACATTCTACCGAAGTTTGAAATATGAGCAAAAACACTCTTTGACTGCTTACTCAGACTCTTGCCAGTTCTGTCACTTAATCCAGTTATTGAAATTTGTATGATAAAATTGTTCATTCAATTGTAGCTGATGTTTGAAAATACTTTCAGCAGTAGCCTTATTTTATTTTGCTTTTAATTCATGTTTAATTGATTTGTTCCACTGTGAAAAAGACACTAAATCAAATGCTGAATATTTATGAATATATAGTATTCTAAAAGGAAATAAAATATTTACTGAATGACAAATAATGAATAAATCAACAAAAATATTATGAACACACTGAAAATCATTATGGTAAAAATATATTTCTATAGCAAAATAATGTTTCCTATCAAGGAAAGACCACAGAGAAGGTCTTCAACTCTTATACAAACTTAACAACAAAGTATTTTCTGAAGAAAATCTGGAAGTTGCAGTAAGGTTTCCAGAATGGAAAACTATAGCCTGCTATGTTCAGTATGGGAAATAATCAGCAGGAAGAAACTGGAGATGGGATTATGCCAAGTTTATTTGTTGCAGTAACATAAGTAAGCCCTAAAGCCTATTCTGTAAATGAAGGGATTTTATCACAATTAATGTAAACATGATGTAGGAGGTGAAAGAATTTTGACAAAATTATTTTTATGAAAATGATTTGGATATAGATTTTGACTTTTTTGTACATTTGGGAAATAAAAGTGTCCAGGTGCAAGCTTCAGTGATTTGGCACATCTGTGCCCTCAGCTTTGAGGCATAAATTGTAACATTGAACCCTTAGGTAAAATTACAAAGCCTACTGCCTACACTGGGGGCCTTGCTCTAATGAAAGTGATTTATTTTCACTTGGAACTGTATGATCAGGCAAGCAATGACATACAACCATCTTAAAGGAAAATATTTTAGAAAATATGACTTAACATGGAGTATTAAATGATAAAAATGTCTGACAGATAACAGAATGTATTAAAAAATCACATATTCAAAAGTCAGTCAATAATTTTATCATCAGTAATCTCAGTTTCAGAGATGTTTACTCTAAACTACATTAGTAGTGAAAAACCAATAATTATTAAATATGTGCATATGTATAGGCATCACTTTGCAGAGCCAGACACTCACAGGAGAGCATGAGTGCAACACCATGGTGTAGAAAGGGAAATCTCGCAAACATTTCAGTGAGGAGCTTGTATTGTGCAATATGTCTGGGCTTCCATTCTAAAACTTGTTTAGAAGATCCAGCTCTGATTCAAATAACCATTTTTTTTTCCAAAATGGCATATGTACCGTTCAGTGTGATAACTCTCCCTGAGGACTTTGCAATTCACAAACTTAAAATCCTTTAATTTAAAAATGTATTGCAAGTGCAGTTAGGTTTTGAACTTTTTTCCATCCCAAGGTGGTACTCTGCCTTACTTATCTAATGGACCATGTCTCAGGTGCAGTTTTTAAACACTTGCAATCCGGATTTTTTTCAAATATTCAAAATATCTGAAGTACTTTAATTTTTACAGATCTGGGACCACTATTGTTCTGCATAATAACACATTTAGTAGTTTTATCTCACTTCAATAGAAGAGCCCTTTTAAAAAATTCAGTTTGTACACCAGGCAGTAACTGGAATCAGGGTATCACAAATCCTAAATAGTTTATGAATTAGCAAGTTGGACTAGAGATGTAATTATTTTGTTGTCATGTCTGCTTCTTCATACTTTTATAATTAGTCAGCTGTTAATATTAACATTAATATACCTAAATGAGGATAATGTATCAAAAAGGCATATATGTTCATGTCCCTAAACCCATGTATTGTCCTTGTAAAAAGAATGTCACTGAATTGCGATAACAAACTTTATGCACCCAAATGCAAGGAAATTATTTTGAAGTTACTCAAAAGAACTATCACTGCGTCCTTCATGTTAAGATAATCACAAGGAGAACCATTTGTTCTATAAACTGCAATTGTAGCAGTTAGAAAGATGTAAAATAGATTATAATAAAGAAAATTAAGAAATTCTAATATTTAGTCAAGGTGATTACAAATCTTTGTTGACTAAATTTTGCAAACTGCTATGTCCACTAATGAGCAAACAAGCTGATTTAGTAGAATTAGTCCTTTGTATTTGGTAGAGTAATACATCCCTCTTTGTGTTGAAGGGACAAAAGAGAAGTGTCATCAGGAGCTGTCTGCCTGCACACACACAAACACACTCTATAGAAATTGCCATGTTATTGGAAGCATGGAGGAATGCCACTAGGAAAACACAGGAAACCCAAGCCAAGATTTGAGATAGCAAAATTCATTTATCAGAAGTTTTCATTCAGATTTGAGAGGGATACTTCAAAAGCCCCTGTTTTGCTGCTGCCTGTAGAAAGTGCCTATGGCATTCTTTATGATTATTAGTGAAACAGAAATTAAATAGCAACTGACCCGTACAGTGCTCACTGGAGTCACATGTCTCAGAGACCCAGATACTGCCACTGCATCACACTGTGTGATGAGCAGCACGTACAGACACACTTAGGATCTGCTTGGGAGTGCCAGTGCAGATGAATGAAGGAAATGTGATGAAACTTCCTAAACTGATCCCACACTAAGAATGAATGGTCTTGTTTTCTGTTTTAAACAATGTATTAATTGTTTGCCAGCTTCTGTTCAATTAAAAAAAATCAACAAACCGATGATGTCTCAGTAATGTTTACTAGAAACAGATGAATAGAAAGAGAATCCTGAAAGATTCAAAATGCCTCTTAAAAGAAGTAATAGGAAATATAGCATTGCCATTAAGTAGATGTACACTGACTATCTCAAATATGGAGAAAATGGGTTCTTTAACATGCGAAAGGTATATCAACATCCCAATCCCAGACAACATAAATTTGCTAACAGCATTATGCAGGAAGAGCCTTGTTTCTTGGGAAGAATATTTTGAATTACTTGAATATTGGTAAAAAAAATTCATTTTCCTAAGTTTCAACACAAACTCAAACTGATGAAAAATTGTCAATGAAATTGATGCCTTCTTCTGTTTCCAGCAGCAAACTATACAATGTTAGCACTAATTTCCTACTGTTCTGACTCAGGCAGCAATCTATCCTTTTGTAGATATCTAGCTTAGAAAAAGAAGTCTGTTGTTTGAAGAGGCCTAGACATTGAAGCGTTATAATTAATAATTTCTCTTATGTTTAACTGGTTGAGGGTGTTAAAAACAGCCAAAAGTTATTGCTATTCTATGTGTATCACTTCTGCCTACATATGTGCTGCCACATAATGTATGTCATAAATATTAATTTCATCCAGGCTTTCCAAACTATATTTTTTGTATAAGATATGAAATGTGGGTTATAATTTCCTCATTTCTTAATGCTGTCTAATAAATGACACTTGAAAGTGTTCTGTGGCAAGTGTTAGAGAAGCATTTGTTATCTTTTCTTCTTCTCCTTTAGCAGAAAAATTATATTTCATCACAAATCAACCAAGCACACACACAGCGGATCTGGGAAGAATTAGCTTTCATCTATTAGTTTCTAGCTCTAACAGTAACTCAAAACCTTTCATGCTTGCTTTATACAACAAAATGAATAAAGTTCAGGTTTCCTGATAAGCTGACCTGTGGCTGCAGAAGTAGGGCCTGCAGAGCTCCAGTCTCAACTTTATTTTCCCAAAACTATACCTTTGCAGAACAATGGTTTTCACCAGCAGATAAAAGTTTGCTGCTACTCCTTCTTCTTGTACAATCTAGAAAACTCTCTTTGAAAGCACCTTTCTGCTTCCAGAGATGTCCATTTCTGAAAAGCTGAGTTCAGCACTCGCCTCTACAGAACCAACTATGCCCATCCTAAATGTTTCCTTCATGCAATAGAAAAGGAACACATAGGAGCCAAAATCAGATATATGTTGGTGAATCTCTTGAAAAGCAGTTGAACACCGGTCAGGCATGAGGCACTTTCATTAAAATTTTGTGAAGGCCCTTTTTAAAGTCTCTCTGCACGGAAGCTCAATATTGCCATTGTTCAGTAGGATTTAACATTTTTCTCTGTTGGGCTAGATGAAGGAGATGGACATTGGACCTCCCTACACCAGACAAGCTCCAGTGAAGACTGTCCTTCTCTGTTACCATCAAACTTTTCAAAATGAAGTGAACCTAAAATATAACAACATCTTTAAGCAGACAAATGAGTCTGGCTATTGAATTTTCATTCATAGAGGCTTGTCCAAATAATAACCCTCTGTCTGCAGTCACTTTCTTATGAATGACTTAATTTAAGATGATTTCAGGGGCAGAAAATTAAATCATTCACAGTGAATAGGTCTTCTAATAACAAGACACTTTTATCTCACGGGCACAGTGTTGTCAGTACTTGGGCATAATTGGGACTAGAAATTGGTAATTTTGCTGAAAAGCAGTTAACCCAACAATAGAGACTTAAAATAAACTTAATATTGACTCAGGCTGTTTACTTGAAAACTTTCACCAGCTACGTGACATTTTTCTTTGCTAAGTATTTATGGACACTGGGTCTAAGGTAAGTCTTGTTTCCTAACCAGTCACTTCCCCTAGTTATTCATAGTCTCTTAGCCTAATGGCAGTGGAAGAGAATTAATTTCCTGGGATTTTAGAAAAGTTGCCTTAAAAGAATCCTCTATGCAAAACACAATCATATTGTAACCTAAATTGTAGGGGAGGGTAGTGTGGGAACCTAGCATTTTTAATAAATGTGTACTGTAAAAAGCCCATAGCAATGTGAACAAAACATATTAAAAACAATATTAAGTGACTGAAAGCTCAAAGTTAAGATAAACATCTGAAAGTAAGACACTGCAAAGTGTCATTTTGTCAGTTACTCTTCAAAATGCTGACAGTCAGCATTTCCCTCTAAAATGTATGTCTCTTAAGCTCTTTCTCTTCAAGATGAAGTAAGCATTGAGATTTGGAATTTCCTTTTAATCCCTTCCCTTGTCATGGTTCCATTAAAGGTATTATGTTTATCTTGTAAGTGGTTGATAGGCTATTTAGGAATACTATCATGTCATATATGTGATTTTTTTTCTTTTTTGCACCATAATGTCACTGCAGGAGTCTTGTTTTTCCTTCTGAACCTTAACCAAAAAAGATCAGAAATCACCTATTTTTCATTTTCTAGTTCTTTTTCCTTACCAGATATGTACTGTCTTCTAGTTCACTGTAGCATATAGATAAAACAAAGAGAACTACTTATGTTCTGAAGTAAAGTGAGGAGCGTGGCAGCAAGTTTAGCTGAAGGAAAAACAAAGCACAAAATATAACAGCATGACTGTTGCATTACATCCTTTCTTTAGAGCTCCTTCCACTGGAGATGTTACTCTAGATGATCCACCAACCAAGTCAAAATTTATATAAAAAGAATCTGAAAGGTTCACTGATAAAGAACTTCAAAGGCTGTGTTAGGGATGCACTGGCCTTCATCCAAGCTCCATTTCAGAAGTTAGTAAATTCATGTACTACTGGAAGTTCTGGTGCAGATCATATGATAGTGCCTGGACCAGTACTCATTTGGTCAGTGTGACCCAAGAACAATGTTGGGTTTGAGTTTTCACTGGGAATACAAACACTGAACCTTTCTTTACTCACTCCCAGAATTTGAAAAAAGCAGATTAGGGATGTGCAACCAGTTTTCTTCAGATGGTTCTGGTTTTTTTCCAGCTGAAAATTTTGTCAGAGCATAACAAAAAGAGGACATTGTCTGTTGGGAAAGCCAGGCACTACAGATTGTTGGAAGCAATGTCTCTGATGGTGCTACAAACTTGCTGAAAATCTTAGATGAACAACCATAGATAGGCCTGTGATAACTCTGCATCTCAGGCTCAGATTTCTCTGGACTCACTGAGCATTTGTCACTTGGTTATAAGCACTGGGTCTGACACACACACACAGAATATATCTGATTCTTCTGGACGTGTATGTGCAGGTGTCTGACACATGAAAGATGTGCTGGATCCACCCTCCATGTCCTGCACAGTAGGTGTACCCTCACTTCATCCAGTGTGAAAGAGTCCAGAGTGGATGATCAGAGACATTAAAGAACAAGAAACTTAAGAGAGGTTGCTGTGTAAGTAACCTTATTCATGTAAGGCAACAAATCTTTGGACTTTATAAAAGGCAAAGGTATTATGGGAAAATGTTAGCAGTACTCCATTCTCTTGAAAAGCACTCTTCAAACACAGATCTCTGATCCTGCTTTTAATTGCACTAATTGATATAAAAGTCTGGGAGAGGAATTTGGCCATTTACTGGCATTCCTTTTTTGATTCTTCTTTATCTGCTAGCCTGAAACCAAAGATATTTAAAAAATATTCTGTTGGAGTTCAAAATTATTTAATATAAATTATATGAATTTTAGTATTTCATTATCTTCCTCTGTGAATAATATTTTAACACTTACAGAAACTAGTAATTTTTTAATATTTTTAAGCTTGTGCATCATAGGATATGTCAGTTGGAATGTGACAATATATAGTCATCATTTACTTATATATCACAGGATTCTGACATCTGTAAATTGTATAAAAAATAAAGTCAAATAATTTAATAAAAAAACCCCTATGATTGTTTCTTGAAATTTTAGGCGTAAGTTGTAGTGGTAATGTCACAGAATTCTTTAGGTTTGAAGACAGTCCTGGAAACTATCTATTCTGAAAACCTTGCTTAAAGCAGATATCGATCTCCAAGGATAGTGTTACATGGCAATTTGGTGGGATAAACAGAAAAACATATATTTCTGAAGTTACTATTAACAGGATGGATGTAGCATCTGACCAATGATTTCTGTTCCAAGATATCACATTCATCACACACTCACAGATCTGGTCCCAATTCCTCTGGGCCAGCAGCACAGACCTGTGTCATGAATGAGGGGGAACAAGCAGACATTGCCAGTGTTGGGGTCCTGGCTGGAAGTGTGGCCAGAACTGTTCCACTGCAGGCTCTGCCTTTGCCACGTCGGAACACGCTCTTTCCCTCTACCCACCCACTAGGGACTACTGTCTTAATTATTTATTGCTTTCTAACTTAGACTGCAAACATAAGCTGTCAATGGCCGTGCTAATCACATAGCCCCAGGCAAATCTCTTTGACTTTCTGCCTAGCTAAGACCAATAACTAATTGTCCCCAGGGCCTCAGTCACCCCCTGGTCTCCTGCCACCAAATGTTACAGAAGGTGTGAAGCCAAGCAGCAGTTACATAAGAATATCCATCTGTACTTTGTTTTCCAGATCATACTGTACTAACATAGCCACAGCTGGGCAGCTGCAGTCAGGGTCTCTTTTGCAGTGATTTTTGTCACACTTTAAAATTGTTTGCTTTATTTTTCTCCTTATATCCAGACAAAAATTTCTCTTGTAATTTGTAACATCGTTTCTTGTTTTTTATTGTGCACCTCTGAGAAGAGCCTGGTTTTGGTTTCCCTACAGCTGCTGTAAAGCAAAGAGGTGAAATTTCAATAGAAAGCGTTATTAACCCAGACACATCTGCCTGAAACAGTCAGTTAGAGCCAGAAACATAAGAACACTACAACCCTCATGTTTTTCAGATGTTTTCAAAATTTACAGTTTAATGGAAATCATTCAGGTTGCTAATGCATATCTTCAGTGATGGTGGTAAAATAGGTAATTGGGTACAGGTGGGAAGATTTACATATACAGCAAATATGATAATTATTCCCACATGACCTCATCAAGCTCTTTTAGCTTCCTACAAAATATTTTATCTCATTGTGAAAAAGGGTTGCTAATAGTTACTCACTTTATTGTGGCACTGTGAGAAATAAATAACTAAAGTTCATTTGCTAGTTTTGAAAACAAAAGTTGCTATTTAAGGGCTAATATAGGCAAATTACCCTAGTATTTCCCTGTTATTAAGCCTTATGGCTGATAGCAAGAATGAATAAAATTTTATTTTGCTTGAGTTAATGAATCCAAGTTTATGTGCCAAATTAACCCGGAAAGACAGTTCTGAAGACAAGTCACAACAAGTCACAGGATTTCCAGAAGAAGAATATGGAAAGAGACTCTTCACTAGAAAAGTTTTGCATTGGATCAAAACGGTTATACCTAAGCAGCTATGTCTTGAATCAACATATTTGGTAACTACAATAAATTAAAGCAATACAGTTATTTATTTTTAATGAATTTATACTGTAATATATGATTGAGTGTGAACAATGATTAGGACCATAATTACATGGAGACAGTTAAGAAGTTAATTTGAAATACATTTGAATTAATTTGAAATACAGTCTATTCAAGTTCTGGAAATGGAAAGATAACATTTCAGAGAATTATTTTTATCTCTCCAGGAACACAGTAACTGAATGAGATCTATGTTCTCCCTAGTCCTCCAGCAGTGCCAGAATCTGACTGTGGAATACATTTCTAATGCCTCTAATTCACAGAGGACAGCATCAGACTGTTTGTCTGTAACTTGTAATCTGAAGCAAGGCATATAGATTTTTATTTAAGTTTATTTTCCATTCTAATAACAAATAGTTTCTTCTTTTACTTTGTGATGTAAGTAGCCTAAAATGGGATTCATTTCACTCATACAGCAAACTGAAACCTCAGTTGTCTAAATGACAGAAAATAGATATCCCAAAGAACAACCAACAATTAGAAGATAGAAAAGAAGATTTAAGATGCTCATTGAAATTTACTTTAAATAGGTGTAATTTAGTTGTAAATGGTAACATAATGATTACTGAAACAAATAATCATACCATGCATGCACAATCACATAAATGCTTGTACAGGTTTCTACATGTGTCTCACCTCTGATTACCATTGATTATAATAAAAAAATCCCAAATGTCCAAATCATGTAAAAATTTTGCAGTCAGTTGTGGGATCCTGTCCTCCTGTGTTGGATATCTTACTTGCCTTGAGACCTGATATTAGATCATATCCACAGCACAATACAAGGAGGATGAACAAATATTTACATCAAGTATTAAAAGCAATGTAGCTTTGATGACATGGAGTTTTGATGCAGCTGGAGCCCTCACTGCTTGTGCTCTGCTGAAGGTACTTGGTAATAAGCTTGTTTATGCCTACCTGAGCTGTAGCACAGCTCTGGAATGGAGAAGCAGAAATAACATTAATGTATTTTGTGAATATTGTAACTGGCCAAAGTTCAGTTTTTGCAGCCTGAATATTCTCCAAAGACCTGAAACCATAAACGTCTTGAGACAACAAGACTGTATTAAAGCACCATAAAAACTGTCTTATCAGAAGGTTATCATTTATAAAATTCAGAACCATGTTTTAAATGCCATATCTACAAGTCTTTTAAATACCTCCAAGGGCAGTGGCTCCATTACTTCCCTAGGCAGCCTGTTCTGGTGCTTCACAACCCTCTGGTAAAGAAATTTTTCCTAATATCCAATCTAAACCTTCTCTGATGCAACCTGAGACCATTTCCTCTCCTTCTGTCACTTGTTTGGGAGAAGAGACTGGCCACACCCTGATACAGCCTCCTTTCAGGTAGTTGTAGAGAGCGATCAGATCCCTTCAAGCCTCATTTTTTGCAGGTTAAACACCCCCAGCTTCCTCAGCCGCTGTTCATCAGACTTGTGCTCTGGTGCCTTTCTCTGGACCCGTTTCAGCACCTCCATGTCATTCCTGTAGTGAGAGGCCCAAAGCAATATGGAATTCGAGGGGTGGCCTCACCAGTGCTGAATACATGGGGGCAGTCTCTGCCCTGAGCCTGCTGGCCACACTGCTGTTGACACAGGCCAGGATGCCGTTGGCCTTTTTGGTCACCTGGGCACACGCTGGCTCACGTCCAGCTGGCTGTGGGTCAGCATCCCCAGCTCCTTTCCCATCACGCAGATTTTCAGTCCCTTTTCCCCAACCTGTAACACTGCATGGACTTGTTGTGACCCAAGGGCTGGGCCCAGCTGCGTTGAACCTCATACTGCTGGCCTTAGCTCATCCATGCAGATGCCATGAGCCCAAAGAGTTACCACATTAAATCCAGTTGGTGTCCAGTCACAAGTGGTGCTCCCCTGGGCTCTGTGCTGGGGGCAAACCTGTTTAACATCTTTTTCAATGATTTGGACGAGGGGATTGAGTGGCCCCTCAGTTAATTTGCAGGTGACATTGAGTTGGATGGGAATGTTGATCTGCTGGAGGCTGGAGAAGGCTCTGCAGAGGGATCTGAACAGGCAAAGCATTTACCTAAATTCTGTTGCACTTCAAGGCAAATAAGAAAATATTAAATATGAGCCAACTGGAAAGAAACCAAAGAAGAGTAAAACGAATGGTAAAAAATTTTAGAAGACTTTTATTCAATAAAATATAAATAGTTACATCATATTAATAGTAATATTTATTCTGCATTTCTGTACCAAATACAGTGTACATGGGGGAATTAAGTCTCAGGTCTCTGCCCTAGTAATTAAACATATTTTTGGCCTAAGAAACTGATCAACATAAAAGTTAAACATACAGAACACCAGAAAAGGGTGAATCAACAAGGAAAAAATGGCACAACCTGTTGCTGTATTCCCAGGGACAGTAAAGGAGAGTGACATAAAGAGTACAATACTCAGGTTCAGCTTCAACTACTACCTTTATACCTTTATTCGAAATCACATATAATACTCAGACTCAAGTATTATACTATTGGTTAAGAGAAGTAACACCTCTCAAAGCTATTGGCAGACTATGAATAGTATGTGTTTACATTCTTCTGGATAGTTGTTTTCCTAGCAGCCTCTGGGAAAGTTACACTCTGACTAAAACATAGCTGCAAATATGCCTGAGATTTCTCTCAGCTCAGCTCTGACATTGTCCACAACAACCAGAGTCTGAATTTCATTTACTAAAGCCACTTCTTTAAATCTTAGAAGTCAGATATCAACTAAACTTGCTCTCTTTCCCTGTCTAGATATTTAAAGATGTCGGTCATCCTTTAAAAGCTGTAATTCTGAATGATATGAGTGCTTTATTTTTTGTTACTTTAAAGCAAACAAACAAAACCCAACAAAAAAAACCAACCCACTCCCAATCCGCCCCCCGCCCCCCCCAAACTAAAACACCACAACTGTGGAAACACAGCATTAACTAGACAAATTGGAATCTAAATGAACTCCTAATAAAAAAAGGGCATAAAAGAGAACCCTCCATTTTTCAGATATTCCTCTGGTAATCAGAGCAGAGCACAAAACCAGCACTTTTAAGATCTGAATATATTTCATTTTGTAAGATGGCCATTTTCCCCAGTTTTAGCCACTGAAAAAGCATATCCATAAACAATATTCTGCCCAAAGAAAATGTTGACCTGATAATCAGGCTGCTAAAAGGCAAAGAAGTGGATATGCTGATTTGCAGATGACACTGATGGTTGGGTATACCTGGGCTTAGATCTATCTCTAATTCTACACAATTCTGCACAGCTAAATTGTACTTATCCCCTTTGAAAAAACAACGTTCTCATAAAAGTTAAAATCTTAAAAAACAAAACAAAATAAAAAAAATCCAACAACAACACCCAAACCAAAACCAAAACCAAGACCAAAATCAAAACCAAAACCAAAACCAAACCAAACCAAACAAAGCAAAACCCACCAGTATTTCTTTTATAATAACAGCTAAAGATTTAATATAAGAATCTTGCTGATATTTTTCCTAACTGAATGTGACATTTTTGTACCTCTTAAGAGAAAGGGGGAGAATGTAACATTAACTCCAGAGCTAGAAGAATAGGAACAGAACAAGGACTTTAGAAATTAATCATTCTTACTTCTGAGCTAGTCCTGTAGGACTTGCATAGATTCCCTCTAGAGAGGTATTGTAAGTATTTTATTTGTGTGTGTGTTTGCACACAGATGTTAGCACATGGGTGTGCTTGGCTTCTGTACAATACTGTGCCACTATTGTAACAGGAATTCTCTTTTCAGGAAATGATTCAGCTAATTCTCAAACTCACAGCATTCATATGACAATTAACATTTCTTCTCATCTCATTTTTTGATGTTTATTCTTAGTGGCACTTCTGGTAAGACTGCTAGCACTAACTTCAGTGATATAAAATGCTGACAACTGAATACAGTCTTTCTATGTTTTACTCAGTAATTTGTATTTTGATTTGATAGGTAAGGCAGATGTAACCATAAAACCATATACAAAAATTTCCAGAAAAAGGCCACTAATTTAAGGTCATTCCATCTGAGTCATCCTGAGGCACATTTTCCAGAGACAAGTGGAAATCAGGACACCAGTCTCACCAATGTGATTTGGGAGTCAGTGGCATTACAAACTCTTTTAGCCTAGGAAGCATCCTCCATGCATCAGAGTTTCAAAGATATTTAGTATTTATAGCTCTCACCACATACAGATAAACTTGGTTTGTAAAATGGAAAAATGAATAATCATTTTGGAGAGTTTGGTTTACATATAGATTAGAACGGTAAAGTATAAAATAGTTTATCCAGTTCATTTGCCCCAAATTTTTGGTTCTCTGCACTTCATTAAGACATCTGAAATAGCTGCTCAGTCTGTTTTCTTTTTCTAAAGAACACATCAAAAAGGAATGTGTTTCTGCCCCCAAAATTCCTGCAAACCCTTTCAATTTTCGATTTTAAATCCTGAACTTTACATTCTACAGCTCAATCTTAAATGATTTAATAAATTAAAAAATTATGTTCAACAAATTTACTGTTTTAATGTGTAACTAATCAGGTTCAAGTAATTGACAGGTACTTATAGTGAACTAACCCGCTGTCTTCAGAGGGATTCCTCAAAATACTTTTTTGTATCTTTAATGCAAATAAGTTTTTTGTTTTAATTTCAAAGCAAAATTGTGAAATTACGAAGTAACTTATTGGAAATATAGTTATGTTAAAATTCTCTTTATGAAAAGGTTTTATCTATCTAATATCATGCTTCCATGCACAATTTAGTTGTCCATGTCTTGACAGCTGTCATTCATAAAAACTTGTAGGAGAAAAGCTTAGTTTTTCAAGAGACTGCTAGCAGATGAATCTGATCTAAAATTATAAGTCCTGCAGCATAATCTACCCAGAATTTTAGAGCAATCACAAAGAAATATTTTTATAGTTACAGATATTCTGTCAACTTGCCTTCTGAGATATCACTAATGTTGGGTATTTCAAACTGAATCTGTGTTAAGAAATCAGTGTCCTGGCAGGGAGATCAATCTGTACAGTTAAGTTCACGGAAACTTGCTTAAAAAGTAACAGGACTTATGTCTTTGGCAGCTGTGGGCAGAAAATACACCAGCTGGACAAAGTGGGACAAATTCCCTCTTATCTAAAAATCTTTAAAAATGTAAACAATTATGAGTTTGCTCAGAAGTGATATAACCATTGTAGGAACAAAAAGACTGCTCTGTAGAATCTTTACAGGCATTACTGCATAGTATTATGATTCAGAAGGAAGTTGGTTAACAGAAGTCTGCCGCAGAATATGAACTGAGAAGAAAAGTACTGAAGCAATATGTACTTAAGAAGATATATAAGCTTTGTGGGAGAAGAGAAAGAAAACGTCAACATTTTTTACAAAACAAAGCAAAAATGACAATAATTCAAAAACTAATTATGGTAATTTCTGGCATTGGATCTTGATTCATAGTCTTGAATATTTTTGAGTCATTGAGATGTATTATGTTGTGAATATTACTTCAAAATTATCTGGGGAATAGTCAAACCAAATTCCTTAAATCAAAAGTCTAGTAACAAAATTCATGGACAAAACTAATATACCACTTAGCAAACTCTGATGAAAAATTCCATATTTTCTATTAATTTAAGTAGACTTAATCACAGTTGCTGAAGCTGTAGAGATGTGTAAGCTAAAACAATTTTTTCTGTGAGAATGTCAACCTATTTTTTTTGGCATGGTAAATTATTTTCTCTGTGTTTGGAATTCTTCCCACATCTAATCATTTGTTCACACATGTACTGATCATAGTGAAAATACTGTATGTACAGTACCAGCTTAAACCTTCACTGTATTTTGGTTTAGTTCATAAAGTTGAAGGCAAGGAGTTGTAAATGTAATTTGGTCAAGATAATATGTATAGCACATGGAGATTACAGAATTAACCAGGCGTTTCACAGTGTTATTTTCAAGCAAGATTTCCATCTGTCTTTTATGAGTCCTTGTATAGAATCATCATCCTTTTTTATAAAGTTTAAAGTCTGAGCTTGGGGAATCAGCTTTTATCTGAGGCAGAAGTGTGCTAATTATTCATAGAGAGGAACAGATCCTTTACTCTCAAAATATTTTAAGGCTTTAATATACATTTATGGCAGGCTACTGTTGTGCCAACATCAGCTAATTTATTCAGCTAAATAGAAAACTATGATTTTTAGAAAGCGACAAGTGCTTTTAAGTTTCAGAGTTTCTCTACTTGAAGTCAGACAAAACTCTGATCTCTTTGCTGGCATTCACCCTGTCTATAAGGCTGTGAAAAGCTTCCAGGTTTTCTTATGTGCTAGGTCTGAAACTCTTTCAGGCCAACAGTGCTGGGATTAAGAGAGTCAGAGATGAAAACTTCTGGACATTGCATTTGATATTTGGCATTTGATATTCCTAGCATTAGAGGCACAGAAATCCAAGTGTGTACTTCCTCATGCTGAATCAGATCCTACTGCCCAAGTAACACAGTAAAAAAATTGTTGTATTATCTATCCCACCTCTCCCATGGATCCCCTCTACAAATGGATGATCAGGCCTTGGCATTAAAGAGGGTTAACATCTATTTTCCAGTAAAGAAGGCAGAGTCAGAATATTTAGTGCACTTACATTGCTACTACAATTAATTTTTTTTTCTGTTTTTTGACCAAATTATGTGGCTATTTACCAGAAGAGATAAAAATGAAAATATTGTTCTGAAATAACCTTTCCCACAATTCAGGTGCTTATTTGGGTTTGTGGAAAAATGTGATATTAAGAATTTTATCTATCTGAATAGTGCTTGAATACCTGAATATCTTAAGTGCTTGAATTCCTGAATAGCATTTCTTCTAGTGTTTAAGTCCTTAGGATGGTGTGCTCTGACAGCTCAGTCACCCATGGTGCTGCAGTGCTGGTGGGTGGGTTTGTTTAACCAGAAATGTAAAAAGAGGCTCAAAGAACTCTATATCCAAATCTCAAAAATCACAATTAATGTTTAAAACCAACTGTGCCATTTTACTAAAGACTGAGGATAATTTGTGAATGAGGTTGCAGGGTGTCATAGAGGGAGCTAGCTATCAACAAGAGAGTTTGAACTGTTAGTAAGGTACTTCTTAAAAGGTAACATAATATGTATGTGCTTTCTTTCTAAAATTAGGTTTTATCAACCATGCCAGCAGCAGTCTTAAGCTGTCTTTACTGTATCTGATGGTTATTTTCTAATCCTTTTATATAGTTAAACACTATTTTGATGTTGTTATATGTGAAGGAAATAAGGTAAATAAACACATTATCAGACTTTATTTCTTCCCCAATGCGAATCAATATCTGATATATTTTTTTAATTTCATAAATTAATATTGGTCATTACCAACAACCATTTAATAAATCATCAGAATAACACATGTTCAGGTATTATATTCCTGGTGTGAAACCAAAGAACTGGTATAATATAACAGGAGCAAATCAAGCCATGAACTAAAATGTATGGATTAAAATGTAAAATAATAATTGAATAAAAATTTTACATCTATTACCTTGATGTTTTATTGTAAAAGAATGTAATCTTTCTTCTGAAAACATAATCCCATAGAAAAGATTAATTAATCTTTTGATAAAGTATCATTACTCATGCAGGTATCAAGAGAAGGATCTCTCACAAAAATGTAATGTCTTGAAAAATTCTAAACCTTACAATATTTCTTAAATTAATAATCTTAAGAAGTTAGAATATGATTGAAATGCTCCTTAATTTATTTCTTAATGTAAGTATCTTTATATTTTAAAGCAATATACCTTGAAAAGAAATTTTATCATTAAATGTAAAGAAGAAATTGCAAAAATGTGCATTCATGTAAAAATTACATTTTTGAGAATTTTAATTGGCAAATATTTTTGTAACATATGAGCCAGAATTTGGTTTTCTTTCTTACTGCATGCATTAAACAAACAAACAACAATAACCAA
>WEKY01062699.1:0-71801 GCA_013390045.1 Picathartes gymnocephalus
GAAGAGAAGAGAAGAGAAGGCAAAAAGAGGAAGAAATAGAGATAAAAATAATAAGGAAGAGAAAGAAAGAACTAAAGTATGGAAGACTGAAAGAGTGAATGACTGAAATAAAACAAGTATGAAAGAAAGAAAGAAGAGAAAGAAGATGCCAAACCTATGGGGATAACTGCAGTTTTGCCTGGAGTTAAAAACTTGGTGTACTCAGTGTTTAGAGTCATATCACCTTAGGCTTTGATGTTATTAGTTTTCAGAAAATGAGGATTACATACAAAGGGATTCAAACGAATTGTACGTATTTACTTTCAAAATGGCTATCCTCAACACCTTCACCCTGTTTTTACTCCAAGACTGCAAGTGCTTCTATATCAGACACACTGTGGTCTTTGACCATGAACTTCCCTGCACCTTGATGGTTATAAATCCTTGTGTGGATCTTAACGCTAGTGAGCATTTTGGATCTAAACATTGCTAAAGCAAAGGAAAGGGACATTCTCTGTCATTTAACTCCCTTGAGAAATCTGACAGAAGATTTACTCTTAAAATGTGATGATAGCTCATCCTTTTGAAATACAGCTTTTCAAAGCAATTGCTTAGTGGTCAGAACCTTCCCACGAAGTAGGATTTCTGGTCCAATTTTTGCCTTTGCCTGAAGAAATTAAATTCCAAATCACTCGCCTTATCATGAGAATGCATACTGGATGTTCTGTGCATGTGTACCTAAACATATGTATGAATGTATTTTCCAGCCAAGAGAAAGCAAACCTGAGTGCTTCTATCACCTAGACTGGAAATTCATCCAAGGCTAAGGAGAAAAGAATTCACTTCTATGCAAATTATTTTTGTTTTCTATACCAGGTTCTCCATTAGTTCTCCAAATAGGGCTTCCAATTTTTACACCAATTATGTAGTTTACATCTATTTATCCAGCTTCACTATAGAATTTTAATATTTGAAGCAGAGCATGCGTCAACTTGGTGATCATCTATTCTGTGTCCAAATCTTCTTCCCTAAAGGAGACCTGCCTTTGGGAGATACATTCAGAAGCTTTAAAAAGTGTATGCGTAAACATGTTCTGCTCATGTTAGTAGGGATGATGCCATAAAATTTGCCTTGCTCTTGCAGTGGAAGGTGATGAGCTTTGCTATGGTTATTAGATCTCATGTTATTCCTTGGAGTTGGGATGGCTGCT
The DNA here is from genome assembly GCA_013390045.1 of Picathartes gymnocephalus. Classification (NCBI taxonomy): domain Eukaryota; kingdom Metazoa; phylum Chordata; class Aves; order Passeriformes; family Picathartidae; genus Picathartes; species Picathartes gymnocephalus. Next base: position 1,190 of record WEKY01062699.1, read on the forward strand.
AAAAAGTGGTAATGAGTGTGCAGACAGCCTCCTTATCTGACAACTTAAAGTTATATTTTAATCTTGGCCAGTGGCACCAAGAGACTTAGAGATAAGGACAAAATCTTTAATTTAAGAGATAATTTAATTAAGCCTCTTGGAAGAAGCAGAACACAGGGACATAACAGCTTGCTGACAGTCTTGCTGATAAGATGTGGACAAGGGGGAAAAGTTTTAAACTAAAGAAGAGATTTTGATAAGATATTAGAAAGAAATTCTTTACTTAGGGGTAAGTGAGGCACGGGAATAGGTTGCCCAGAGAAGTTGTGGATGCCCCATCCCTGGAAGTTTTCAAGGCCAGGTAGGATGGGACCCTGAGCAACCTGATCTAGTGAATGGCAGGGGGGTTTGACTTAGATGATCTTTAAGGTCCCTTCCAATCTAAGCCTTTTTATGATTCTACCATTTCTTCTCAGCCAGTGTTTCTTAACTACTGCGTGCTGGTGGAACATTTTGCTGTAGTCTAGTTGAGGAGTGTCATTGCTCTCATGTTGTCCATTTTTCAGATGAGGTGCAGTTCAGATAAATTAATATGAGTACTCTTTTGAAAGCCTGATTCTTAATTGTGTTTGTACCTTTCTTGTCTCTATTTTCTCAGCATCACTGAATGGCTTCTAGAGTATGAGACAGGATGAGCTCTCTTGTTCAGGCTCTGGACTATCCAGGTGACCATTTTGTGATTATTTGTGATGAAGAAAAGGTAGATCTAGATACCATACCTAATGATTTATAATCCTGTAAGACATTTTAAAGCTCACCTCAAGTTTCTATGTAACATTTAAGTACAGATTCTGTACTCTTTTGGGGTTGAATTCACATGTAGCTAGGCAAAAGTATTTTTACTTCTATCAATATTTTTGAATTGCTGAAGGGCCCACAATTTTTTCAAGAGTCTTTCCTAATTGTCAATGTTTCATCTCTGCCATGAATGAACAGCCATAAGGGATTAAAATGAACTAAGAAACCACAACCTTCGCTGACATAATTCCAATTCTAAAATAAAGTGACCCATGTTTCTTTGCTGTTCCTCCATTCTTTAGGGTGTTGATTACTTAAACTAAAATGAAAGAGATCAGATATGTGTCATAAGGAAAGATGCTGAAGACACTGGGGAAACCGGAAATCTAATATCCATATTGGTTTTCCAACGACAAATTCAACTGAACTCAATAAGGCAGCTGTCTCCACTCCCCGTGTTCAATAATGGTCCTTCATAAGTTGTGTGTTCTGAGAATATCTTCAGGTTTGCAAATGCTCTCTTGTGCACTATCCCGATTTTCTCCAGTTTGGGCACTGCATTTCAACATCACTGAATGTCACTGTTTGTAGGGTGACTTTTAATATTGTCCAAGAGAAAACAGGAGAGCAGAACCACCTGGGCCATCCCTTGACAATGCAAATTGTTCAGAATTCAGGGACTGCAACTGAGTTGCGCTCTTCCTTTATATGTGAAGAAATTACCTGTTATTAAAAATTACTTTGCAACACTAAATTGAAGAATGACAAACTATGGGTCAGAATGAAAGAATGAAAGGTTCAGAAGCAGTAGAAAGTAACGATATTAGAAAAAACAACAAAACTAACTTAGCACACCTCAGAGCTACAGCAGAGCTAATGCAAAAAAGCAAGCAAAGAAATAAAATGTTTTAAACGGAAGAAATTTGCATAAGATGCCCCTTCAATGTAATTATGAAATGGGATATTGTTTATCATCCTGACTAGGGCTTTACCTATCTGCACTAAAATGTATGGAAGGGCTGTACTTCTGTAATTACTGCACCTGCCCAGGAGCAAGCACTCCTAGGACAGATATTGGTTTGAAAGTAGAAATGATCTATTATACTGAGACGATTTGTTTTCCATCCATTTCATTCCATTTCACTAGATCTGACTTCCATGCCTGTCTCAAGCTCCAGCATTGCAAAGACAAAAGTCAGACCTGGCTTCCCACATACATCTTGTTTCCCACAGGGCATGAACTGGAGAGTCTGAGCCACCCTAGGCAGCAGGAAAGCTGTGATTCTTCAAGGAAAACCTGCTCTAAATTGGCTCCTGTTCTTCCGTCCCATGGCTATAGTGCCACTTGCCAGGGAAGCTGGATATTGCTTCTCCATGAAGGGAAGGGAGCAGTAGGAAGGGAACATTATGAGTAGTCTCTGTCAGCCTTTCCCTGCTCTTCCACTTTCTGCTGTAGAGAATCTGGGTCAGTTATCTCTCTGCTTTACTTGAGAGCAAAAGCTAAAAAGAGGACTTGTTCCCCTTCGGAGAATTTCTCAGATGAGTAAGATACTTCAAGCAACAGCTCAAATTATTGTGTTTTCAACACTTGGAATGAAAACAGGAATTAACTTGAAAACCTATTATTAACATTTGTTTTTCAATAGGTCTTAAGATGATGCAAAATTGCACAATGACTCAAGTCTGTAAACCACCAATCTTGTATCCCCAATGAGCTGACTTTCAATGCTCTTCAGGTTCACAGCACACACTGATGCTTTGTTTCCCTGTGCTCTGCACCCTGTTTCTCAGGGACTATGAAGGAACCCTGTGGTTGATGTGAGCAGTCAGAGGGGGATGGGGCTGAGCAGCAGGAGAAAGCGTAACTGAGAGACTGATAGAGACATCCTGACAGCTGGAATGGGTCATCAATAGATCCATCATGCCAGTAATTTGCAACAAATTTAACATACATCACTTTAGTCAGGCCACACTGTATGTGTCTTGTCACAGCATCAGAGTGAATAACACTTAAATCGGGTGTCACTGTTGACCTCTCTGACCCTGGAATTGACACTGCTGTTTGAGCTTGGCCTGGCTGGCAGCAGATGTAGGGAAGATTAGTACAAAAGGTGGGGGTGTACTAAGGGGGGACAGAGCATAACAATACAGCTTAACCAGGCAAACAAATGGTGTATCTGGATTTTCTCCCAGTCCTGCTTTCCTTGATGAAGTGTTGGCATTTGTTTAGACCTTCTTCCAGCATACTTTAGTCACCTTAACTGTGCATATATTTTTCATTCTGACTGTTTTTATATGTATGCATGAATATACATATGCAATAACATTTGTAGATACAAGGTGACCGGCATGGAGACTGAAGTCTGCCATGGAGACGAATGAAGTGGAACACAAACAATAGTAAAACTAAATTCTCATCTTCTGCGTTTGAAACATGATACCCAGACTGAGACATGGATAGATGCTTTGATTCTGTTGCCACTTTCAGTATCTCAGTGCAGACCTAGCCCAACTACCAAGCTTCACAAAAAAATGTGTCTCAGGTAGAGAGCAGGAGAGACCAAGACCCTCATCAAATCCCAGAATCCTGTGATGGCTTGGGACATGTTAAAAAACCTCCTAGGTTATGCCATGGAGAATGAAGAGCCTCCCAGCAAGCATAGTCAGTCCTGGAACTTGGGGGGAATATTCTCCTGATGTCAAATCTGAGGACTGATTTAACTCAGACCTTATGAGCCAGTCTCACCAACCAGCTAAACGACATATTTTCATTCATCCAAGAGAAGCTGTTTCCCCCATTTTCAATCTTAATGAATACCTTCCATAGACTTCTATAGTTGCTTCTACAGACTAGTGTGGAAATGACTACAAACCTGTTAATTCTCCCTGGTGCTAGAAACGAGACACCCTCCACAGCCAGACGGAGTCCACTGAGTCTGCTCAGCATTTACTTTTGAATCAGCACACGATAGAATTACACGATTTGTTTGCTCACTCAAAAAGGGCTTTAGAGCCATTCACGGTATGTGTGTGACTGGATGCTGGGTGGGCTTTTCCCCAGCAGTCATTCAACCTTCCAAAGGAATATCTGGCTATAGGCTAAATTTGGGTTATTTTCTTGAGGCATTGTTCTTAAGTGGGTGACTTTTAATTAATGGATTTTGGATGGTCATAAAAAAAGAGGCTGTCTTTGAACAAATAATTGGAAGTTACAAAATTAATATGTATATGACTTGTATAATAGTTTGTCCTTTTTTTTTCCTGACAGTCTGCTTGATGTTTGATATCTTGGTTAAACTGATTTATCACATCACTAAATATCCCTCAACTGGAAGAACAAGAAGGTCTTTGGTTATTCCATATGTCCTATAATGTTCATATTTAATGACTATTTGAAAGTGGAAAAATATCAAAAGTGACAGAAATAGTAAGAAAATTATAAAAGGTTAGAGAAATTAATGCCTTATGCAAGGAAAACCATTTTGTTTGGTTTTTGCATTATTGCTGCTTTTAGAAAAGACTGGTAGTAAAGCAGAAGGTATTTTTCAGTTAGTCATCCAGAATGTTAACCATATTCTACTTGTCTTTATTGCTTTCTGAGTGTGAAGCTGACATCCCAGACACCCATTGACACCATTGTGAGCACTTCTTCCATCCTTCTCAGGAGTAGTACTGGGTTTCAAAGGATCTGAGTTAGGTTGTCTTATTTATAGCAAGGGTTACTGAGGGCAGATTATAACATCACATCTTTAGAAGACATCGTGTCAAAATTACTCATGTTTGCAGTCATTTTATAATTAAGGACTGAATTGATGTACCCTGTTTTTGAATTTCTGAATTTGTGTTCTGCCTTTCTGAGAAAGGCAAAAATAAGGAAAAATCAACACCTGGCAAATCACATTTTGCTTGGGGTTTCTGGGATTCAAGAGCAGAATGAAAGTGTTTTACCCCAGGAAAGTGAAGACCTCTGTTCCATTGTCCAGCTGTCCTGTGGTGCACTGTGAAGGCCTGTCCCAGAGAAGTTGGGATCATACAAATGTGGGGGTGAGGCACAGGTGAGTTCACTTACAGTTCATGTATAGGAGCAGGGCTTAGCCACAATGGGGAGTCGACTTGACCTTTTAAAAAATGTTTTATAGTGATCTGCTTGTATTCTACTTGAAACTGTTTCTTCCCTCATTATTTTGGATGTGAACGGTGGAAGGAAAATTATGTGTTTGAGAAAGGACCCTTGATGTGTATGTGTGGTGGTTTTGGGGTTTGCTAGTGGATCCAGCAGAGTCCTGCTGTGGATATGAAGGACAATTTGAAACTTTCTCTGGACTCTAGGCAGCCCTTGTGAGTGTATAACAGCTATTCAGAATAGGAGGTAAGAGAATAAAAACCAGCACCAGCTGTATGGTCCCCTTGGTGCCATCAGCTGCCATCAGCTGCAGTAACTGGTCTAACTCACGTATGTGAGCTCTGTGGCTCTTCAGTGAATTTCTTCTGACCATCACCATATTTCTATTACTGGGGAAAGATATTCGTTTAATTAGCTGTGTATACGCGTGTTTGGAATATATGAGCACGTAGATTTCTTTTTTCTCCAAGGGACACAAATCTTAGGCCTAAACATTTAAAATGCAAGTATAGAAATACCGCCAGAGTACCTCATGAAGATTGGGCTTTATTTACTTTACAGCACCATTTTTCTCTTTGGTCTCTTTTACTGGTTAAAATTTCATGTAACAGGTTATGAGTTATCCTTGAAAATGAACCACTTCACCACTAGGCTTTCTGGCTACTGTGCAGAGGGGCAAGATGAAAATGACAGTATGAAACATTTTCATTCCAATCCCAGTAACATACTCATATGACACCACCTCAAGGAAGCTATTCATTTTTTTGGGGGAATATGTGTGTGGCTATGCTTTTTTTTCAAATGTGTTATTAAATTGAAAGTTGTTAAAATAGATGATCCAGTTCTTGTGGGAGCTCTAGTCTTCTGGCCTAATGTGGGGAGAAGAGCCTGCTAAGGTATTAATAGCATCATAGAATCATGCCTTCTACTAGACCAGGTTGCTCAAAGCCCCATCAAATCTGGCCTTGAACACTTTCAGGGATGGGACAACCACAGCCCCTTTGGGAAACCTTTTCCAATGCCTCAACACCTTCACGGTAAAAAATTTTTCCCTTATATCTAGTCTAAACCTACCCTCTCTCAGTTCAATACCCTTTGTATCAATACATGCCCTTGTAAAAAGTCCCTCTCCAGCTTTTATGTAAGCCTCCTTTAGGTACCAGAAGGCTGCTATAAGGTCTCCCCAGAGCCTTCTTTTCTTCAGTCTGAAGAGCTCCAACTCTCTCAGCCTGTCTTCACAGCAGAGGTGTTCCAGACATCTGATCATCTTTGCGACACTCCTGGGCTTACTCCAACAGGTCTGCCATCTTGTTTAGTCTGGTAGGTGTTAATACCCACATTCTTTACTGTTTTCACAGGAAATTAAACTGAAAAAATTACAAAGGGGAATGATATTGAAACTTTGCATGGAGAACCATGCAACTGTGGCTACACCTCATTCCATTCTCAAAATAGTTGACAGATCATTTTTTGGCTCTGAATTCACTCCCATGAGGTAACTGCATCCTTTATTTTCACACTTTAAAAATAAAAGAGCCTGGGACTCTATCCCAGTCTCTTCCTCTCCCTTACCAAAACAGAGCTACAGCCCTCTTCCGCTTAGAAACCTGAGATTTTTAGCAACAGTACTTGACAGAAGAGGAAGCCAGCTTCACTTTTTCAAATGCATTTTGTGGTAATGCTCTTGGTAATAGCATGTGCATACCCATAAGGGAGACAGCTCATGTGGAAGAACTTTTCCTCTGAAACCTGGCACTCCAAATCTCTCATCCTCCTCTCCTCTCCTCCCTGTGTGTTGATCCTGGTGATGGACCCCTTTGAACATCCCTTCAGCCCCTGGTTGCTGCTGGCATGAGAGGCACTCAAGGCATCCCTGCATGTCCCCTCAGCCTGAGGGGCTGTGTGGGATGTCTGGAGGGAGCACAGCAGTGTCAGTCTCCTGTGGGGCTGAGTAGCCATGCTCATGGGGGAATGATGACCCCGCCAAGGAGGGGGGGACAGTGTGCTCCCACTTTTCCCCCTGCTCCTGGGGGAGTGTTAATGCTTCTCTTTGTGAGGGCTGCCAGGAGGAATGATGTTGTCACGATGTTGGCACTGAGGTGCTGACACTAGCGACATTCCCACTCACAGCCACCTGTGCATTGGCACATCCTGCTCAACCCTTGGGAGGGAAGGACCACTGTGTAATCTCACGTGTTTGTTAAAGCCTCACGCTAAAGGTCTCAAGGTAGGCTGTTCCCACTGGCTTGACCTTCTTAATTAGATATGTCCCTTCTCTCGTTTTCTAATTAGCTTAATGATTCATCAATTAACTACTTTTAATTTTTTTTTGCTTCTTAATTTTTGCTATGTATTTTTAAAATTAGAACTATGGAAAGAACTAAGCATCTTGCAGTGCTTTCTTCTCTGCAGCCCTTCTTTGCTCCTTGCTGCCATGAGGACAAAAAAGATGGCAATAAAATAATAATTTGATCCAGCTTTATATGCCTGTTTAAATCTAAAATTAAAAGATTCATAAATAATTTTCTCTTGTCAAAGTCATAGACTTTATGCTTCAGTTTTCAAGTGTTTTAGATTTGAAGTTGTTAACCTTGCTGTTTAATCCCTGATTTATACTGACATGGTTAAATCCCTGGCTTATAGTGAATACTTCCATATTAAAAAATAGTAAAGGTGTACCAAAACTCTTTCCCAATAATAAGTTTTATTAGGTACATCAGGTGTTACTGTAGCATAGATATACAGTAGCGTAGGTACATTGCAAACAGCATCTCATAGCATCAGACAAAGAGAACCTTTTACAAACCCCATGTCTCTAATTTCATTTTAGAAAATTAGATACTAAGAATTTTGCATAAGATAACTGTATTACTGGGATGCAATTTGGCCCAGGTTTCTAGCTTTAGTGCATGTGGCTCCTTAATAAAATGTGTCAGTTAAAATGAAAATACAGCTTGGGTAATTAAATTTAATTGGATCTTGTCACTTTAAATCCTCTTCGTTTTTGAGTCTTTCTACAGAATTGCAGCTTCTGGTTTGCTAATTTCTTTATTGCAAGCTGTGCTCTGAACCTGACTGTCCTATAATAAAGTGGGACCTTGTTTTTGTAGAGGGCTTTGAACCATGACTGTAATAACAAACAAAAGAAGGGTGGGAGCTGATTTATTGCCAAAAGAAAATCTCTACTTTATTTCTTATGTGTTCAGCTAGTGAAAAATCATGGGTCTGATTTTATTAACTCTTTAATTTTCTTGCCAGTTGATCATCATTTTGCACAAGCTCTCATGAGTATTATGGTATGGTGCTATGCCTGTGACAGGTAGCAGCAGCCATTATCATACTTTTTTATATTGGAGTTGTTTGGGCAAGCAATAGGGATTAGGTGAATTCCAGTATTCATATGTAGGTCAAGCAGGGTGCAGGCAGCCACAATGCAAATGATGTGTACTGCCTGCCAATAGCCACTATGCTGATTCGCAGGGATCACCTTCTCCAGGGGTGAGAGGTAATTCAGTTTCTTTATTACACATTGCACATGCACAGCATCCAAAGGCAAGGAAGATTTAAGTGTAGGTGATGAAGCAATAAAATATTTGCCTTACCAACAGACACATCATAAAAATGATCAGTCTGTCACAAATTCTACAACTGCTAATGTCCATACTTCAAATTAAAGCCAGTTGAATGGATTTGTACGCTCAGGTTTTATGTGTGAAATGCAGTATCATAGCATCCTTGATTAGAAGACAGGTCACTTAACACCGACATCTCAGAACGATTAAAGATGTAAGACTGTCCTTCACAGCACAGTAGTGGTCCCCTGATTGTCTGCTAAAGCATATGGGTATGATGTAATTAAATTTTGCAAAGTGCTGGCGAAACAAGTTTCTCAAACAGAACTGCTATGCCAGTGTAGTCTCTACTGTTTATAACCTTTTCCAGAGGTGTGCCTCACACTTCACTGATATGTCTGGGATAAAATCCCTGCAACCAGACACAGAAGGCTCTGTTCAGTTCACCCAAAGTATTTGAGGTGCCTGAGGGTGTATAAGATTTCTGCACAGGGCTCTCAGAATGAGATTCAGAGCTCAGATGAAGATCTGTCTTCACACATTGGTGTCTACATGGGAAACATGTTCCTAAGTGTGTATTTTAACTAATGAACCTTTAGCTTTTCATTCAGATGTCCACAAACAAGCAGCTGGTGGCAGCTGGAATGTCCTAGTTCACCCCAGCTGACCATTACCTGCTGGTCCAGAAGGGCACAAGGATCACATGTTCCTGTCTTATATCTGTTACATCTGTCTTGATAGTCCAGGAGAGTTCAGCCAACACTAATTACCTACCTATGTTTAAGCAAGTAAATCTAGGCGTAGAGATCCTTTTGTGCTATGAAGTGAGCTCACATGCAGTGATCTGTGAGTGGACACCTAAATTTAAGCATCTGTAATTTGAAGCTATGCAACAACTATTTTCAGATCAGCTCTTCATTTAGGTAAAGCTCACACCTACCCCAGGAGCACCCTGGGAACACCTGAAGCATGGACACACGCCTCTTCACGTGTTCAGTCCCCCTCTCTGCTGTGTGGTGACAAGCTTGCTCCCCCGAGCAGTACCTGGTTGGGGCTCATGTTCCCTCATTCCTTTCTCACTCATCTGCTGTTTGTGTCTTAGGTAAGCCACCTTGTACCAGCCCATCGTGTCTTCCCAAGGAGGTAACACTCTCCTTACCTGCATGCGTGGCTGCATTAGGACATGAGAGATGAAGGAGGCAACTGGAGGCAGGAACAACTCACCCTCTCTGAAATAGGTGGCTGCCACCATCTTTAGAAGGTCTGCTTTTTCCATTCATTAGAGTGGAACCTGGGTGACTAGTTAGTAGAATTAATCTAAATTGTAGATTTCTAGATTGATGGAAGTAAGATGAAATGCATCCCATATCATCTGTGTCTCTATATCTTATTAATGGAGCCACAGAATTTCTATCTCCCTAAAGTCGCACAGTTAGATCAAGGCAGTAATAAAACACTCCAGTAATTAATTACAGGGATCAGATTAAGTATAAGAAAATGTCCTGGCTTGCTGTCACTGAAAATAGTATCCAAACATCACGTCACTCTCAAAGAAGTCAGAAGAAATTATTTCACACCGCTTTCTGGATTTGATAGTGTTTTATAATGTTGTTAAAGGAGCACATAACTAAAGACAGCCTTGTTTCCATATGTACCTTTTTTTAATCACTATTTTAGGGCCTCTGTAAAGCAATCGACTACAAAGATCTATTTAAAGAGATTACAGTTTATTTATACATAGAACAAATGAATGGTTGGATAAAAGTAATATATGATTTCTTACAACCACCACTTAACTAGAATGATTCACCAGGCTGTAGTAAGTCTGCTAATAAGTCTGGCAACTTGTTTTTTTGTCACATTTGGGCCTTGGAATCCAGACTGAAATTGCAATTCTTTTTGCAGATGAAATATCATATCTTAATTTATGAGAATGATAGATGCAAAAAATGGTTCTCATGTTTGGTGTATGATCTTAGACATAGAGAATGGACTGTACAAACATATGTTATATTACTGACTTTTTTTCTTTTTTTCTTGATTTTCAAAATATTGAATCATTCACAATGGTGTGGCATTTAAAAAATGTTTAAGTTTCTGAGGTCAATGCTAGTAAGGGATTAATTTGTTCAATTTTGCTTTCCCTTCTGCCAAAAAGAGACAGACACATGGATTCCAAATAACTTTCATCAGGTTCTAAGATCCAAGTTTGTTTGGTACTGCTTGGAAAATGCTATCTTGTATTTTTAAACTTTGGAAAACATTTCAGCTAGCTCCACTTGCTTTTCTGATATAAGAAATTTTACCAGACTTCACTGACACTTCCTTGGTATCTGTTTCACCTTTTTTATGGTTGAATATGTAGTCTTTATTGAAACTAGCATATTAGCCTCTAAAAAAGGGAAAAATACTGTACCCCATAACCAGAAGTGTGGCTTTTCAGATTAATCAACATTAATAGCTACAGTACTAGAATTAATGCTGTCTGATTAATTTGCCTGTGTTAGTGAGCAATGTCTATTTTTCTGTAGTGATAAATGGCTCCTTAAGAATACATCATTACAAATTTACAGATTGTTTTTGTGGTTGTATCTCTGCCTCTTTGATCTTTAAGGGTTTACAACAATCTGCTGCTAGATTTTTCCAACACAGTGAGAGTAATTATTTTAAATTTATGGACAATTTCCTATTCAATCACTTTTGCCCTAAATTAGAAACCATCTGAATGACAGTTTAAAAATCATGATAACAAATCTTACTTGACCTCTTCATCATCATACTTTAATACAGACTCTTAAATGAACATTTTAGTATCTGATTGTTCAGCACTTGCACACATTATCGTGGAACATTCAATTCCAGTAAAAGTCTCTGTTGGGAGTAGGGGGAACTCAGTACATATATGCAAGAGATTATGCAATGCACTGAGATCTCAGGGGACACTTGGTGACCCAGGTGTTTCCTTCTGGCCTTATGTTTTCATTTGGGCAAGCATCCTCTTTGGGGTCCAGCAATGCTGGATGTTACTATTTGTATAGCTCTTGCCACTGCTTTTCTGTAGAACAGCTCCTGGCTTCTGCCAAGGAGGAATTCATGTGACAATGCACATTTTGCTGCAGGCTGTGTTTACTTGAACAGACGGCTGTAGCATTTATCAGCTAGTCCCAATGACCTTGCCTACAGTGAGTGAGAGAGAGCAAGCAGCTTACTGGAAGTGCTAACCATCTTCAGGATGGCTGAAATGAGTGACAACCAGCACTCTTCTCTCCTGAACACTACTTTTTAAAATTTTCAATTCAAATAATTCACTTCCATTCATGTAATTAGTGCCACTGACTTTTGTGGGACTACTACCACCTGTGAGAGTATCACTTAAAGGATCCTATAGTTTTCCTTCAAAAAGTTTCACAAGCTTCAGAGAAACTATATCAAGTAGGAGTTACCTCCTGATGTCCCTGATAGCTCTGATACTGGTGTAAAGAGTCTCCTTGCAGGGTCCCAGGGCTGTACTGCAGTACAAAGTAAATTTGCTGTACTGCTCCCACAGGTGCACCTGTTTTCACAGCTTGAAAGTGTACTTAGCAGTCTCAATGCCAGTACAACCCTGCTTCTGGCCCTGTGTAATATTACCCAGAACTGAGAATTGTTCTTGAATAGCTCATGATCTGCATGTTGCACAAGTGCTACAGGTCGTTCCCCACTTTGTGAGCCAACACGAAAAAGCAAACTGTGTACCTGCTTTGCTCAGATCACCTAAAGGCAGAAGTCACTATGACCCACCAGCAATTCTCTGAGCCAGGTTGTCTGTTATTCTTTATCAAGGTTGAATCCAAAGGCAGCTGCCAAATGTAACTGGCAGGATGCACTCACTGCATGCCAAAAGGACTAAGTGCTCTGCTATGCTATATTGATATGGCAGGTGAAGGCATGGAACTCAGCTGGTTCTGCACCTCATATGAGTATGTCTGGTAAGGGTAATTTTGCATGAAAAACATATTCCTTGAATCTTACCCTCTATCCACTGGGAAGAAAACCTTCTATCCATTCTGAGCTGAAAACCTAGAAAAATCTATTTATTCTTGGCCATGATTATGGTGTTTGGTCTCTGCCATGCAGCAGTTTATACAATTACTGTGTTTGCCCCTCTTTCTTTCTATATGTGTCTCTTTAATAACTGTGGAAACTCTAGCCAATTTCAGTCATAGCTGGCAGGAGGGAATACATCTGAGAGATATTAATTTCCTCGAAGTTTGAATAAAATAGCTATATACAGAAGGAAAACCTTTCCAGAGAGACCACTGAGAGAAAAACTCAGTTCCTCTTAGACACCAAACTCTGAGCAAGAGAGTAATATTGTGAACATCCCAGCTGTGGAAAAAGCTCTAGTCAGCCTCTGCCCTTTATAGCCAATTATTAGATCCATTGTTTCACAAATCTAAAGGAATCTAGACTCTCTTAGCTGTGTTATTCCCAAATTATATCTTTCTGCATTACCCATCCACCACAAGAAACTTGTGTGCAGGTCACAAGTGATGACCATATGTGCTTTTGCAACCTATTTTCTCTAAATCCCCCCAGATTTACTGAGTGCCTCTTTTGGTGGTCCTTTTCTCCTTCTAACCAACATTGATTGGGTTAATAACCTCCTGATCAGCCACCTGGAGTAATTTCACAGGTTTCTTCCCTGGCCCAACAAGGCCATGTCAAGTAGTATTACAGATGAAGTGCATACAGAGAGATAGGTCCACGCAACCCTCAAGTGGCCAAGCAAACCCAGAAACCAAGACCAGTGTTCATCCTTTGACCCCTAAACGCAAAGACTGGTAGCAAATAAAATGGATTCCAGTATGGGGAATCTGGAGAGTAAGGACAAAATCCTGAAAAGTAAAGGGGAGGTTTTAACGCTACACAGAATTGCCAATATTTTCAAAACAGTTGCGGCACATGGTACACAGGTTGAGTGGCTTTAGGCTGATATGCATAGGAGGAGCTGCACAGACCAGCCCAGCAGTCTTACCTGTGCTGACACAGACCCCAAGTGCAAGGCTGCACCTCCTTGGCTGTAGGTCTGAGTGAAGGGCCATGTAAAACCTTGGTCCCTCCTGGGGGAGCTCCAGAAAAAGAGACAATTCACTGGGCTGTCCCACAGGAACAGTCATTGGATATCTCCTGCACTGGCTGAGCCCACCTGCATCTTCTCTGAGAGCTTTCTGCTCAGATATACTGTTGTTGGGGCTGCTCATGTGCAGCTGTACATTTTAGAGGGCTTTTCTCAGGGAGGGATTCATCAGCTCCTTTTAAAATAAGGCAGCACTAAAAGTTTTGTCTTCTAAGTGACTTGCACCCCTTGGTAAGATAATGTACTGGAAATGTATGTCACTGTGATATTTTGGAATGGATAAATAATGTATGACTCTGGCAAATGAAAATTTTGAACTTGAGAGGAATCACTGGTATTTTTTAAATAATTTAGGAAGTGCTCATAAAAGAGAAAAATCAGGAAAAGGTCTTTAATAAATGTCACTTATTTGGCATCATAACCTCTTTAGAATGACTGGTATTTTTATGAACTTCACGTGGATATAAATGTACTTAAATGTGAAAGTATCTGCTTTCTTTGCAAAACTTGAAACCACTTCTTAAAAGAGAAGAAATTCTCATTGAAGTTTAAAGTGAAGATACACAGCGGCTACTGGAAAATCAATAGCCAATATTGGCAATGATTATTTGCTCATGCAGAAATACAAGTACTTGCTAATTTACTGAATTAACACAATCCATTACAGGACTAAGTGACTTCTCAGTTTTATGCTTTCTTCTTTGTTCTTTCATTCATGCCATACTTGTTCCCATGCCAAAAAGTGAAAATGCTGACTAATGTTTTATAGAAAAATTCAATATCCTTTGATACCTCTTGTAAAAACTGTTAACATGGGTTAACTCAGATGGTTAAAGAGACTGGAATACTTACATAAAACCCCCAGAGGGTTTCTTGTTCCTGAGATAAATCACTTGAATATTGTTTCATAGAAGTTGTTTATCTCTTGCTTTGAAAAGGTTGTCTTGGGTGCCTATGATTAGTAACTTCTTCCTACCCCAACACATTTGTTTGCAAGTGACTTTGGAACTGAAAGAGCGTGCAGTTTAAGGGTCAATGGTGGAAGCCACACAAGGGGAGTTTAGCAGGTCTTCCATGAGATTCTGTTTTAATTTAGTGTGGTTTAATTTAGTTTTTTTTTGTTGTTTATGGGAAGGTTGTGATGTGGCTCTTTTCATCTCTTTGACCAGGAAAGACTAGAATCCTGGATAAAGCTTGTGAACTAAGGAAATTTTCTCCCAATGACGGCTGAAGAACTGCTGTGTCTGCCTGGGGTGTCAGTGATCATGGCAGATTAGTGATTTATCTGAGATCTGCTAGGATTGCATTTGAATCATCTCACATGGTGGTATGAGGCCCAATTCCCCAGAAGTGCTTTTATAGACTCTCATTTTGTCTAGGTAGATGCCTTGATTGTGGGGTTTACAGTATGCTAAAGACATCTTACTACAAATCAGCATTTGCATTGAAGATGCCACTCCTGTCAGATGTCTTAAACAGAGCCTGGATGAAACTGGAACACGGCCCAAGAGTTACCTGGCATAGTTTTGCCATAATGTATCACTTGTCTCAAGAAAAAAACCAAACATTATGAATGTGATTAATGGCTTGACATTTTTATTGATGCTTTTTGTAATGTAAATTTAGATATATTGATTAAAGAACTCAGCTTTGATCCAACATCTTTTGAATTCAATAGAAAGATTACCAATGGTCTAAAAGACTTCCCACTTGTTTAAATAACTACCAAATCCTATTTAAAAACCAATCCTATTGATTTCAGTTGCTGTTGTACAGCATCTCCTAGGTAATTCAAAACTATGTTTGAATGAAGAGCTCCTGTATTCGAAGTTTCTTCAGGATAGCAATGAAATAATTTTCTGATTTGTTTCAGAAAGGAGTCTAGGGGTATTGCAAATTTAATGAACATAGAAACAGTGACCTAAGAAAAGGAAATATTTTGATTTCATACTTTGTTGATTTAATTTACAGGAGTCAGATCATTAGATTTTCTACAACTGATGTCTGAAAGACATTGCCTACACTTTTACATATATAAATTTTTAGGCATGTACACCTATGCACATATATGTGTGTGTGCAAATGAAACTTCAAACAGTATCAACCATTTAAGTGCATTTCCCCATAAAGCAAACTTACATCTAAACAGTATTTTGATTCATGACACTTTATTTTTTCCCTTTTGCATTTTATTCAATATAATTCATGTGTACTAGTGTAAATGTTGTTGAAGTCAGCAGCATTTTCCTCAATGTACATAGAACAGGTATAGTCAGGATGTGATCTGCTCATTTGAATTTAGTCTTCTTTCCTTTAAAATAACCTATCCAGTACTAAACATTTCCTATTTTTCACTTTTCTAAGCAGAAAAGTTCTTTTCTAAAGAAATTAATGAGCAGTTCATGAACATTTTGACTTTAAAATCTCCTTAAACACCTCATAAACAAATAATAGAAAAAATGATGTTGCTATCCTAATCTAAATACATAAATAATCTCAAAAAATATTTTTCATGAAACATATTAGTCTTCAATTTTTTTTCCATTTTTTTCTTTAAGCCTACATACATATATACACATCTATTACTGATGCAGGTAAGCTACAACTCTTTTTGAATGTGAAATTGAACTAGCAGCCTTTGATCTGAACTACAGGCTGATCTGAATTCAAGAAAAGGCTGCTGCTAAGCCACATTCCCATTCAATCCATTAAACCATTCACTTCCATGCTCCTCATCACACTGACTCCTAATTTGACAATGACAAAGAGCTCCACGGTGATTTTAAATTTCATAATTTTAATCTGTCAAGTCTGACATTTAATTAGTGCCCTTCTAACCTGTGCCCGCTCACTTGAAGGTTACTGTTGGTTTTGCTTTAGAAATTTTTCCTCTGGAAGAGTGGATTAATAAATATGTACATAACTGGCAGGGATAAAGACAATACACACACAATGGTCTATTAGTTCCAAATCTAGACAGATGAGGTTAATAATATTTTAAAGTGCTGCTTTATTGTATTAAGAGTGATTAAGCCCTTGGCTCAACCCTGTATGAGTTGTTCATTCAAAACATAAAATATAAGGTCTATTAAGCAAAGTCTAGCAAGAACAGTTACCCAAACTACAGCAGTACTGTGTTCAAAAGGCACACTGCAGGAGTGCAGAATATCTGAGATATAATTTCATGATTTAGCAAACACAATGGAACATGCTAAGCTCACTAAACAGACTAATTAGATTTTGATCACCAGTCAGTCACTGAGAACCCAGCTTATAGACAAAAATCTGATGCAATTTAATGTTGTAGTATTTTGTTTTCTGGAGGACTGAATTAAAATCTAACTTAGGTCACTTGTTAAAAATGAGCTGGCTGTTCTTAGATCAGCCCCACAAGGACTTAAATCCCAATCACAAAAATATGCCACCATTTGTTAGTGCTGGCAGAGTGGTCAGTCAAAGTCCTCGGGGAACAAACCTCAGCCAAGCTCTCCAGCACCACACGTGGCTGCTAGTCTGTAATGTATGATGTTCATTATATTGTCACTAAATATTGAACACCTACAAGTAAAGATAGGAATAAAAGAACATCCTTTCTTAGGGCAGGCATTAGAGAAAGAACATCGAAGAGAGTACAGAGATATCATGAGCCTCTAGTTCTCAGCTGGCCTTCTCCTTTTCTTTATGGTGCCACAGTGCATGCATTTCAGAAAATGAGTCTACATGAATATTATTATTTTATTTAGTAAAGGAACAACCACCATGATGCAGTATCTTTTCTGGAAATTCAGACTCCTTCTAGTGCAATTTAACAGTATTGAAGCTTCTCCAGGCTTTTTTTCTTTTTCCAGAAGACCGAGAAGAAGAAAAAATAACACAAACTAATTTTCTTTAAACACTAGTAGTCTCAAAACCAAGTTGCATAGAGGTTTATATCCCACTAGTTTTGCCCAGGTTCCTCTTTCAGAGTAGCCTTGCTATGGTTAAATGTTGCTGAAGTCAAATAAGGGTTGCCTAATTGCCTATGAGCAATCTTTAAAAAATCAAAATAACAGGGAAAAATATTCACTTTTGGCTTTATATAATATACTGATTTAGGAGTATAGTTGATATACAGCAGTATCCCAAGATTAGCCTCTCCCTCTTGATACTGTTCTTCCATTGTAGCAAGTACAGGAAACACAACAATCCTGAAAAATTTTTGTACATTTCCTGAATGAACATTTTTTCGTTAAACAGAAACATAAATGTATAATAAACCCCACTACATTATGCCTGAACATTTGCAGGGAAACTTTTTGGGAGATAAATGTTGGATTTGAAATGAAAGGATAACTGGTGAGCACAGTGGCACAAATATATGACACAAGTCTGGAATTTGCTGCCATCCATTTCTCACTCTCTTCATTTGGCTCACTAATCCTTAGAGAACATTGTTAGCCTCTGCATGCTGTCACTCTCCAATATAAATCTGTATTTTTCTGGGTCTTTCAATGCTGCTATAGAAGAGAAGGGTTAATTGGTTTTCGTTAATGCCCTATTCTCCTGCAAGAAAAACACTGGAAGGAGATTAAGAAATATTAGTGAAAATAGACTCAAATCTCCTTATTAATAATTGCAGATTCCCTTTTCCTAGTAGTCTTAGTAATTTTTTTAACATCTTTATGAGACTTTCCTGAAGAATAAGGTGGCAATGGTGTATAATATAGTGTGTTCTTCTTTGTTAGTGCTGCCATCTTCATCGAGATAAGTCACTGAGAATTTAAATGCTTTTTTTGCATCTCAGCAGTAAATGGTGCCTTTCTACTGTACTCAGGGATTCAGGCTCAGCTTGAACAAGACCTTTTTTTGTTTAGGAATTGCTGAGCAACAGGGTCAATTTTTTGAATGAATGTGAAACTCTTTCAGGTGAACTTTTGTCAGGAAATGTTCCTCACCTTCAGAAGCTCAAGAAAGTTAGGCACTTCCTCACAGGAACTTTTAAGGGATTTTACCTCCCACATGCAAGAAGCAAGTTCAAATCTCTCTGAATGAGCATGTTGGTAACTTTTATTGACAATTCTCCATTTCATTTCTTTATTTGTTTGGGTAAAGTTTTTAAAATGCTTCTGTTTTCTGTTCACTTGTGGAAAATGAACATTTTTTGAAATCTTTAAAAGTTTTCCTGGATAGGTAGTTTACAGAGTTTTTGTAGAACTTCTTTCTAAAAATTTCATTTTCTCAATTTCAAGTTTTCTAAATTAGGGCAGTATTTTAAGGAAACAGTTCATCTTTGCTTACTGTTCCCAGATGTGACAGCTTATAAGAACGAATATATGATTCTGGTGTCCAAGTTAGGAGTTAACCATTTTGTCTGCAACCAAAATATGTTTTTAAGTCAGGAAAGGCTCCTTTCTATCTCTATTTCTGCTGTTACAACTGTAGGAACTTATTATGAGAGTTGGTGTGACTAATTATATAACATTATTAATGGAACACTGTTTAATATAATATGGCATAGGCATGGATTTGTTCCCAAAAATTGTGGCACATAGGCTATTACGAAGATCTTAATGTGTCCTTTACAGTTAGGGCTGAGAGAACACATACACATCTGCTAAATTATTTGTGACAAATGGCTGTCATGAAATTGTGATAGCAATGACTAAAAATGGAGGCCAATGCATTTAAATAAATTCACTTGGTATATGTACATTTTTTGTATATGAGACACTGAAGACTACAGCTATTTTCACACTATTGGCCAGACACCAGTTTAACTCAATGCTAGTGAAGAATAGAACAGCAGCAGCTATTTGTTTGAATGGCTTTCATGTGAACAGAGATATTCCAGCTCAGCTCACAAGTCCTGACTACTCCTCAGTTCCATGCAGTATTTTAATAAATATATTATATATTATATATATATCTGCTCACCAGATGTTCTGGAAGGGACAGTCCTCACCCGGCCCGTGTTCTAGAATAGAATTTATTCATTAACATTGGAAAAGAACTCTAAGATCATCAAGTTCAACCTTTGACCAAATACCACCAGAGCAACTAAACCATAGCACTAAATGCCAAGTGCAGTCATTTCTTCAACATTCCTAGGGCTGGTGACTCCACCACCTGCCTGGGCAGTCCATTCCAAAGCTTAACAAACCTTTCAGCGAAGACATTCTTCCTGCTGTTTAGCCTAAACCTCCCCTGTGGCAGCTTGAGGCCATTTCCTCTTGTCCTGTCTCTGGCTGCCTGGGAGAAGAGGCCGACCCCTGCCTGGCTACAGCCTCCTTTCAGGTGGTTGTAGAGAGCGGTAAGGCCACCCCTGAGCCTCCTCTTCTCAGAGTTAAACAACCCCAGCTCCCTCAGCTGGGGACTCACTCTCTAGACCCTCCAGCTTTGTTGCTCTCCTCTAGACTTGTTCCAGCACCTCAATGCCTTCCTTGCAGTGAGGGGCCCGGGGCTGGACACAGCACCCGAGGCACGGCCTCACCAGTGCGGAGCACAGGGGCACAGTCACTGCCTCTGCTGGCCACGCTACTGCTGATGCAGGCCAGGATGCCATGGGCCTTCTTGGCCACCTGGGCACACACTGGCTCACGTTCAGCCAGCTGCTGACCAGCACTCCCAGGTCCTTTTCTGCTGTGCTTCTTTCCAGTTACTCTTCCCCCAGCCTTTAGTGACGTGTGGGGTTGTTGTCATCCAAGTACAGGACTTGGCATTAACCTTATTGAACCTCATACCACTGGCTGCGACTCATCAATCCAGCCTGTCCAGGTCTCTCTTCAGAGTCTTTAAATAAACAGAGATTTTGAGGTGTGAATTGGATGCAGTTTAGACTCTAAAAGAATACAAACCTGTCACAGACCAAGCCAGGTTTTGAGATGATAGGTCTTCAGTTAAACTGTTGGAAGTGGGGTCTGTATTTCAGGCATTTCTACTAGCCCTCTGCCATGTGATTTTTACCCAACTGCTAGTCACCTATTCCTAAGAGCAGATACGTGAGCTCTGGGGGGAACATCCCAGAACCTTTTGTCTAGGCAGGGTGTTATTTTAGGAGTAAAAATGTGAATGAATGAATGAATGGAGGTCGTGAATGCCTGAAAGTGCTTAGCCAAGAAGGCAGTTAAAGCTGCCTCCCACAAAAGCAGCTTCTAGCTTACTTCAGAAAAGAATGAAAAGTGGTCTTGTCTCTCTGCTATCAGAGAATATTGGCAGGTGCTTATTCTTGCAAAGGATCCTGGGGTTGGGATTTTAGTGGAGAAAGTTCTTCTTCAATTTCCATTTTAGAAGAGTAGCTCTGAAGAGGGGTGGAAATAAAAGTACTTCTCCCCTTAGTGTTTTCTGTTGACTGGCTTTAACTCTCTGCTTCCTTTAGTGCCTGGAGTTATCCAGCCATCAAGCACTGTGCTCTGAACTTTGGTTATCTTCCCTGGTGTTACACAAGCAGGTGCAGGTGGATAAGCAGTAATTAAAAGCAACACCCTGAACCATTTCAGTCATCCAGGATACATGGATTCATTGGCAGGTTAAATGAATTGGAGAGGCAAAAGAATACAAGACTACATATGGGAAAACTTAAGTCTTGCTCATGACCTCTTTGGCCCAGCTTCCATTTGCAAGGCAAGGGGAATTTCTCTGTTTTCTCACAGATTCTTGTCTTTTCATTTCTGCTTAGCCTCTCAGTCTGCTCATTTTTTCTTCCTAATTACAGTAGCCTTAATTTTGGGTTGACTATACTTATATGTCCTTGGCATGGGAGAATCCAAAAGATATTATTTTCCATTTACTTTCTAAATTGTATTTCTTGAGAAGTTATGGATCTGTCCTGTGTCTCTTGTCTGCCATACCGTCATCTGGGCCTTTGTTTTATTTTGTCTCACTTCTGTTTATTTGTGTTCCATCCATGATAACCAGGGATCTGACTGAATTCACACCCCTTTATATTGATATTAGAGAGGTAAGAAAGGAAAATAAGGACACCATATGTAACCTACTCACTTAAATAAATTTACACATGCAAAAATTTTGGTAACTGTGATCATACAGAAGTCTATGATTATCTCTCTAGATAACTTTTATTTTATTAGAGATAGCTAAAGCAATTATAGCTGGGCAAAAAATAATGTAATTTTTTAATGTGACTGAGTACAGTTTGTGTAGTACAACATTGCTCACTAATTCTTGCATAGTTTCTATTTTTTTTTTTTTTTTGTCTCTACAGACTATACTTTTATGTAAGGGTAAACTTTATATAAAGCTCACTTGGAAACCTGGACATTGTTTAGTTTTGTTTCCAAATCTGAGGTGCATGACTGCCTGTGGGATGTCAGCACATAGTTCACAAAAGACTTCAGAAAACTCATGTTAGGAGCATAGATAGGAATTACCACATATAATCAAGACTACAAACAAAAGAAAAGTAGATTAAAGTGATAAAGAGAGTAAAAATTTAGCATAATTTTTGTCTGTAGAAGAGTGGCAGGGTGGAAATATTGCAAAAGGCAACCTGTGGACTTCTTTCAACATGGTCATATTGGCTTCTGCTCTTCTAAGACTCTTAGAGTGGAAAGATACCTACACACATTTCCTCTGGAACAGAAAGAAAAGACACTGTTCAAATCAGGCACTCAAATTATATCTGTTTGGAGCTATCTTGAGATTGACATTCACATATATGTAACAAACTAAAATCAAATGAAAATTCACTGTGTTCCGATTACCATCCTTCATTCTGTATTCTGTCCTATTAGATACACTGTATAAGCAAACACTGTAAGAATTTTAAATTTCAGTATCACTGTGGTCCATTAAAGCTGTCAAAGAAAAATAAATACATTACATTTCTATTAAAATTCACAGCTTAATTTTCCTGAAAGCTTTTCAGTGCCATCATCACCTTGCAGAAATGCCACTAACAGTTAATCCTCCCACTGTTCACCTTTTTCTGTCTTTTTCTGTCTAAGTCATCCAGTGGTTGCTCATCAGAAAAGTAAATAGACAGAGTGCTGTTGTGGAGAGGCCCGGAAATCATTGCTTGTGCAATTAAGAGGATTTCCTTCAGTTAGGCATTGTGATTTCATAGAAAGAGGAACATGTATTTCCTTCAGTCTTGTCTGGTTCTGATAGGGATGGGGTTCTTGCTTATGCTTCCTTTGGCTCTCTGCTTTCCTGGGTTTGTCTCAAATATTCTGAATGTGCAGAATATCAAGAGCATACACAGTCTACTCCAACTGCCTTTTTCATGTAGACAGAAAACCTCAGAAATATTTTCAAAGTTAATTTTACCTCTTTCTATTAGCTGTTTTAACCAGACTGTTTCCTGTTACAGCATTTTAGTTTCAGAGTTTAACAAGAACTGGAATTCTGGCTTAAATGCCTAAACAGATTTTTTCTATATGAGCCAGCTAGTTTAAAAAAAATTATTTTCAGCTTAATTAAGCTCAAAGAGTCACTGTAGGAACTGAAAAGTCACTGAAGATTTCTTTTCCTTAACAGAATTTCTGAAAGTAATTTCATGTTTCTGCATGTAATAAGACTAAAAATGGCTGTATAAATATTTCTATACTAATATGAATATTTCTACAGTTATTATGAAGCTCTTTTTCTTAAAAGGCTTGTTAAGAATCAGCTGCAGCACTCTACAGGACCCTTATGTACTGCACCTAAGACACACCATTACTGAAATTATAAAGCTGTTAGGCAAACACTGCCAGAATTATACAAAGATTTGCAACTAGAATTTTCAAAGAGAAGCTGCCAATATCCAGTTTTTAAGATACAGCCACAATTCGCATTCTTTCCTGGAAACATCAGCTAGACCAATGTAACCAACATCTGCTGCAGAATATTTTCCAGAGTTTGTTTTTTCCTTGAAATATTTAGTATATGAATGCAAAAAGTGTTTTCCAGAAATAACTTCATAAAAGCTGAAACCGGGGGTTTTCTGGGGAATGAATGGAAGAAAGTCAGCTTTTATGACATGGCTTATGACTCTGATAACACATCCATGCTTACCTCTTCACTTCTAAAGAACATCCTTTCCTTCTTTCAAAATCAGACCCCAGTAAACCAGAAATACCTCATGAAGTTCCTTCCCTAAAATAAAGATCATAATTACACCACATGGGTTTCTTGTACGAGGGCCATTATTCTTTGAGGATAAAGTCTTTTTGTTTATCTATGTCTCAAGTTTGTGGTTCCCTGTTCTACAATAAACTCTATGACGGGTATTTACAACTTGCAACTCCTAACTAATGCTGTGAAAAATCAGCATAAACAAGGAATGACTCATAGATGCATTTTCTAAAATAAAATAGAAATCCATCAAAGAATACAGATGTTAAAAGCAGCTTTTCAGACTCTTCAAAAATGTGTCTGTTTTGTGGCTAGGAGTGCTATCTTCCTTGGGGTTTGAATGATCTTTTGGGTAAGAGAAAGTAGAAATATCCACATTTTCTTTAATTAACAAATATATTTAATTTATTAAAACAAGGAATTAACTTCTTCACTCCCTTAGATCAAAAACTGAACAGCACCAAAAGCATATGTTATTACTCTGTCCTCTTCATCATATGTATCCTATATGAAAAGCACAATTATTTTTCTTTTAGGATTCTGCAGATTTGTAAAGATCTGACAGTACAAGCTATAGGAGCTCTAGTACAACTATTCTGATACCAATATTCAAGATTTCTCTTCATAAATTTTTTTTACCTTCAAGGGTATTGTTTTAAGAAGAAAAAATATAGAATATATGACATGAATTTTCGTTCCCCAGGGAGATTTCAGGCAATCAAAAGAAGTGTTAGAGTTGCCTAGATCTTTTGGAAAGCGGTACTTATACAGCCAAACCCTGGCTGACACTTTCAATGATTATAATTAGACTGTAATAGAAAAAACGTATCACATAGTTGAAAATAATCTAAACAGCACTTACATATTTCTTGAAATTTTAAAACTTTTATATTTTGTTTTAATTTCTTTGACAATGCAGACAAATATGAAAACTCAACAAACATACAATTCTACTTTACTCAGAATACCTTCATCTTTCTCTGTTTCTCCACATGTTCCCTGAGAGAATAATGAGCCCCAGTGACTGGCTGAGGCACCACTTCTGTCTATTCATGTTAGGTCATCCAGTTGGGGAAAAGAAACAATATCTTCCTAATTATAATTGTGGCATCTGAGTGCGTAAGTAGGTGAATGATTACAAACATCAAAACATGATTTGCAAATAATGAATTCCCTAAATGAGTATTCGCAGAAAACTGCTTGCAAAAAAATGAGCTGCAATTTGTTTGTACAAGCGTGTCAAACAACTCTGAGCTGCAAACATATTCATAAGAATATTTTGGCTTTAGGACAATTTTTAAGGAAAAAAAAATAGGCTAGACAAGACTAGACTAGAATATATCTATTGGAAGGGACCTAAAATGAACACCCAGTACAACTGCCTGACTATTTCAGGGCTGACAAAAAGTTATTAAGGGCATTGTCCAAATGCCTCTTAAACACTGATGGGCTTGGGGCACCCATAAGTTCTCTAGGAAAACTGTTCCAGTGTTTGACCACTGTCTCAGTAATTAAATGCTTCCTAATGTCTAGTCTAACCTCTGCAGGTATAGTTTTGAACCATTCCCACTTGTCCTGCTATTTCATCCCTAGGTCTAGATGTCAGCACCTCACTCTCCACTTCTGATTCTCAGGAAGCTGTAGAGAAACTGAACAAAGCCAGAGTCAGCTGGTGACCAGCTGCCAGTCAGCTGTAACCCCATTCACTGCAGCCCTCAGGGCTCTGCCCTTCAGCTTGTTTTGTACCGGTGCACTGTGAACATGCTCACCCCACAGCTGGATAGCTCATCCATGCTTTGAAGAAAAACATCAAAAACCTTCCTAGAATCCAGAAAAACTACATTCACTACCTTCCCTTCATCCATGAGGAGGGTGACTTTATCATAGAAGGATATCAAATCAGTTAAACAGGAATTTCCCACTGTGAACCCCTGTTGGCTGTGCTTGATGACTGTAATGCTCTTTAAATGCCTTTCAACAGTACCCAGTATAATCTCTTTTTTTTTTTTTTTTCAGGATCTGAGCTTAGACTAACAGGTCTGTGCTTCTCTTGGGCTTTCTTCATGCTTCTTCTGTGAACTGGAATAACAGTGACCAGCTGCCAGCCAGTAGGGACCTTCCCAACTTCGCAAGACCTTTGGTAGATGACTAAGAAGGGTTGTGCCATAACCTCTGCTGCCTCCTTCAGGACACTGGGATGAATCCCACCAGGCCCCATGGACTCCTGAACATTCATTCAGCTGATACAACCGGTCCCTTAAAATTTCAGTGTCCACAAACAGAAAATCACTGTTAGACTCCTGGACCTCTGACTCAGGGGATTGAGCAGCCCTGTGTCTATCAGTATTATTGAAGACTGGGGCAAAAAATGCATTCCAATGCCTCTGCTTTTTCTTCATGGCTATTAGCCAGATGGCCATCTTCAACAAATACTTGTCCACTGTTTTCATTAGACCTCAGATTTCAGAGCTCTTGCCCACCCCCAGAATTCTTCTGGGAGAAGCAGTGTATGAAGAAAACTCCAGTACTAAGCAAGCACAGCACCTTAATAGTATGTTATCAACACTACTCTAGTCACAAATCTAAAATACAGCACCTACAGGTTGCTATGAAGAAAAATAAGTCCATCACAGCGTTATGCTAGATCCAGCACATTTATTTAGAAGCATCATACTAAGTAGTTTTGTTTTTCCTTTTTCAGGATGTTATGTGACATCCTGAATGTCAGGAGGTTATGTGACTGGTATACTGTGTCTGTCTCCTCTTTTTTTACCAAGAAAATCCAACATAGGATTTGGGGGTTTAAGGTTTGGGTTTTTTAAAATTATTTTTAATGGGGATTCTTGGACTTCCATGACTTGATGAAATAGCTTATCTTTGGAATTCAAAGAGATGAACGTGTGTGGTGTGGGAATTCTCTAATCTCTTGGCAGGGATAGCTAATAGAATTAGATTGCCAGCATCCATGAAACTCCATGAAAGCATTTAATACTGTGCTCTGGGGTGGTATTGACACTAAGGGAGAGAGTCCCAGAGATATTGGGCAGGTGTCTTGAGCCTGCATCTCTACACCTTCCTTAAAACACTTCCCAAAGAAAGTCTGAAAATGAGGTGATTGCCTGACACAGTGTCAGCATAAAGGAAAAGGTAAGCTAGTAAGCTAAGAAAGGTAGTAATGTCCTTCCCTCCTCCTGCTCCCTGCAAAGAGTCTGGCATCTTTGCCTTTCCTTAGGGAGCCATTGGCAATCAGTTCCAATAATGAAGAAAGCATTGGCAATCAGTTCCAATAATGGCTCCATTATTAATGAGTATGTTTTCTTCCTACGATATGTTTCTTCCTTGATTCTGTCTGTAGGAGTCTTATTCTCCTTACCCCTTCGGCTAGCATTAATTTGTTCAGCTTTTTTTTTTTTCCCCTGCCCTTTCTTTTCCCTTCAAACCTTAATTAATTCTGTATATTCTAGTTTAATAATACTTACCTACCTCAGAGGGACATTTTGAAGCTTAATTAATTATTGTGCAGGTATTCTTTTCAGTGGCATCTTTGAGCAATCCCTCTTTACAGCTACTCTGGTGACTTCTTGCTCTTTCCCTTCTTCTTTTGTAGGCCTTGTTAACTCTTGTGCACAGTGAAGATCCTCAAAATTTCTCTTATATTCTTCCACATTGAGGAACCCTTCTTTACAGTAAAGTCTGCTTGCTCTGGGTTCATTTGAAAGAGAACCTACATGAATCCTGCTTGTTTGCTTTCCCACATACTGAGTTGCAGAGCCATGGGCCCTGTCCTAAGCTGCTGAAGAAGTGCCACCCCAAACTGGGACGAGGCTCCTCAGGGCTCAGCTGCCCTGGGAGATAGTACCTAAGCTGTGAAGAAACACACAAAGCACAGGGGAATGGAGGCACCATTTTAAATTTCTTCTTCCCTTGTGACATGATGATTTTAACCAGATGAAACAGACCTAAGGTGCTGCCTGTCCATTCTCATGGACAGCTAAGAGTTGTGTATCGTCCTCGATCTTTCTCTCCACACCTTTCTCTACCCCTCAGCAGCCACGGAAACAACTTCACTCACCATCCTCTAAGCTTTTCAGATTCATGTGGCATTTTTGCCTTCACAGATATTGTTTTGTCACATATGCCACTACCCCACCACCCTCAAAGTGAACCTTTAGGCAGTTTGATAGCAGAACAAAATTTATTCTGTCACGGTAGAGAAAAAGGATGGCTGAAACATTTCACAATACTCCCAACCAACGTCCTCCAATCATCCAATTGCCTTAGCAGGAGCTTAACAATGAGAGTGTTTGAGCCTTGAGATAAATAGACATGACAGGGACTGTGACACAGAAAGAAAAAATCACTAGTCTAAGAATTTATAATAAATTCTAAGTGAAACAACTTCTTAAAATAATTTAAAAGTTCTACTGATATTTATTTTTAAAATATTAGCTAATCCTGCACCTCCATTTTTCTTTGATCTAAGACATCAAAATTCCACAGTTCAAGAACAACAGAAAAAGGAGGAAATCTTAATGCTTTGAGTTACTTCACTAAAATCAGAGGCGATTTTCTTGCAGGTAGCTTTGTTTTTCCATTATTTTTTCAGATGCTGCCTTGAGTTTGTCACTTGATTCACGTCAGGTGGTTTAAGGATAGCAACTCAGACAAGAATTGGAAACAAACTACATTATGGCTTGACAAAAACTCCTGGTTCTTCCATTAGCCTAGTGATTATGCCAAGTTTGGAACACGTAGCACAAGCCACATTTCTGAAATCATGACAGACTTTAAAAGCAATAAATTTTAACCAATTTTTTTTTTTTTTTGCCTGAAGTGTATTCTGAATATTCTGTACAATTTCCATAGGCTGTGTTACCTCTAAAATCAAAAGAACTACAATGTGAATCCAAAGACTGAGTTTTGCATCTAGAGTTTTGATACCAAAATAACTAGTTTTTTCTTAGCAAGTATGGGTTTCAGATTAGCAAAAGAGTCTTTATAACACAGAGATGAGACACCTTGAATCTCATTTTGGTTTCCTGTGGGTATCCACACCCCTTTCCCAAGCCCAGATTTGGAGGGAGGTACAAAAGCACCTTTGTGGTTTCACTGAAACCAGTGGCTAAACACTGTCTGATTTGAGTTCCCACATCAGTTGGCATGTAAATTCTCTGTCACAACAGAGTCAATTTTATTTGCAACAGCTCTTCTGTGAAGTTACTAAATGTTTATAGCTACAGATCAATTTATTAAGAAAGAATGCACACATATTTGCATGTGTTAAAATTACTAATATCCCCTTTCCTATTCCTCCCAGTGCTGTGAGAAGCATATGTTTTGTCAGGTCTACTGCTACTTGAAAGATGTCTACCAAAACAATAATTAAATAACAATACTGGTTGGCATGCTTAAAATTTCGTAAGAGTTGTTGCAGAGTGCTCCAAACTCTGAAGTAACCATCAAGGAAAATTTTTATTGTACTCCATGCAGCATGAGCATCTGTACTGGGTTTGCATGGCCTGGCTTTTGGCAGTGGGTCAGCATGGTGGGGGGGGTGGGGAGGGGAGGGCTACAGAGGTGGCTTCTGTGAGAAGCTGCTGGAAGCTTCCTCCATGTCCTGCAGAGCCAATCCCTGGTGGCTCCAAAGATGGGCATGCTGTTGGCCAAGGCTGGCCAATTAGAAATGGTGGTAACGCCTCTGTTATAACATATTTAAGAAGAAAGAAAAAGAAAAACTTTTTGCTCAGTATTAATTGTGGCCAGAGAAGAGCAGGGTGCGAACATGTGAGGAGAACAACTCTGCAGACACCCAGGTCAGTGCAGGAGGAGGGGGAGGAGGTGCTCCAGGCACCAGAACCGAGATTCCTCTGCCACCACGTGTGGTGAGGACCCTGGGGAAGCAGCCGTGCCCCTGCAGCCCGTGGGGATCCACGGGGGATGCAGAGATCCACCTGCAGCCCACGAGGAGCCCGCTCTGCAGCAGGTGGATGCCTGAGGGGAGGTGCAAAGCCGTGGGAGAGCCGAGGCGAGGGGCCCTGCTCCCAGGCTGGAGCAGCCGGTCCTTGCAGGACTGCACCCCGTGAAGAGTGACCCACGCTGCAGTGGTTTTGGGAGGACTGTCTGCCCGTGGGATGGACTCACCTTGCAGCAGGTCACGGGGAGCTGCTGCTCGTGAGATGGAGCCACGCTGGAGAAGGTCACAGAGAACTGTCTCCCGTGGGAGGGACCCCGTGCTGCAGCAGGGGAACAACTCCTCTCCCCGAGCAGTGGGAGAAGCCAGGGGTGATGAACTGACCACAACTCCCATTCCCGGTCTCCTTGCACCGCTGGGGTAGAAGATAGAGCTGGGAAAGAGGGAGGGATATGGGCAAAGTCTTTTTAAGGGCTTATTTTACTTCTCATTATCCTGCTATGATTTTGGTAGTAGTAAGTTCACTTTGTATCTCTAAGTTGAGCCTGTTTTGCCTGTGATGGTGTTTGGTGAGTGATCTCTTCTGGTCCTTATCCCAATTCATGAACCTTTGTTATATTTCCTCTGCCCTGTCCAGTATGGGGGTTAGTGAGAGGGTGCCTGGCATCTGGCCAGAGTCAACCCACTACAGCTACAAGACAGCACTTGTTTTTTCAGTTCTGTCCTGCAACATTCCAGATACCTCTTTCAACTCTTGCCCAGAGCTTGACTAAGCCTCTGTCATCAATCCAGCACCCACCACTATGGCTCAATAAATGTACTACTTGGGATAACATGATTAAAAAAAAAAAAAGATATTGACAGAAAATAATTTACCTTCTACAGGCAGGATATTTTAATCACAGATTTACTGTTAATCAGCCTACTTACTTCTCCTCTGTTGGACATTTGTACCATTTGTCATCATAGTTTTTCTTCAGTTCTCCATTCACCCTGCTTTATTAAAGGAAAAAATATCAACAATTGTAATGCAATGTTACCTACAATATTTTCTTTGTGTTACTATTCAGCTGCTTTCACATGAAGAGCAATTTTTAAAATGAATAAAAGTAGCGACTTTTGCTTGCCTAATTTAGAATGTAGAAAAATTACAGAAAAAGATGAAACCATGTGGACTACTTATTAAACTCCCCCACATTTGTGTAATTTAGACATTACATAATGGATGAAGAAGCACATCTCATATATACATATTTCAACAATAAACATTAATAACATGTTAATATATTTATGTCTATGCTTTTCCTTTAATCTACCAAAGGAAGCTGGAAGCAAAGTTCATATCATAGTTATTTTCATTAAAGCTACCCTATTTTAAGAAAGGCCTAAGCTTTCTTCAGCGGGTTATGAATATTTTACCTTTCAGCATACACATAAATATACAAATATATGTATTTCATATACCTGCTACTTAACAAATGTTCCCTATCTGGACAGGAAGATATTTCCAGGACATTTGGACTCATTATGATGAATGGAGCCATTGCAGAAGATCAGGTGCAGGGTCATGGAAAATAACGGACAAAGTTGGTAGGAAACTGATTTGAATATTGCAGAGATGGATATAATAGCTGCTTCCTCAGTTATGCTTATATTTATTGCTTACACATTCTATATTTCTACAGTTATTATTGCAGCTATAGTCTATATTTTATAATGTAAAACAATGCTGAGACTGCTGATAATAGAATTTGATGTTTATATTGCAATGAAGCCCAGAGACTATTCCACTTTGCCCTTGCAATAAGCACCAGTCAAGTGCAAAAATGTCTGTATACTAGAATTTGAAGATAACTGTGATGTACCCAGCTTTGTTATCTGAACCCCACTCAAATCACATCTGGTTTTTCTGAATGCAAAATGTAATTTAAAAAGGAAAAGAGAAAAAAAAGAGTCCAAAACCTGTGAGCCAGGGGCAAGGAGAGCAGAGAGTGTATATCCCTGGTGCCATGGAATGGGGCTGGGCTGCCCAGTTTGTCACCTACATGACAATCCCACAGCTGCTGACTGAACTAGTACTGCTGGCAGAGGTTTATTCCCAGCTGAGAAAAAATGACAGCTAGGGAGGGTCAGAGCAATGCCTGTTCAGGTATACCTAGAAGAACCTGGAGTCCTTTTATATAGGGTGCACTGACCCTTGTGAAAGCACAAGCTCTGTCCCAAGACCTCTGGAGTAACCAGTGAGCAGATGGGTAAAGAGGCTGGTCAAAGTTACTAGTTCATTAGGACACAGGCTAAGGCAACTTCCACCACTGGATACTTTGGAGAAATAGCGAAGTATCTATTAAGTGTGTTTTATATATCATTGATCTTATTTTGGAGTAGAGGAATGGATTATGTTCTAACTCTATTATGAGAGTATTACTTTGAGAGTGTATTTAAGGTGTATTTGACAGTGTATTTAAAGGGTGACTCACAGTCCTTGGGTTGACTCGTATATTCATGGCAAGGTCACAATAATCAACACTCAATATTTTAAATAACAGAAAATACACTACCAGCTCTAACAGGATGTGAGGCATGAGATTCAGCTGTTAGCCTGGGACTGATGGACCAGTAGTAGGTGGCTGTTTGGGTTCATGGCAGGGCAATGCAATACAACTTAATTAACCAATTGGTTTAATTAACCATCTGTGGGACAGGACTTGCCTGTGGCAGCTCTGACCCTCCACTGACTTTGGGGAAGATCCCTTCCAGCCTCAGCAGTTCTGTGAAGTTGTGCCTCCTTCACTCGAGGAGGGCAGTGCACTGAGGAGCAGGGCTAATGTGGGCACAGGCTGGGTGTCAGGTACCAACACTGGGCTGAAAGACACCTGCAGAGAGCTCTATCACTGCAGTCATCCTCTGCAGACCTACTGGGCACAGAAGCTGGGCCACTGTCAATGACACCAGTCAGCTGTTCTGAACCAGTCAAGCCAGTCCACCTTTCCATGAGGAGTTTTAGAGCTCCCAGTTTATTGAGCAACATCAGCTGGGAGAAGTGGAGAGATGGGTACTGGAAAAAGCTCCAGGCTGCCTGGAGAAATGCAGTGTCTGGCCATTCATGTCAGTCTGATCAGTTCTCCTGCTTTCTTGGGTGTGTGTCTGGAAAACACCCATCATTAGAAAGAGCAGTAACAAGCAAATGATGACACGACACACAATTAAAATCAGTGTCGATACTATCAGAAAACCAGCTTGCTTAGGGAACAGATCATACCAGCTGCAAGACAGCAGCAGTTGTTCCCTCGTGACAGATGTAGAAGCAAATGCTGTTTAAAAAGGCAATAAATATTTGAAAGAAATCATCAAGCTATACTTGCATGACTGAAAGTATCTCGGATCCACAGAGAGGGGAAAGAACACATAAAAGTTTATTTATCTTAAGAAATGGATTAATGAAGACAAGAATCTCTATGAAGATCAATCAATAATTTCAGAAATGAACATTTTTTAATCAGTCAATCATTATAGATAGTAACAGGATCTGACTCATACCACATTCAATTACAGGTGTGATATTCCTTAGCAATTGTAACATTAGAAAATCATCAAGGTGAAGTATGATACCACAACAATTAAGTGAATTCAGTTACATAAGAATCAGTCATTCTAGACATTGCTACAACTCAAAAACTGGGAATAAAGGAGAATGTTTACAAATTAAAGGTCATATTCACATTTTCTAAGGAAGTTGTGTTCCCAGACAGACCTGGATTAATATGGCAATGAGATCAGGGCTTGCTTCAAAGATAAACATAGCTAAACTTACAATTGGGTTAATTAATGTAAAAAAAGGGATTTAATTTTATTTTGCTAGAGAGAGTCTCACTGAAATATCCAAATGTAGGTCTTTGCATTCAGAAGCTTAACCTTAGCTTTTCTAGTTAGTTTCTTTGAATTATTCACTTGTTAAACTGTATAGAAGTTATACTTACACTGAAATAGCAATGTATATTGCTATATATAAAAAAATGTTTGCAAATAATTTGAAAACCACCAAATGTTGCAGTAGAGGTCGTGAGGTAAAATAGACTTGCCAGCATGACTCCTGAAAGCACCCCAAAAAATTAAGGTTTGGGGTAAAGCACTCATAAAGCACCCAACAGAGAAAATAAGAGAAAATTGAAAATTGAGGGTATAAACACATTTTCTAGAATTCATACAAGTTTATTCACAGCTCTGTCTTAAGCACATAATTTTTTAGGACAGTCATGTGCAATAGGCACTGAGAAACTTTCTAATGAGAGAATCCTCTTGTTCTTTGAGGAACCTCCATCTTCTCCACTAACCATAACACACATAAAAGCAGAAAAACACATGTTCAGAGACGTTAATAGTACATTTGTTTTTAAATTTTGAGTAGAATCGTTCTTTTCAAAGTTGGATCATTATGCTGCTTTTTAAAATTTTGAACTCTCAAAGATTTTCCAATCAAAATTCCTTAATAACATTGAACTAAATTGAATTTAACCTCAAATTCTGCAAGAAGGAAGTCCCACAGTTATCCAAGTGCTTTTGAGCACTTGATGGCACAGGGGGATGGAGGGCAGCCATCAGTCAGAATGTGGCCCAACTGTACTGAGGCAGCACAGAAACTGCTTGAGGTGCTGTCTCCAACTCCCATTAACTTGGCAGTATCATCCTAAAACTCAAAGTCTGCTGAGGACTTTCGTTTGAGCAACAAGGAAATACCAATTCCCCAGAACCCACCTCCTCATCTCCTTCCACAGGGAGCTTTGACCTTTCCATTCAGACAATGATTTGGCTGCAGTGTGTGACCATGAAATCTCTTGCCTGTATGCCCACTGTTGTACAACTGATTTTAATGTAAAACTGAAGAAAAAGGCTACAGCTGATGTAGCCTGTCTCATTTCTTCATGCCTAATGCCTCTGTTCAAATTTTTTTTTAATCACCAGTCATCTTTATATGCCAGCTCTTGGTTCTAATCTCAGTCTTAATTTTCTCAAGAATGTATGGTTCACTATCTGCAACTAAAATCAAGTCTTAATTCCTGGGATAGTTCACAAAACTAAAGGTGGAGCTTTTGAAGAACAGGGATAGCATGTTCCCCATTCCAAGCTGTCATAAGAGAGAAGCCCAGATATATCCACAGCCTTTCTGTCTTAAGAAATGTTGTGAAGCTTCTGTATTTATGTGAGACTTTTCCACAGAAAGCCGTTGTAGAGCTCCAATACTGATTCCCATCAGCCTTGCCTGATCAGTCAACAAACACTCTTTAAGCTGAACTTGTATCAAGGACAGAACTCCATGAGGAAAGAAGCTCAAGGCTACGGTTCTTGATTTTATGCAAAAAACACAGATATTCCAGGAATAAATGACAAGGCAAATCACAAGATGGCAAGATTAGACACAAAAAAAAAAAAAAGAAAAAAAAAGAAAAAAGAAGAAAAAAAAAGCCATTTGAAATAATTCTTGATTGTTATTTGTTTGGAATGCACCACAGACAGTGAGTTTTTGACAAAAGTAGCCAAAACTCAGAGCTTGTTTATAAATGAAAACCAGATTTACATTTCCTTGAGGAAGTCTGGCAGTATTTGGAGTTCTGGAGAAAGCTAAAAAATTTTGTGCTAGAGTGGAAAGCAGTTTAATCTTACCCAGGTCCAAATCCTGAATATTATGTAAGCTAATACTGATAGCATAAACATTATTAGGGCATTAGAATCAAAGCTGCAAGAAATTCAGACCTGCATAGTTGATGTTGAAATTTAATCTATGGATTCCATATTTACCCAGTGTCAACAACAGCTACTCACGTGTTTTCAATGCTTTCAGTCTATGCATGGGGTGAGTGCATAAAAGATGGGAACCATGTGACAGATCATATACTAGGAATCTGTGCTGTATAATGGACAGAAAAAATGCATCATACACCCTTGATTATTTCATGATTGCACATAAAGATCTTACATATAGGATGACCATCAAATCTACAGCAAAAGAAAGATACATTTTTAGCCATGACCACCAGGTCTTTTGGAGAGTATTGGTTTTAGTGAAAATGACAGTTTCAGTTTTCTGTTGCTTAAAAGCAGTGGAATTTATCATCTTAGTTCAAACAAACACCTACCACTACAGTTAGGTAGAACAATAGGTAGTTTTTAAGGTATATTCATGCTTTATATGGACAGATGCATACACACTTAAATACACATTGCTATGTTTGCAAGTATAGATATATATATATATTATATAGATCTATCTAGAGAAAGAAAGAAAGAGTGAGAACGAAGAAGAATACAAATATAGGAGACAATTGTTAATGTTTTACAATACAGTCTGCATATTACCTTCTTGGAAGAAGGAAGGATTTGCTCATGGGCACATTGATGGGGAGTGCTCAAGATAGTGATATTTCTGGCTCATTAAAATTTTCAGGATTTAAAAGGAAATTCAGGGGGAAAGTTTAAACTTTGAACAGAAATTTGCATGAACACCCAATTCTGGTTCTCTTAAATTTTTATTTCCCTTTACTGGTTGCACTTATGGATGAAGGATGTTCGTTTTTTTTGCTCTGAAACTTTATTCCATCATCTTGCTAGAGCCTTTATTGGAGAAATGCTCAGATTTTCTAGCTCCTGCTTTCCCTTCTGTTTGCCCTGAATTTTACATGAGATGTATTGCTCCTTTTCATGTAATGATGGATTAATTGTGTAGTGATACCAAAGCTAACTGTCAAAATGTTAGACTGTACTAGGTTTGAAGCTTAAGAGAAACTGGACTTTTAGAGTTGTCCTATATGACATGTCAGACAGTGACAGGACTCAAATTAATGACTAAGTAGTTAATATACTGAATGGCAGAGATATAACAAGACTAGAAATAATACCTTACAGTCAGACTTCCATTACTACAATGTGAAATGTACCTAGAGGTCAAAAGTTTTAAAAGCGAAAACTTCAAAGAACATGATCTCTGTTTAGGTACCTAAGGATATGGAATAATTTTCAAAGTGCTCATGAAAGGCTCACTAAAACATTCTGAAAATCTGAGAGAAAAGTAATTTCTAACATCATTAGGAAATGAAGACTTGGGCCTATTCTTTTTAAACCTTGGACGTAGTGTCCTATCACAGTCTACAAAACAACAGGATCTTTATGGGTTGGACAGTCAGTGTAAGAAAATAATAGTTTCCCATGGTACTTTTCCCACTTGGCCCCAGGAGATTTTCCATGTTGTATAGATAGATGTAGTTGAACTGTGGGAATAATGCTTCACAGATGTGTGAGAATTTGTTTCAGACATTGAGGAAGATACACACATAAAATGTGCATTGCGAGAGTTCTACTATCCTTTTCCCTAATGGCATAAGTTAAACTTCTGAGTAGGTAGGATTTTACCAAGCAGTTCTCTTGGTATAGGTTATACACTATTATTTTTCATCTGGCATATGTGGTGAAAACACAAAGGCTCATTTATTGCTAACGTTAAACTTCCTCTCTGTTACCACAGCACCTACAAACTGGGTGAAACTGCAGATAATTTCAAAGTTGTATATTTACGGGCTGATTTTTCAGACCAGAATGCATGAGTGTAAAAGTTACCTCAGAGCATGGTCTTTGCTGGCATCCTCCAAGGTCCACTATCACAGCTGTCAAGCTGGTTATCCATTTTGGAAATGTGCTAAAGATAAATACAACAGTTTTTCTTTCTCCTGAGCTGCATTTTGTTCTGGTGGTCCCCCAGGCTTGACCAACCTGCTTCAGGTCCTTTTGATTGCTGCTAGTTTTCAATTTAGTATTGCCACAGTACAGTAATCCTAACAGTCTAGTTAGAATGAAACAGGTTTTTTATGCAGTAATGTGAGTGTTGACATAGTCATTGTTAGTGGCATTGAAAGGTACATACATTCCCCTTCTCCTCTTACTTTCAGGTCAGAAAACAAAAAACAGTCTCTTCTTCTGCCCAAGTCCCCAGACCAGTACCTCTCCAGCACCTCCATTTTCTGCAATCACAAAACTCATCAAACACCTTAGAGAGCTGATCGTTGCCTGGGACATTCTCCTGGTGGGAGAAAGTTCTCTTCTTGACCTCTCAATCCCCTGCCTCTCCAAGATGACAAAAAACTTTAGGTTTCTCATTTTTATCTCACCACGGTCAGTTCTTTACACGTCATGTCCTTCCTTCCACTGCTTCCATATTGCATAAGAATATTTTTTTGTCCATAAAAACTAATTGTCCCAGTAGATAAGGGTACCCCGAACACTCTCTCTCGCTGCTGTTGTGTAGCTGCTGGTTTATTTTCCTTCTCATCACATTCGTCCCCAGGATATGATCTCACTGGACTGACCATTGCCCCCATAGTTTATATAGTGCCTTCTAGAGAAAAAAAAAAAGAACATCTGTACTCTGAAACGAGATTGTTACTTTGCTGTTTAGAGGCACTGTGGGTGCAGTGTTTCCTCTAGGTGTTTCCTGCTGCCTCCACCAAGCTTCTTCCTCCTGTAAAGATACAGAATAGTGTGTGTGTGGGGGGGGGATGTGTTCAGGTTGCAGTTTATTAAATCCAAATGCTACTATAAAAACCAGACCAGATGACTAGCAATCTGTAAGCATCTCTTTCACTCTGCTGACTGAAATGGGGGGTTAGGCAATTAGGCCAGATGAAGATGTCTACCCTGTCTAAATTGAGGCGAGATAAATCCCATCAGTGTTACTTGTGATGGATAGCTTTTACTTCACAGCCATTAAATAACATCTAAAGATATTTAAAAGAACCTTAATAAAAGGTGTTGTGAGGCAAAAAACAACTGCTCTTAACATGTTGTAATTGCACATTTCAGCATGTCTGGCAGATAAGGCATCTATTGTTCCTTTAATGCACGTGAGACACATAGCACATTTAATTACCCTGTATGTCAAAATTAATACAGATCCCAAAGCAGGCAGTGTCAATACATTTAGTTATATAGTAATTATAGTGCAGCCAGAGCCACTTAATGTACACGATTGAAAACAGAAACTAAACAAACATGAAAAAAGAGGAAAAAAAATCATGGATCAGGGCTTCAAAGAATAACCTTATAACCTTAGGAAAGCAGGAGTTGTTCATTAGTACTAGGCTGCAAGTCCAAATAAATATGTAACCTCTCAAAAGTGTT
The DNA here is from genome assembly GCA_013390045.1 of Picathartes gymnocephalus. Taxonomy (NCBI): domain Eukaryota; kingdom Metazoa; phylum Chordata; class Aves; order Passeriformes; family Picathartidae; genus Picathartes; species Picathartes gymnocephalus. The sequence goes on from WEKY01062699.1 coordinate 39,907, forward strand.
CAGACCAACCCCAGAGCCTGTTAGGCCTTGTTGTTTTAGAGACCTCAGAAAGGTGAAGGTGAGCTCTTGACACAATGCTTTTCATTTGAATTCACTTCCTGCTCTCTCGTTTACTGGAGGTAACTTCCCTTGGTACCTCAGCTGGCTTTCTTCACACAGAATGATTCTCTATTTGCATTTTGTTTCTAATACTGAATTCGCCTAACATGATTCAATCTTATTTTCCCAGTGGTACCATTAATATTTTAATTTAATCAGAATTTCAGGAACTTGTTTGCCATCCAGAGCAACTTGGTTACCTGTCAGCCTCCATCAGCTTGTCATATTAGAGGTGATTGTTCCTTGAATCTAATCTACTTTAAATGATTTCATTGGGTAGAGGTCTATAAATCATTTCAGAATGGGTCTGACAGATGAAGGCTTAGGTAAGTAAACAAATCAGGCTTGCTTTACTTTAGGCAGCAATGAACTTGGCTTTATCAACTTCTCATTGATTTCTGCACTGCAAAAGGTCAAAAAAAATCTCTTTAACATAAGAACATTATAAATATAAGTACAGTATTACAACCAACCATAATTAAGTCCCAACATTCAGTGGCGAGGCTGACTTAAGAACATTGCAGACTGCATTTCAATAAAGTCTGTTATGCAGTTTGAATTGATGAATTCATTTCCAAAAGGTTTAATTTTGTCTTTCCAATCAAAACAGAAATTAACTAATTAAGCGATCCAGAGTCCCTCTGGATTTTGAGCCAAGATTGTAAAGGATAATATGATAAGGCAACATCTAGGAGTCTAATGTACATTATTTGAAACTTACAGTATCTTCACATTTACTTACCTAAATCATAGCTAAAAGTTAAAAACTGGTCCCTCTGAAATATTGCTGAGGAATCAGACACCACACTGGGGTTCACTTCAGACATGCCGGGGCTGAGTTAATCAGTGATTGTCAGCACAAAGTTGGCAATGACAAGGTGATACAGAGAACAAGGTATTTTACGTAAGAGTACATTTTGTTGTAGTCCCTGGATTTCAAACAATGCTGGCATGTGTGGCCTGGAAGAGCTATGTCTCCTTCAGTACGAGTAAGGAGGAAGGACCTGCTTTCCTTCGGATGATATCCACATGAGATAGTTGGGGGAAGGAAGTAAAAAATGGGGGTAAAAATGAACAAAACTCTCATTTATTTAATTAATTGTGTACACAGTTAACTAACATAGTAATAGGAAATGTATAAGACATTCTGGAGCAATTTCAGATGGCTTTAAAAAAGAGGGTAAATCAACATCTAGAAACTGTGGCCTGCATAACTTCCTCCTCCCACAGATCTGTTCTACAAAAAGCAAAGAATGCATATTTCTGTTTCTATTTAGCTTGCAAAACGTCATTCAGACAAAAGATACATTTAGTAATAAGTTTAAGGAATGTTTTCCTTGGAAAAGCAGATTTGGCTGCACTGACACCTCCTGTCACATCACTGATCAATGGAAGTTAGAGAGTTATGCAGACAAATATGCCCATGGCAGTATGGCACATAGTTACAAAGTTTGAACTCACCAAGAAGGGGCTAACACTCCTCAGTTTTGCATGTCCCAAGGAGATGTGCTGGAGGTAAAATGTAATAATTAATATGACTCTAGACATGTTGAAGTAAAATTCCTTCGTGTTGATCTCTAAAACACTTCAGAGAATTTAGTTTCATAGTGGGCTGACATTTATTTTTGTAGAGTTACATCCACATGCAAAGCTGTTTCAAAATTGTTATTTGGATTACAAAGCTCGTGGACCATAATAGGCTATATAAAATACGGGATTAATGAGAGTTAGTGTCTGTAGCAAAAGAATTGATGAGGCTGGTGTCACACCCACTTGCTTTGGCACCTCAGCACAAATTATGAAGAAACTATTTACAGCTGAGATTACTGGGCAAATTTACAGGAGCTCATGACATGGCTTAAATGCATAGCTCTAGTTGTAGCAATTGTCTTCACGCTCTGCTCCAAAAGTCCTGCAAACACTTATAAGCAAGGAAGTGTTGTTGCTTGGGATTGCTTCTTTTTGTCTCAGGCAAGAGTATTGCACTACTCTTTCCAGTTATGTCAGTGTGTATTGCTACAGGTCACCTTCCTGTGCAAACAGTTGTTGTGTAGGCAGTGAACTGGGCTGCAGCTGGCAATAACACTTTGTCGGGCACTGGACAATATTTGTGGGTGAGGCTGATACGTAGAAAGAGAACACGAATATTGGCCTGAAAGGACACATCTGTCTCAGCTGCCTTAAGTTTGGTGTCTGGTAGAAAAGGCATCTCTAGCTGGTGATTTATCCCAGTTCTCTTTGATGGGATGTTGATGCGCAGTGCCTTGGCTGCCCGGGTGCCAAAGCCCCACGGTCGGGAGAGGATTTCTTCCCAAAGCCAGCAGCAGCTCTTGGGGCACTCTGTCAGACAGTGACAGGCAGCGCAGCAGCAGCAGCAATGACAGCAGATGTCACAGACGCAGGTGGAGGCAAAGGAACAGGGAGACACAGCTGAGGTCAGGTTCCAACCAGGTTTATTAACCCAAGCTGAAGGGTGGACCCACCACTGCCTGGACTCAGGAGCTAGACGTTCCTGAGGTCTGAGCTCAAGAATCCAGAAATAGCCTGTGCAACAGTTTTTATACAGGCTGTAGCTCAGGGGAGGAGCAGGGAGTGAGTCCAATAGGAACAACTTAAGGCAGGAGCTGAACAACAACTGACATAAACTGAAACCTATGAGGAGCTAAGAAGGGGGGAATACACTTGAACTGAACAATCAAAGACCGAGTAACTTTGAACTTCCCAGAGAAAGGCAAAAGGGCTACAGGAGATTGACATCTGGGGGTAGGAGTGTCACCACAGATTAGGGGAGGGAAACTGGGTGAATGACAAGGGAACAGTTCACAGGGACAGGGGTGATCTGAATGAACCACTTGAACTTACAGAACTAGAAAATCCACCACAACAGGATGTGTCCTAGAAATGCCCAGTTTCCCTTCCAGTTATAAAGAGAGTCTGGACCATGTCTACTCAAGTAGAATTACTCTTAGCCTGGATGGATGAAATCGTTGAGGAAAAAATCTACCCTAAGGACGTTGGCTGTCTCAAGCCCACAAACTGTACTTAGAATAAGGGACCATGTCATCTGCTAGTAGATGGTCACTATGGTCTGAACATGCCCTGCCCTTCAGAGCGTTTCATGGCCTAACATCAGATATCCCAAGGATTAATCTTTTTTTTTCTTTCCCCATCCTGGTAGAGCTTTTCTTTTGTTGTTATTTTGTTTTGTGTTTTGTTTTGGTTTTTTGGTTTTTGGGGTTTTTATTTGTTAATACAGTTAGCACCAAATCTGCAGAACTGCAAGACAAAAAGAGTTCGTTGAATTTCTTCGGAAATAAACTGTCTTACCTTGGGTGGCTTCCCAGCAACACTAGAAAGAAAAGGAAAGCTTTGCATGTGGAGAATACTGCAACGTTTAGGCTACACTGCACATACATAAAAACATTGTTTTGTTTTGGAGCAGCTTTTCAATTGCCCCAAAATTATCTTCAGGACTAACATTGTCAGTTTCTAATATACATATATATTTATTTATGAACTTTGATCATATTAATATTTAGGAAGGCCATATTTTAGCTGCTTAAGTGCTTCCACCCCAGTTAGATACGCTTTAAGTATTCTTAAAATTTTAAGGGTTATCCCTAGTAAAACACATTTAATTTAAAGTCATAGCTGTACCAACACAAGAAGCAGCGTTTTATTTAAATGAGATTTATAGATGACAGTGACTTCCAATATTTCTTTCCACTTTTAGTTCCTATTTTATTTTACAACAGCCATGTTTTGAGAAGAGTTCAAGTCTTATATAATAATATTAAGCATTGAGAGCTACCATGAGACCTGGGGTAATATATATGGCAAGGAAGAAAATACAATCCTCTGAGACTTACGTTGCTGCTGGACTCAGCTTTAGTTGGCAGTGAGTCAGTCTCACAGCCGGATGAAAATGGCTTTGACCAACATGAGGGGCAGCTTCTGGAGTCTTCTCACAGAAGACTCCTCTGCAGGCTCCCAGCTACCAAAATCTTGTGAAACCCCACTAGTGACAGGTCAGCAGCCTGATGTCGCCCCATTCACTGTTTGTGCCCAACCCATGAGCCAGTTGCTCACCCATCCCATGTGCTTATCCAGCTGTGTGCTGAACATTTTGTCCAGAAGGATACTGTGAGAACCAATATTGAAAGCTTACTGAAATCCAAACCCTTCATCACTTGGGTGGGTTATCTTGTCATAAAAGGATAGAAGGTTTGATAAGCAGGACTTTCCTCTCATGATCCCATGCTGGACCAATGATTGCACTGCTTCTCAGGTGTTTTTCAATATCTCCTGGAATAACCTTCTCCATAACATTCTCAGCCACTGAAGTGAGACTGACAGGCCTGTAGTTTCTGGGCTCCTTCTTCTTGCTCTTCTTGAAAATCAGGACAATGTTTGCCAGCTTCCAGTCAGCTGGGACCTCTGCATTTCCAAGAGTGTTCAAAAATCATTGAGAGTGGTTTTACAATGACATCAGCTCGGTCTTTGAGGATTCTTGGAATTAGGCCATATAGATTTATAGGGATCCACCTGGAGCAATTTCAGGGTTGACTGGGAGTTGATCATTCTTGCAATTGATATTGCCAATGAAGCTGCATATTCAGACTTTCAGTGTTAAATATAATTTGGGAATGACATGTACCTAACTTTGTCACAGATTGTTCCTGTTTATAGAAGTAACATTGCATCCTTTCTGTGCAGATGTTTTTTTTTAATTTAGCAAAAGTAGCATTTACCAACACTAGTTAAAATGTTTACAATAAAACCCTTTGGTAGTAACTTCAGAATTTCCTAGTCAGAAATATCCCATCTGAAAACATACACTCTGACTGGCTTTAGTTTTGGTTGCTACTGCCATTTGGGAACATTTGGTGGGAAAGATACCCATGTGAACTGAAGCTCCAACATCTGGTTGTCTTAATCAAAAGTTAAACTGGAGGTGTAAATTTGTATTTTGGTGTTTTGCAATTTTTCAGTATGAGATCAGTGGAGAGTGTCTAGTAAGGGGCACTTATCACTGTTTTCTATTAAAGCCTGTCTGGAAACTTCAGGAAAGTATTATCAGGGAATGTATATGAATATACTAAAATAAATGGGTACATGCTTTATATTATAGTTTTACTTTTGCTTTCATATATTTCCTATACCTTAATCAAAGTTATGCCTTGGAATTATATTAAACATATCCAATACATGTACAATGAATACTTTGCATTCTACCTCTACCAGGCTTAAAATACAAATCAGGAGGCATACTGTACATTGCTCAAGGCTAGATCCTCCTCAGCCTCTTCATTCCAGTGGGAATTCTTCTATTAAATTTACAGGGATTTGGATGCAGGTCCTTACTGCCTTTTTTGCTTTAGTGACCAAGGAGTAAGTTTCTCATTCAGTGGTTAACAAAAATTATATGGGCTGAGGGAGGTGCTCTTCAGGTGTGAAACCTGCCTCTTGGTGGTCCAGGAACCACAATTCTGATGAAATGCCGAAGTAATTCTTGGGTTTCGTATTGAGTTTTTATCACAGTGCGAGACCCTGTCAGTTCCACAGCTTACCAGTGGGAAAACTTGTAATTCATGAGTTTGTTTTATTCAGCTGAAGTGTCTGTGTGTTACACAGAATATAGGATAATTTTTGTGATACTATTAGCAGAAGATTGAAGTTTTTGTACAATACCAACATTTTTAAACTAGATTAATATTCAAAAATTAAGGAATTTGTCTGTCCAAGAAAATTATTTCACCCCCACTGGTGTTAATATGAGTCTTCTTTACAAATAAAGGGTCTGTATATTTTTTGTCTTGTGAGACCAAACAGTTCAAGGAGTCTAAGCCACAGTTATTTTTCACTGGCACTACAATGAAGTGGGGTTATGATCTCTTTAAAACTTGAGACAGTCATTAAAATCAATATTCGGTATGGCAAATAAAAATACTCAAGCTTTAAAAATGTAAATTTGCTGTGATTTGGCTCTCTTTTTTTTTCTTCATAAAATTTGATATTGCATCATTGAAATGTATGTGGAAATAAATTGTTTTCGGCACTCTCAGTCTCTATTTGAATAACAAAGAAGAAATACTAGTGTTCTTGATTTGAAGCAATTTTCTTTTCTCAATTTGTCAAGGAAAGGGAAGGAGTGGGACAAAAACAATTCAACAACACTATCATCTTGTTATTATTTTCCTGATGGCACAGATATGAATTAAACTGAACCTAGGGAAACATTAGAATATTTTGATTCTTATGTTCTTTAAACCTAATGTTGCTATTTTATTATATGAAAGTTTAATGCTTCCTTCCTTTTGGTACCAAAAATAGGACTGTTTTCCCTGACTGAGATCATCGCAAATTCACTAAGATCAGCTTTTGTGTTAGAAATGAATAGTGAAAGGGTGGAAAACTCAGTTGATACACAGCTCCTGCAGATCTTTTTTAGGTCAGCTGGTTGTAATTCTTTTTCTGTTTAGTTTCAGCTCAGAGGGATTTTTGTTTGTTTGTTTTGGTGACTTGTAGTAAGAAAACAAAAACTTTGGGCCATATTCTGCCAATATTATGTGTAGGGAACACCCAGAGGCTGTCTACAGTACTTTCCCAAGATGAGATGATAGATACAGAGATTGGCAGGATGAACTAGATGATCTAATGAGTTTTTCTTTTTTTCTGTCTAAGGTCTATTAAATAAATTTAAAGAAGAAAGATACTGACACATTTTTCCCCTTGGCCAAAGGATTGAAAATGCTGGAGTGATTACACAGAACCTCTGTTTAACAGAGATAATTCAAATTCAGATTTCAACTTGGACTTTGCAGAAATTTTTCTGCAATGAAAAGGAAAATCATTGGCACGAAAAAGTGTGGATTTCACTGCTTGATATAAAAATTTAAATCTTTCCTACTCACAAACTCTGGGAAATTATATATACGAGATCAGAAAAAATGTGTTTTGCAGTATAGTGGATAATGGTAAGGCCAAGTTGTGAATATATTTCTGTTCTTGCTAACTAATAATATTCTGTTATTTATGATAGAAAAGGGTGTGAAAGCATTAAAATATTTAAAATATTTAAAATATTTAAAGCATTAAAATATCAAAAATAGCAATAACAAGAATAATGTTCATAAAATGAGTACTTTCATGTTTACATTAAATGTGGAGTACTGGTGTTGTCAAATCCTTTCTTAAAAGATTTTGTATATATATTTAACTCCTAATTGGAATTAAATAAGTGACTATCAGAGCAGGGATTCTTTGCTGGCTTGTGCCAAAGTTGTAACCTTTCAAAAAATTACTTGATAACTCATGATATAATACTGTGGAAAAAGTACCTTTTTTTTTAAAGCTTGTAGTTTTTGCTGGGTAGATTAGTCTCAGACATTTCAAATACTCTAAAATAACACATTCTTCTCTTCTGGTTACTGTGTCAAGAACAAGATTGCTACAACATACATCCATGAGGAGGTGGTCAGCACAGCAACCAAATGCTAGGACTATAAGACAAATGATAGGTATAAATTATTTGCAAGCTCAAGTAACAGCAATTTGACTTTTTTGAGCCTGTAACAATGCCCCCAGAGACGAAAGTGTGAATTTCTGTAGATCATTGCATTTTCATGGCCTTGGCATTAAGTAAAGGTTGCAGCTCTAGGTTTTGAATTTCCCTACTCATAAATAAGAGCCATTTTGGGTTTTATGTTTTGATTTTTGCATGAAATATGTATATTCTAATCCTTGCTGAGAAGTCTTCAAGGAATAATAGTGGAGGTTTTTTGGTCTAAAATTTCATCTCACATGCTTGCAGAAACATACGTCTTTGGTGTTGAAGTTGCAGCACCTATATCAAGGGCTTGAGTATCAAAGCCATCCTCTTCTGTATTATAATGTTTAACAATTTGCTGATCATGACTGACAGATTTACACAGCTAACATGTGCTGGGGCTGTGGGTGATTTATTCCAGAATAACTTGTGTGATTCAAGAATCTAACTGCTACAGTCTTCCTTCTCATGACAGAAAAGAAATGTCTGTTAGGATTGATTGCATTCAATTTAAGTATCTTCATTAGAGAAGGGACTTCACCATATATTGTCTTCAAGTAACAGCAATGTAGGCACCCAAATTCTCATTGAAGAAACACAGAGAAAGGTCTTTTTGTTAATCTTCATTAGCCTTTGCACTTAGAGTGATTGTTATTTGTGTTGGTCAAGTTTTTTTGTTTTCTTTTCTTGAAAAGACCATTCTTTTCCTATGTTTTCTTGTCCTGTGTTTGTATATAGAGAACAAAGTTTGTATACAGAACTCAAGAGACAAACAAATCCCTGGCATGAGGAAAGTGGAAACAGTTCTTACAAGAAGATTAGGTATTTGACTTTTATGCCACAACCATAGTAAAGGAAAGACCACAGACCTGAAGTGGATGTAAGTTCTACTTTTTTTCAGTAATTTTCTTTACATTTAATCTGTCCTTCCTTATCTCCACCACAGAATGCCATGATGTAGTTTTATAAGAGCAAAATTAAGCAGAAGAGCTAACTGAAGACACTCAGTTGAAATTGAATCTGATCACATTTTTGTTAGGATTCTTCAGTGCAAATTAACCTCTTTTTCATTAGGGTGTTTATGACTAAGGTAAAGTTAATTTTCTTCATGGTAGCTGGTGGGGCAGTGTTATGCATTTGTGCTTGAAACAGTGTAGATAGAATCATAGAATCATAGAATCAATCACAGTATCATAGAATCATGGATTCATAGAATGGCCTTGTTTGGAAGAGACTTTAAAGATTACCTAATTCCAACACCCCTGCCATGGGCAGGGACACCTTTCAGTAGACCAGATTGCTCAGAATTCTGTCCAACCTGGTCTTATACATTTCCAGGGATGGAGACTGCACAGGGAGCTGAGCAGTGCTTGCTCAGAGTCAAGTCCATTTCTGCCTCTCATCCCAGCAGCAAACAGGCTGGGGTTGAACAAGGAGTTGAGAGGGGACACAGCCAGGACAGCTGAGCCCCATCTGGCCAAGAGCATATGCCAGACAAAGTGGCCTTATGCTTGGCACATAAAACTGGGGGAAGAGATGAAGGGGGGGATGTTTGGCGCATGTGTTCCCAAGTCACCGTTGTGAGATGGGGCTCTGCTCTCCTGGAGATGGCTGAACACCTGCCCATCCATGGCAAACAGTGAGTGAATTCCTTCATTTGCTTTGCTTGTGTGCACAGCTTTTGCTTTACCTATAGAACTGTCTTTATCTCAACTCATGGGTTTTCTAGCTTTTCCAATTGTCTCCTCATCTCACTGTGGGTGGAGTGAGCGAGCAGCTGGGTGGGGCTTAGTCGCTGGCTGGGGTTAAATCACAACAGGTATTATTTGCATAAATGTTTGACTAGAGGTCCTAGGAAATCTAAACTTCTGAAGTGCTGGATCCTGTGTGGAATATAATAGTAGGCCAAGAGCTGAAGACATGATGAAACAGGTGGGTAAAATAACTGATGAGCAGACGTGGCACAAAAATGGGTGTCAATCAAGAAATGTACATGCACTTACTACTCAATATAATAGAATAAACTGGTCTCAGAAGCCTCCAGCTGATGGATTTGGATGTGGATAGCCTTTCTTCACAATCTTATTTAGCCCACTTAGAAACACTTCTTTTTTTACAAAATTGTCCCACTAGTGATTTGCCTGATTTTGAGCTCAGGAGTAACCTACACAGAGAATGAGAGAAAGGCTGTGGATGTTTTTTATCTGTTTACCTGTATCTACAGCTTTATCGCATGAACTGAATTCTTCACCTCTTGCTAGCCAGTTGTCAGAAGCTGGATACAAGGAAGCATCGAATTTCAGAACAGTACTTTTCCTGGAAATCATACCTCAAGGCAAGGTACTACTGGCATGTGCATTACCTGTGGATTCTCTTAGATGTGAATCCTTTTTGTTTATGTTGCCAAGGAAGTAGCAACATGGGTCTGTGACCTAGGAACTTCTAACAAGCATCTATTTAGAGGCTTCTAGGTAAAGCTTCTCACTTTTTCTAAGCAGGAAGAGGAAATTAGCACCTTAGTAAATACGTAGCTTCAGTTCTAGGCTAACTGAAGAAAAGTGTTATTTTCTTCTCTCATGTTAAAAGGTAGGTTTGCTTTAAGGAAATAAGAGCCAAATTTGAACACCTGTGAGGAACAGCTGAAAAGAGAATTGGGTGAATATCTATCCCTAACAGGCGTTGGGAGTAAGTGGAGAGTTTAAGACACCCAAAGCATTATTCCTGAAGAAAGCTGTGACTAAAAGGCCAGGATGTTATTGGGTTGAATGTTTCTAGTCAAATACATATGCCTACAATGTATGGGGTTTTTTTATTTTTTTCAATTATGCAGCTCTTTTACTCACATAAAAGGGTGGGAGAAGTCAGAAGAACCACATCATAAAAAAAACAAAACAAAACAAACAAACAAACAAAAAAACCACCCCAAAACAGTTTAGGATAACTGGTTCAGATATATTAAATGACGCTGTAAACATCTCAATTAAATTGAGATCAATTGTGGTAAAAGAGATTAAATAAAAATTATCAGATTGAGTAGAACTAGAAAAAGGAGGTGTAAAGTGAAAAGAAAAAGGCCTTTAGTTATCAGAATCATAGAGTGGCTTCGGTTGGAAGGGACCTTAAAAATCATCTAGTTTCAACCCCCCTGCCATGGGAAGGGAGACCTTCCACTAGACCAGGTTGCTCAAAACAGCATCCAGTGTGCCTTTGAAAACTTCCAGCAATGGGGCAGTAACTTCTACAGGCAACCTGTTCCAGTACCTCACCATCCTCAAAGTAAAGAATTTCTTCCTAATATCTAAACTAAATCTATTCTCTTTCAGTTTGAAGCCATTGCCCTTTGTCCTTCCTCTACATTCCCTTCTAAAAAGTATCTCTCAGTCTTTATTGTATTTTCCCTTCAGGTATTGAAGGGCCACAATTAGATCACCCGAGTAGCCTCCATGTGTCTAGGCCAAACAATTCCAATTCTCTCAGCCTTTCCTCACAGGAAGTGTGCTTCATCCTGCTAATCATATTGGTGGCCCTCCGCTGGACTTGCTCCAACAGGTCCACGTCTTTGCTGAGGTTGCCAGAGTTGGATGCAGCACTCCAGGTGCTCTCATGAGAGCCGAGTAGAGGGGCAGAATCCCCTCCCTTGCCCTGCTGGCCACGTTGCTTTTGATGTAGCCCAGGACAGAATTGGCTTTCTGGGCTGCACGTGCACATTGTTGGGTCATGTCCAGCCTCTCACTAGATATATATGTGTAGACAGTTATTTGCACATATATGAAATTATATTAGGACACATATAAGAGGACAGAGATGATGTAGGTTAGGTAATTTGAATATTGTTTTCAGCCAAAGAAGAAGGAACAGACTAACTAAATTTGGCAAAAGCAAAACTGTGAGAAAATAGGACAGCTATCCTAAAGTATATCCAAACAGTAATGACAAGAGAGAATTATTTATGCTGAAGGACAAAGTAGGAAACAGAACATTTGTTTAGAAAGTGTCCACAGAGAAATTAGAGAAATGTTTCTAATTATTACAAGAATTTAATTAAGAGAGACTCCTTGCAATTACAAACCTATCTAGTTTAAAGCTTAAAATACCTGACAGATTTCTTAAGAACTTCTAATGATGTGGGTTTGCCTATTATACTAATGCTTTCTAGCTGATCCAGTCTTAAGCCTTGTTTTGTTTTAAGTTTTATTTTAGAAGCTTTCTGGCTGAAGACTGTTGTAAAAAAATTATGGCCGCTGTCAAATCCTCCACAAACTCCATTATTTTTATAGCACTTCTACTGTTTTGTTCTTGTTTTGTTAAGTCTTTGAGAGCAAGTTCCCCAAGAGAAGGAAGCTGTTTCTCCCTTGCCTATTCGATTTATCCCTGTGCACTAATACAAAGTCCAGCTGTAGTACAGACCTTAGGAGATTTATAACCGCTTTGACCACGATGGTTGAAGAGCTTTTTGAAAATTCATGGTTTCATATCTAATTACATTTTCTGCAAAATACCCCCTCTCTTTTGAGGGAAACCTTAGATTTTGTTGGTAAAAAATAAATGTTTTGGTTAGATCTATTTATGTTAGAAAATCCCCTCTAAACAGTATTTGGATTTGCAAAAGTATTGAGCATTTCTAGAAGAGTTTTTAAGAATATGTGCAGTAACTGAACATAATCGAGACTTAGAAGACAGATACAAAAACTTGTGAATAAAGTTATAGTGTATCTATTCTACTGTCAATACTTGTAGGTTGGTTTCTCTTCTAACACTTGAAATTGCAAATAAGCCTTAGATTTTCCCACTGGTTTCTCCTCAGGAATATGAAGCACTTTCCAAATTTAGAAACAGATCTCTGGCCAATTCAGACAGGCCAAATCAGACAGGGTAGGAGAAGATAAAATGTTTGAGCATGGTATCCTCCTATTATCAGTTTATCTCAAATTCCATTGCCAGGGCACATCCCAAATCTTTCTCAGGACTTGCAGGAGGATCACTTTGAAGAGAGTTCAGACCATTTTTTTTCCATGTCCAATCACTCACATTTCTTGATCTAAAAAAAAGTTGTTTGGGTATCAATTTAATCATAAAGACAAATATTTCAGTTTTTCTTTATAGCTTATTAGTGATCATCTTGAATTTTTGTAAAATTCAACGAGCTTTGAATAAGTGTCTCCCCTAACCATTCAAAGCAACAGGCAGCAGCTGAGGACATTCATGCAGGTGATGTGCCAAGAATTATGATGCTCCTCAACTCCTTGTCACATTTCCCCTCTGTCCCACTGTTGCACCCCAGGATGGCTGAACTGGAAGGGTGGATTTTTCTCTTACTTTTGTAGCTTTGCCCACTGTAGAAAAATATTGAGGGCTCAGCCCTCCATTTCAGTTTCCCTTCAGACTATTCTAATATCCTTATCTCTTTTCTGATGGGGCCTCCTCATGGAAAAGAGAACAGCATTTCAATGATACATGTCTGGGGACATCAGTAGTTGAAAAGCCCCCTGTTCCTGTGAAATATCGTCTGCCTGGATGCAGGTGAAATGTCATCTCAGATCCAGAATTCAGTGAGTTTTGTAGAGGATCAACTGATTATCCTGGATTTTCAATCATCACCATGAATTTTTAAAGCTGTTAAGACTAACAAATCTGCCTGCTTCTTCCTCAGGCACCTCCATCTGAGTCCTTGGTCCTAATCCAGCAAACTGTTTAAGCATACGATGACATGCGAGTGGAAGAGCAGCATTTCTGGAGCTATGCACAGGTTCAGCAGTGAGTATAAGCCTAAATTCTTCCCTGATCTGGAAGTCTCTGATGAAGCAGCTCCTAAGTTCATTCATATTATCACCACAATCTGATTTAGGGTGATAAAGCAGCTGTACTGTGTATGTCCATTGTGCACAGACTCAAGGCTCAGAGCACAGAGATCATATAGCACAGCTGGAGGGAAACAATTATTCTTCCTCATTTTTCCCCAGATTGCTGGAATAAGAACATGCTAAAAAGTGTGCAGATTATGTTCTTTTTGACACAGTGTATTTGAAATAGCCATATTTAAGCTGTTAATGAATAATAATGATAAACATCTGCAAGTTCATGTAGCAAGTAAATTTGTAACTTCTTTAATTCATTTAAGAGAAAATAATTATTTTCTTTTAATTTGCTGCTACAGTGCTATAGCATTTGCAGGCACTCATTCCTCTGCTATCTCTCTTTTAGTAGTGTTTAACATTCTGCACATTTTTCTTTTTGCTGTTATTAGCTGAGGCATAAAAGGTTAATACCTCTAATTGTACCTCACGTATACATACACACGCATTTATATCTATATATGCCATATCTCACTTTGCTACTGGTGCCAAGCAAAATGTTGGATTCTATTCAGTTTTCTTCATATTCATTTTCCTGCCCACTTAACAAAATTACATTCAATGAGCTGTGGGAGAAATTCACATCAACGGGCATGTAATGCAATTTCTGGTATATATGCAGGAAGAAAAAATCCTACATTTTCTTTCATTTCTGTCAAAATCAATCAAATTGTACTGAACTGAACATAATCTCTTAAAAAAAAAAAAATCACCCAGGCATTTCAAGTGAAATAAGCCTCTCTTACATGGTAACATGCACATATTTAAGAGGTCTCTGTTTTATTTTTTTTTAATCATGCCTAATTAGTTTTTTTTAATCACCCACACAACTAAGGCTCTTGCCTGCATAATTTATGACATAGAGGGGCCGGTGTCAGAAATCAAATGTTGTAAATTAAAAATAACAAGTTTGAGACTAGTGATTCAATTAAAACCCTAGAAAACATTGGATTATGCATAATTGAGAGCTTGTATGCAGAGATGCATGTCATGCTTGTCAGCTTGGATGGGAGGATTGGATTGGAGCTGTCAAGAGCATTTAAATCAACTCAGTAAAAAAATTAGAAAACAAAGATGATATTTATTATTAACTTCCAGTGTTCAAAAATAAACTGAGAGGTATTTAAATTGAATGCTTAGATGACAAGGCTTTATTTATAGCAGAAGTTATAAAACTCAGTAATAACCCTAGCTGGCACAGATGTAAAGATACTACTGTGCAGCTGAGCTGCAGCCTGCAGTGTGAGGATTCAGCGGTTGGCCCCGAATCAGATCCAGCTAATAGAAAGTTATGTTGGAAAAGAAGAAATCCAGATTCTTGAAGGGAGCTGTGAATGACCAAATCTTTATTTTTCTTTTCCTTTTCTTCGCTTTCTTTATTTCCTCCCAGAGACTGATGATACCCCATGAAACACTTTATGACCTCTGAGAACATGCCAGAACATCCTAGGGAAAAACTGACTTGTCCTGGTGAACCAGTTCTGCAGGACTACATTTTACCAGCCAGTAATGTTATTTGGTAGGAATAGCTGAGGACTGAAGATTAACATCTTCTTACTTCAGCCACATTTCAGAGTAAGTTTCAAACTTTATTTGAAATTGTTGAATTAGCAATAAACTGCACTGTTGAGAGTAAACTTAAAAGCTAGCCAGGATACTTCCCACATTTCAAAACAAAGAGCATTTTCATTTCTACCTTGAGAAGAAGGACTCGGACAAAAAAAATTTGTGACTCTCAGGACTACCATATATTTGTCTCTAAAATGGGCTGACAAGGGCTCATCCTAGCCTTCAAAAATACACCAAAGAACTGATTGCTTAGTCCTTAGCCCATATCAGACACATAAAATTAGGTTGTATTTGTAAAAGACAGTCTAGTCCCTAATGACATGGCTTTTTGGATGACTTGAAATCTCATAACAAGGTACCCTGAAATGCTGAATGTTTATATCTTTTTTTCTTTTATACAGACTCTTTTCCCTGGTTCTTTTTAAGCAAGTCCCAAGACATGGGATATTTTTCCTGTGAAGCTTCTGTAAATCTAAGGTTGCCAGTGCACCCTGTTTCCTAGCAGGGTATCTTACCAATCAAAACAGGAATGAAGGGGACCACCATCAGCTTCAGAAAGTTTTTTATTGGCTCAATGAGGTGATACAAGACAGTGGCAATGTCACCCTTTTTAATGTTTTATGGTATTTAAATTTAAATATAAATCTAGGGGAAAATTATTGCCCCAGGAAAGGCAAAAAAGATCTCCAGAAAGTGGAGAAAACTATACGAAGAGTTAAATTCTTCTCCTTTGGTAAACCGCTAACCACTGACGTCAACGGGATTTGTGAATGCACATCTGAGAATGGAATTTGGCCATAAGTGAGGTGGAAAAATGATTGATGACTGCCTAACAGTGGAAGACTTGGATCAGCACAGTCAGACTGCAGAGCTGGAAGCTACTCAGTTTACCCTCAGCAGATTTCTGCCGATTTTCCCCGTGAGCTCAGGGGCAGGTGGAGAATCTCTAGAAACACCGTAGCTCGTGGTACCCAGCTAGCCTGGCTGAACATGAGCTCCATACAGTGCCACTGGGGACAGCTTGTTGGGGACATGACAGTGGAAGGAACACACAAAGGAGGCGAGTCTGGGCCACATTTGGTGTCCTTTATGCAGGGAGTGCACACCAGCCCTAAGTTTGGAAAGTGAAGCAGAGGAGTACTTAGGCAACTTCCAAGGGTTCCAGAGGGGAATACATAGTTAAACCTCCTTAGTGAATCTAGAGGTAAGATTTTAGTGGTTCATTTTTTTAAATCTCAATTGGCAATTCCAAATCTTTGCTATACTAAATTCCTCTTATAACCTACGATCACTTGGTAGCATTTACATATACTATCTTTGTATCTCTTTCATCATCTTTCTTTGATGTTTTATTAGTTACAAGGTTTAGCCTAGAAAAGCCTGTGCATTCCTCTTTACTTAAAAAAATTAAAATGTGAAAGATTTTAATTTAAGCCATTCTGAGAATTCTCCAGATTATAACAAGACTATAAATATGAGAAGGAGCCTTATGTAAGCAGAAGAGATGAAGCAGTGGTGTCTGATTTTCGCTGTATTGGAAACTGGACCTTTATTCCTGAAAGTTTAAAATATTAAAATAATTTTCCATTTTTATAAACAAAATCAACTAAATTAGACTGTTGTGTAAGTAATAGGAGAACTGCAAGTGCCTTCAACACTGGCCTAGCTTTGCTCTTGTTAACCTCTCTAACAGTTTTCTTACAAACTTCAATGGGACTAGAGTTCAGCCAGAATCCCTCCATACATTAACTCTGGTGCCTGGGAAAAGGATCAAACCTTTGCCATTTTTTGGAGGAACTGCTGATGTAAGTTAATGTGTAACATGGAAAAAAAGTTAAATTCCATTTCTTTTAGAGCACAACCCGCTATCAGAATTCCCCACTAAAAGATAACCAAGCCATTTTCTCCTGCACCAAAAATAAAATGAAGGTATTTCATTCAAACTGACTTTCTAGACTTAAAGGAGTAGAAATTAGACACAATTTTTTGCAGGCAAAAACATTAATCATTAATACTGTTCATTGTCATGGGACTCTTCTCTTTACTGTGTTCTACACTTCCACTTCCCCCAGAAACTAAAAGTTCTTGTGTTTTCCTCATGGACTAAATCAAATGGAGGGATACTTTAAAGACTGTTCTGGCAATTTAAGTCTGAGTTGATGCACCCCACAAAAATTCCTGGAAAAAAACGAGCACAGATTTCTAGAACAAAAAGATACGATACTGGCTAGCATGATGAAGGCTGGATGTGGATGAGGAAGGCCTATGAAAATGGTGAAGGAGATTGTGGGTCTTTCTGGGGAGTTTCTGCATTTTATTCTCTGAGATCAAGACTTCACCCTTTGTACTTGACTCCTTTACCTTTCACCACTTTCACTGTTTCTGCAGATGGAGCATGGTGTTAATAATGCCAAAGTCACAGATTTGATCCCTGTATGGGCCATTCACTTAAGAACTGGAGTCCAAGATCCTCGTGGGGCTATTCCAATGCAGAATATTTTGTAATTCTGTGATCTTCAGGTCTGTGGAAAGGACGTAAAAGTCAAACCCATGTGCAGTCTGCCTTGTGTTAGAGACTCTGAAGTTTTTCAGATTGTCCCTGACTTGAATTTTACTCCTGGTAGAAACCGCGCTGAGTTTCACACAGTGAGATGTGTGAGAGAACACAAAATTTTCATTTGGTCAAGTGGCAAATCTAATGTAGTGGAATGGACCTCCATCTGACACTCTGTGACTCTTCTCTTTCATGGCATCCCCTGGTCTGAGTTAGATCCCCCAACTCTGTATGCTGTGTGAGATGAGACAGGGCTTGGAAATGTTTTCCATGAAATCCATTGTGCTGCATAGGCAGCCCCATAAGATGCCACTGTAAGCATTTTGTCTCAGCTCTCCACTCTCTCCTTGACCAGGTGCAGTGCTGCCTGCACTGCTGTTTGAGCTCGTGGAGGCTGCCCCCAGACCCACATGCAGGCATGGGCTGCTGGAAAGGTACTAGGAGTGGTCCAAAGCAGAGCCAGGCATCATGCTAACAGTAAAGCAGTGTGGGCTGTGCACAAAGTCATTATTTCTACCTCTTACCTAGCAGGGCAAGCATCTTCAGAAAATTTAACTAGAGAAAAGCAAATTTCTGGACGCTGATTATGCACAACCATGAGGCAAGGCAAAGACCAAAACTGAGTCACATCAGGACACTTGCAGAGACAGAAGTTTTATGTTTCCTGCAGAAACTTTCAGGGAAAGAGTGTGACCAGTGCCTGGCAGGTCAGGTGGCAGCTTAATGGGCCTTCCTTGGTTACAGTCTGGTGTAGAGACATATACATTTTTTCCTAATTCCTACTAGAGACACCTACCTGTCTTTCTAGATGTGGTCTAACATATCTAGAGAACATTATTAGCAGAAACTTAGGTGCCATGGGAAGACAACCATCTTCCCTTGGGGTGAGGCAGCAGCTCAGCTGGGGCTTTGAAGATCTACATTTTGGACTTAGATGTTTACAGTGGCTGTTAGGCTCCTAATTCTTTTAGCGGATCTAGGCCATAGCATACAGGAAAAGCTTGGTGGAGTCAGCTGAATTTTTTCTTAGAAGTTTTGGGTTTCTTTGAAGCTGAAACTCACAATGGAACTAATTATAACTTAACTGTAGTTGTCTGCCTAATGCCTTATAATATTCTTGTTTGAGACATTATGTACAATTATTTTTGTACTTTTAAAAGTGTAGTATCACTCTCTATCTGCAAAAATTAAGAGTGTCTGTGGTGAATATGAATTCTGATGTTGGATGGTAGGTGTAGAATTTTATCATAAAACCAGATGTAAGACATTTTTTTCTGTTGAAAAGTTTAAATTTCTGCTGATCATTAAAGAAAAAAAAGGAAGAAACAAGCAACATTTCAATTAGTTCCTGTTGGTCATATTTAATTAATAAAACACATTATTTAATGAATGTAAATAGTCATGCAAAATATCTGTAATAACTATATATTTTAGAAACTTAACATCTTAGTAATATGCTAAATGCAAAGATTTCTATTCAGGCATTCAAAGCCTGGGATTTTGATTGAATCATTCACAGACTTTAAGATCCATAGGAACAGATTCAACCACATAGTCTGACCTTATGTACTCAAATGCTCATCTGGCAGACCGTGAGAGAGAAATTCCCATGATGTGACTTTACTCGCTATGAAAAGTGTGCATCTAAGAGATTATAGGAGAAATACTTCATCAGAGAAATGAACTTAAATGTTAGCAGACTGCTAGCTTGCCCTTTTTGATTAGCCTGAAATCACTGTGTTGCATTAACTGCATTCCTCTTAACAAGCTACCATACAAGGCTAATGTCATATAGGTAACTAAATATTAACCTTTGTACTTGTACATTTTTTCAGAAGACAATGAAAAATGAATCTACTTGTGTAGTGTTGAGGAATTAATTGGGGCTGCCCCATTTCATAAGACTCGATTAAAAAGAAAAAGGAATTGCATGATGAGAAGCAAAGACGTTAGAATAGAGAAGACCTCAGTAATAAGAAAATGAAACAAGGGCTTGAAAATGCAGGTTCCAAAATCCCAAATCATCCAAAAAAAAGTAGTAAGTGAAATCCCCAAAATACAGGATCAAAAAAACATCAAAGCAAGCACGTATACAGTGCCAACAATTAGAACAGTATTAATTAGCAACAATGTTCTTTAATCTATAAATAATAAAGTGATCAAACGGTCCCACAGAGAGGTGTATAACAATACATAGAATTTTACAGTCGTAGGTCAAGAAGTCTATTTAAAATCCCTGTGGCTAATTCAAACGTTCAGATTTAAAGCCCTGTTTATCGTTTAGTTGAGAGATCACTCTGAGGTGGAAGAGATGTCAAAATCAGACCCAGTGCCTCAGACAAAATACATAGCACAGAATAAAGAAACTGCAGCCTCTAACTCTTTGTAATGAAGGAAAAAGGTGCAGCTAGTAAAAAACTGCAATAAGACAGAATCTACGTTTTAGAAGAAACTTGAAACATCCACTAAGACAAGGAGTGTGCTCAGCGTATCAGGAGTGAGCTGTGCCATCTTACTGAGGGTTATGACAGGTGATCACAGAGCTGTAGCAACACTAACACAGCTATATAGACACCTGTGTATCACATTATATTGTAGGTCAGAATACTTAGAAATATTCTTGATCAACTTGGGTTAAAATATTTACATAATTAAACCATTTGATATTCTGATGAGCTAAATTAATTTTGGTATCTCCATTTAAATATTGAGTCAACTGAAACAGGTTAAATGAGTAATACAAGGTTATTTTTTATCTCATTCTTCCACCTGGAAGACTGCTTTAGAATCTGATTACTCAAGTAGTAAGGAGCTTTCTTAATACTCATTAAGAAATTAATGAATTTTAATGAATTATTAATTAATACAAATTTATTAAGAGTTTATTTCTAAACTTTGACTTTTTGTCATTTTGTAATACACTAAAATCACAGATCATTCTCCATCTACTACTTGATTATTTCCATACAGAGTAGAAATCTGCAGTTTTCTTTACTGAAATTGATTTGATGTATTGATTTTTTTTTCCTGAACACTTCTTCACTTTATCAATCTCAAAATTTAACTGCGACCTCCAAAGTGTTGTGTTCCTTTCCAGATGGCTTAATCTGAAGACTCAATGAAGGCATTTGCAATTCTTTTATTGAAGTCGTTAATAAAAATATGGATCAGTGGCAGTTTATAATTACTCTTGCAATAAACTTCGCCAACCAATAACTGTTTCACCACTGATATTTCCCTAGTTTTTTCACTAAATCACCTGTAAGTAACAGAGTCAAAGCACCACTGAAGTCAAGATAGCTTTGCATTACACAGTTGTTTGAAGGCAAAGGGGAAACAAACTGACAGAAATATATCTCATTGAAGCCTTCTTGGCATAAATGTGTCTCTCTCCTTCCCTCTTATTTGAAACTGATTAACCCTTACAAGAAATTCTTGCTATTACTCCCCATGCCCATGAACTTATGCCACTTATTTTATATGCTTCATTCCAAATACTAAATACTTTGACAGAAAACATATATTTCATACATAACACACAGTAATTAAAAACACATATATGTACTTTATATGTTATTTGCATTTATATATAAATAATGAATAAAGTTACTGTCATTTGTGGATCAGGATGAATTTTTACACAGAATTGAAATATGTCTTCAAGATTGAAAACAAGTTTTCTGGTGGACTAATAAACTGCTTTTGAAAAATTGAATTTTTATTACATACCTTATGCACATTTCTCACATAATATCCATAATTTTCATGAATTTTATAAGATTTTTCTTTTTTGCTAGATTTAAGAAGCTAAGCTTTTTCATATACCTGGATTATCAGCACCTTCCATCTTAGTGTTTATTTCACCTTTAGCCACCACAATGAAGCTTAACATGCAGTGACTTTATGTTGTTGCAATGTTTGTGACAGATCACTATCATCAATATATTTTGTTAACTTTAACATTGTTTTACTACTGAATACCATCATCCATCTGCCTCCAAAACTCAAAAGCCCTTTGATGACCCAGATTTCTTTTCACATATTGCAGAGTAATTAGTTCTGTGTCCTCTTCAGCTGGGTCATCAGGAGGCCTGGCCCATACAGGCTTCTTAGAGCTCGGGGCTTGGGGCTTCTTAGACCATCCATGATCTAGTTTGCAGTGCATTTCTCCTCAGCAAAGAGAACATCAGACTCTTCTGCTTGTGAACAAGTGCTGCCCCGTAGTACCTTTCTGCTCTCAGCATTTTTTAACATCTTTATTTCTGAAGATGTGTGGCTTCTCTTTAAATTTTTTTTAGTTGAGCAAGATTTTAGCTGATTTGAACCTAGAATTATCTTGGCTGTCTTTAGCCAGACAAAAACATTTCTCTTGTTATCTAGTTCATAAAATCTCCTTCAGCACTGCAGTAAGAGCACAAGTGAATCTCCTTGTAGGCACAGATTTCATTTGCTCAGCTGTTCAGCAGTTTTGGGTCTTGTGGTTCTATGTTCTTTATTTTCTCCACGGTAAACTGTGTCCAAGCTCTAAATCTTGCTACTTGGCACTACTCAGTCACGTACTCAAAACCAGGAATGTTGCATCTCAACAGTAATTTCAGAAACAGGCAGACGCACAAGAACAGTTTAGGTACAAGTGTTTTAAGTTTGCCAATAGCATACACTGAAAAGAGTGCAAAGGAATATTTAGCCATGGCCCTTTCTACTGACTTTGCCTACAAATCATCCCTGAAGGTGAGGATGGCTCCCTTTTATTGTGTCCTAGGCTCTTGTGGGCTAGAAACACTTGGAGCAGGTACTTTATATCTTTCACTCTAGAAAAGTGGGACTTAGACAAATACAGTTGGGCTATATGATGTATGTACTAGCTTACCATTACCAGTTTTCTGCAGAATTGTAGGTGGTTCACTGCTTGCAAACAATGCAATCATGAGTGCTGATAGCTGTAGCATCCACAGGGTCTGCTAGCTTTCCATGAAATAGCAGGAGTTCTCTGGCACAACGTGGTCTACAGTTTTTAGCTTATGCAACTGATCCTTTGTGTATTTCTGATTTTTTCCACCCAGGGAGTAACTAACGATTATTTGGATCATTTCCTACTCTTCTTGTCTTGCTGTCTGCCCCTTCCCTGAACTGTAACTCTGTATAGCAAATAAGATATGATTCATGGTACATAAATGAGCCAAGAAGAAGAATTATCTGTTCTCTTTAACTGAGCAAAAAGTAGGTTTGTGTATTTTACAGATAACATCAGAAAGCTGCTCAACACAAAAGCATGTATTTTTCTAATGATACGTAATTTCATTTACTGAAAAGAGGACATTATCATGTCATTTTCATTTCAGTAAGATTTCCCCAAGTAACATCTTACTCACATTGTGAGTGTCTTGAAGTTGATTTCAATTTCAGAAAAGCTCATTGATGCATTCCTCAGTATTGATACGTAAGTAATGGAGCATCCTTTAAAATTTTAATAGTATGCACAGTTTAAAGATCCCTATCCTAAGGAAACCTTGGGCATGCACATTTAGATTCTTATTCAGAAACTTGGATTTTGGATTATTATATGAACATTGTAGAATATCGTGTTGGAAAATTATTTCCTTCATACTTTTGTAAGAGACTAGGGCCAATGTTTTAAAGCTGTATATCAAATTATACAAGGGTGAAGTGGGAATATAATTCATTTTTCCAGAGCTAGAAGTAAATCTTGACAAGACCACAAAAAGTGTAGGTGAAAATTAAAAAAAAAAAGCTTTCTGCTTCTATTTCCTCTCTGTAGAGAAATTCATAATCAGGTGAAGACAGCATTTGCTGTTCACCCTCTGACTTATATTAACTAGATGCTATCCCCTTTCTTTTTAAAAACTAAATGTAATGATCCTTAGTTCAGTTCTGCAGTAAACAAAAAAATTGCAGTCTTCTGTGTTGGGGAGGGTTCAAGTAAGTTCATGCCTTTTTGTAGTTGTTTTTGGTGGTTATATAGCAAATATATAGACAGAATATTTACAGAAGGAAAGAGAAACTGGTAATTGCAAGCATTTGCTTAAATAAGCTGATTCCCATCTAGCCAGGACACAGGAATGTATATCACATAACCTCAATTTCACATCTCAAAATACATTGAGACTTCGGTAGAGATGAACAGTGCATAATCTACATGCTATTTAAGAACTTGCAAAATAAGGAATGCTTTTTTAAATAATGAATATATTTGACAAAATCAGTTTGTACAGAAAAAGTCCATGAATGGGTAGGTATATTCAGCAAATATAATTTTTTAATGAATTATTAACCTATAACTAGTTATTTGTTCCCAAACATGGAACTCTAATATGAGGCTTTTACAAGGAGACTCTTCCTCCCAAATATTGGAAATATCCATTTGCAAAGCAGTCATTGCCTGGTCCAGAAGAGAGTCAACATAGGAAAATTCATCATTTAATTGTTCATGGGATTTTGTGAAATATTTTGCAAAAAGCACTTTTTGATCAGACTACTTTCACCCTATGAAATCAAGAATAAGAGAAGTTGGACAAGCTGATGATCAAAGTTTAAATGTTGCTTGTAGCATCTCAGAGACCTCAATTTGAATTCTGCCCAGTGTGATCCATGACATTTCCATTGTCTTAAGGAAGCTTTGAAAGAAAAGAGAAGAAAACTCGCTGTCAGGACAACAGAAAAGAAAAAGAAAAGCAACAAAACCCAAGCTTGAATTAAAATGTAGATTAAGAAAAAAGAGGGAACTAATCACTCTCTTCTGCTTTGCTGCTGATGGCAACACAGCTAAGTAATTACCCACTTAATTGTACTCCTGATTTTAAGGTGCTCCTGTAGTCTCTGGCACTGCAGTCCCTAAGCATGTCACTATCCTTTTTGTAGGTATACCTATAACTTCCCTTCAAGGTGGCGAAGTTTCATTAGCTATATTTTAAATATTAGCAACAAACAGTAAGCGAGGGAGATCTGTCTATACTCACTAAGGTCTGAATTCATTTCACCTATTTTAGGTACTTCACTGGGACACAGGCTAGTACTGCAACTGCCCTTTTGTAGAAATAGACAGTCTCAGGTAGTCTGTCCCCTGATACCCCTAGGTAATTCACTGCAGTGTCTATGGTTAGGCAAAGTCACGCAGATAAATGGTAATGAAGCAGAGGGCTTCTCCAGCTCTCTCATTGCTGGAGCCTCCTTCCTCACTTGTCAAGACTTTGCTTTTTATTACCCTAAAAAGGGGACTATGTGGTGAGGATAGGTGACTATGTGAGCTCATGCCAGCTGATACTCACTGTGACTGTGGGGTTACATCTGAAATCGCCGTAACACTTCAGTTGTTGCTGGCAGCTGTGACTGGAAGTCTGTCAACCAAGGGGACGGGAAATAAATTTTTTCCTCTACAGCTGGTGCACTGCAGCTGAGAATGATGCAGTGGAAGGATACTGGTGCCTCTGTGTCACACTGCCTCTGGGGGAGGGCAGGCAGCACTCCCATGGCAAGGCTTCTCAATGCACATTTTCTGGAGCGCTCGGGTAGCTCAAACATACTTGCAGGCACACAGTTTTACAAAGGAGCCGTTTTGGCTTCTAGCAACCCTTGGAGTTTTACTAATCTGTAAGATTTCACGTCTGGGGAACAAAGCTTTTTCCCAGGCTCAAATGAGCTGTTCTTCTAACTTTAAGAAGGGTATTGGCTGCAATAAAGCAAGCAGTTTTTGGCCCTTTCTCCTACTGGTGATAATATATTACCAAAAACCCCCTTAAATTTACAGTCATACTGATAACATGTAACTGCAATCAGCCTTGAAAAATTTTGATGTTAGCCTTTGGTGCACAATATGTGTTGTTTTCCTTAAAAAAAAAAAAAAAGAAAAAAAAGAAAACCCAAGAAGCTCAAACTTTCACGCTGTAAATATTGAATTATCATTAATATATTAGCACAGAGAACTTGAGCCCTAAGACCTTCAGTGTCTTTGCTGAAGTCAGCATCTTCAACCAAAGCCTATCATTGGTGTCTCTTGTGTAAACCCTTTGAAGTTATTACCGCTCTGAAGTGAGGAGAGAAACCAGGATTTTAAAGGGGAAAAAACCCCTAGGTATTAAACTGACAGATGAATTCTGTTCTGGGAGGAGGTAGGAGCAGGGTGACAGCCTATGTGGTGGAGAGCACAGAATGACAGAGTGCTGTTGAGGACTCACTGCCACCTTGTATTAATGTGTGCTGCCCTACTGCAGTTGGTGGAGTTGACAGGTTTCCACCACCTGTGCCACTGTACCTCTCTACTCTGATCTCACCTGAGCTACTGTCACTTCACCTCCACCAAGGACTCCCCAGAGACAGAGGAGGATGTAGAGACCTTACTCCTCTCACCCAGACCAGAGGTCTGGAGCCTGATAGCTGTCACAACTTGGAAGAGCCCAGGGAATAAAAGAGGGATGAATGGAGGACACCTGCAAGGAATATATGTATATTGTCAGGGTGCTAAAAACTACTGCAGCTCCTAACACTGTCCACAAAAACATCCTTTGCACTCTTAGCGTCAAGATGAGTTTTTGTTGCAAGACTTGGCTGCTTCTTCCACCTTCATTAAATTCTTGGTTTTCCAAAGTAACATTGATCCAGGTTGTTGTATTTATGAGAAGAATAAACCAAGACAACAGGAGTATCTGAGTAAGAGTCCAGTGAGAAACCATCTCCTTGTTAATGGAGCAAAAGCTTTTCACTTTGGTAGGGGGATCCAAACAGATCTTGGGCAGGTGAGATATGTTTCTAGTGCTTGGAGTAAATGAACTTCACATGCAAGTATAAGTAAAAAGCTTTCTTTTGTGGACTGATTTTGCTTCTTAATCCTTTCTTTCCTGTAGTTACATAGCACAGAACTAACCTGACATTTGAAGAGGATACCAGGGGAAATATAGTTCATTACATTATATAAAGAGACAAGATACGCTAACTTATTAAAGACTCTGCACATTTTGGTGGGAAAATTTGTACTCAACATCCTTTCCTATTGTTGTAGAAGAGAAAGTTTCAACTTCTGTTTCTTAGAAATTGGAGGAATTGGAATAAATGTTTTATGTGCTGGCCATGAAATTATTAATTTTATCTGAAGAGCTGAATAGCATTTTGCCTTTGTGTAAGTGGTAATTAGGCAAACAGAGCTGCTCATTTTCCTTGAAGAAATTTAGGTAGGTGTGTAAGATGAGAAAGGTATTTTGTTTCTTGACCACTAATCATCAGACTTCCTGACCTATAGTCACTGCAACTTTCTGTATGTTTAGCTGCCAAGATCTTCCCAGCGTAGCATGAAAATTAAGATATCTATGCATTTTTAATCTTCCTGATTTTCAAATGTGATGGCTTTTAGAACTGACACTATTGTAAGGCTAAACCATGTTCCTGTAGGTTTTACTCAGGTAAAACTCTCAACCGAGTTACTCTAAGTTGGATCACATACACAAAAATGGATGAATCTCTTGCAGTCAGAGGTTCCATTGAACAAGCTGGAAATAAAAGGAAGGAGTACAGCAGACCAGACAAAACTCTTAGGTACCATTTCAGAAGTGTTATGATCAACCAGGGATTCATTTTCATTGCTAGCTCAATTCCTTAAACCTTGTCTAAACTCCGGAAACATACCATTCTAAGAAGTGGTTGGCCCTTCTAACTTGGTTGTAAAATACCTCATGTCCATGCTATACTCCTGATTTGATTTGCGGAAGTGTGCAAATAAGAAAAAAAATTCCCACTGGTGGGAACCACAGGGTAGACAAGATGTCTATGAATGTAGCTATTTTTACCACCATTTTGCTCAGCTTTTTCAATAGGTTTAATGAAAACTGTGGTTGTGGCTCCCACCAGTTTTAACACATTCATCAGCATTGGAGGTGATCCTGTGGAATTTTGACCAGCTGTAAATTTCCTCACTGTTAACTCAGCCAGAAACTAATTTTCTTTCTTTCTTTCTTTCTTTCTTTCTTTCTTTCTTTCTTTCTTTCTTTCTTTCTTTCTTTCTTTCTTTCTTTCTTTCTTTCTTTCTTTCTTTCTTTCTTTCTTTCTTTCTTTCTTTCTTTCTTCTTCCTTTCTTCCTTTCTTCCTTTCTTTCTTCCTTCCTTTCTTTCTCTTTCTTCCTTTCTTCCTTTCTTTTCTTTTCTTTCTTTTCTTGCTTTTTCTTTCCACCATCCCCACACGCAACCCTCTCCTATTACATTGTATCTCATATCACATTACTATGAACTATTCAAATCATTACTGGAGTTTTTCACATTAAACTTGCATGGTCTTCACGCCTGTGCAAACAGAAGCCACTACCTTGCATGCAAAGACTTGTCTGAAGATCACTTTTGCCCTTCCACACTCGTCAAGGCTCCCTAAAATGACACGGTTGCCAAGTACATCTGCAGAGTTACTGCCCCTGCTGTGACTGGGCCCCGTGTGAGATCCATGAGCAAGCTGGGTGGCAGCCCCACCTCCTCTCTGAGGAACCTGCCAAGTGCCCACACAGACCAGAGGGGTCAGATGAAGGATCCTGGGAGATCGTAGGTGAAGGAGTTGGGAAGTCTTTGGCATTTGGTCAGAGAACTTAGTGGCTGGGCAAAAACCAAAGGGTAAAGTGGTTCTGAAGCAGGAGTGATCCCCAGACAAAAGTAGCCCATATAGCCACATGTGGGGCTCTGCCTGTGTCACTCAATATGCCTTGTTCAGCTAGAAACAGCCCTGTTTTCTACTGTTGGCACGTATCCAGAGCGTTGAAAAGCTTTGTGTGGCTAAGTACCGGAGAATCAGGTTATGGTCTAGCTCTACACTTTCCTCACATTACACAAATACTAGACATGGTACCGAGGGGGATATTTTAACCTTAACACCTCAGTGATGGATAGTAGGACGGATAGCTGTGCTTTCTTTCTAAGAGTCTTTCATTTACATTTGGGCGTCTCGGGTGACAGACTACTATTCCGCTCTCTTTCCACTCTCTTTCAATGAATATGCACAATTGCAGCTTAGTTCCAAAAACAATTTTTAAGCTGACTATAAATGTTTTCTTTTCTCTAAAAGGGAGAGAGAAATCCACATATCTAACAACCACAGACTGTGTCTGTTTCTTTAAGTTTTCAAATCTTTACAACCAATTTATAAATGAGTACATTTCTACAACCCCTGTGAATAGCCATGCTTTTTAATGCAAGTATTGTTTTATTTGGACTATCTCTTTTTTTTTTTTTCTTCCTCAAGAAAACATACAACATGAAGAAGAATGTGTGGGTGTTGTGAGAATGAATGATTTTCAATCTGTGAGGACATTACGGCCTCACGTACCCTAGGAAAAGTACTGGCTGCTGACGACTGGTGTCAACGGTGACCACGTCTGAACAGTGCTGAAAACAATTTAAGTCCTTCTGTCCCCCAGCTCACACAGTATTCAGCAACATTTCAGGTAGTTTGATTAAAATTTGAAGAGGCACTGATTCCACTAGCCTGGTATTAATGGAAGAGTGAGCCCTAGTGTAGACAGCTGCCTGGCTCCAGAAGCCATCGACAGAGCTCTTTGTGCTTGACATGTCCTGGAAATGGCTTCTGAGCCAGAAAGCTGTCTACACTGAAGTATTCACTATTTATGTCACCCCTTTTCTTGTGTCAGCATCAGAATGGGGTGAAAATTAAATAAGCACTGTTGAAAGATACAAATATCCTTCTTGTTTGAATTTCCTCACCAAACAGAGATTTAAGACACTTTGTCAAAACCTGAATTACTTTGTCTTCATATCCTTTTCAAAGCAGTAAAAGGCAAGAAATATTGAAAAGGAAATAAACCAAATAATTTTCTGCATTAATATTTTAAATTACAAGTATGATCTTAACAGGAGTCTTTTTAATTTTTCCCAAAATAAAGAAAGCCAAACTTTTTCACATTAGCTTTTTATGCATTTAAGAAAGGATAAATTACAGTTCTGTTTCTCCAGAAAGCAAGATCAATAATCCTGTTACCCATCATATTCTTCCAAATGAAATTGAAATCCAAAGCTAGTATCTACAGTCCCCAATAAAAAGTGTAGCAACCGGTATCGGGACTATATTAGTACAAGTGCTTTTTAGTGGCATCCTGCCCACCTGCTGTATCTTGTCTCTTGTCCCGTAGAATGAGGAAACAAAACAAAACAAAACAAAACAAAACAAAACAAAAAAGTCCCATGTGAGACACAAGAAAGGCTAAAACGTCATGTTTTTGAATAAGAGGATTGTAAAATTATTTTTAAAAATTCTTGTGAAAAAAAAGCCAAACCAAAATATTTGGCTTAGTAAGTGAATTCAAGTACATTTTTGCCAGGATCTAACTAATTCATGTTTACAGATTTTAAGATTTTACTCTACTTGCTCCAAAACAGAAAGGGGGGCCTGAAACCTCCTAAATCCTAAAGCAGGATCCTACATTAATTTGTGCCACTTGGAACACTTGCAAGGGCGAGAACAACAGATTTTACACATGGAGCACGGGAGAACCAGGTACTCACAGGGAGCCCCTTGGCTCATGGGAAGGTGCACACACTCACAGGGGTTATCCCAGTCCTGAACATGCTCCAATGCCAAACCATACATTCAGAGGACCAGGTCTGAGCTACCTTCTCAAAGAGCCAACTTTTGTTTCCTGACTATGCATGGAGATGAGAAAGTCCATTTGGTTAACTTCAGCCACCTGCAGGACAGCAATTGGTTTTCCAGATTCCTCCCCAAGTTACATAACTTTGCACTTCTGATGGAAGCCTAAATAAATAAATAAAAGCATGGGGAATCACATCTACTCTGTTTAAAGCCAATGATGTAGCTGTTCATTTGTATGTTTTTGCATTCAGTTTCTGTCATGAGACAACATTGAAGATCTTAACAATGGCCCACAGCACTGGAAAAATTCTCTCACTTTTAGAGCCTCCCATGAGATACAGATTAAGATGCCTCATTCTTTGTACAAAGCATTGTTTGGAAACTAGTGGAGGTCCTGCTGTACAGAGTGAAGTCTCCAAACAGCATATCAAGTACTATACCTCTCCATCTTTCTGAAGCTCTGTGTGTGCATTTGAAAAGTGCATGGATTGCATTTTCTAAAATGATTCTTACCTCCTCTTGGTTTGCTGATCAGCCCCATTTGTACCATGAACATACTTGGCGCCCTATGCTTCTCCTTTCACGTTCAATAAAGGGGACAGGTCATTAGTGCTGTCAGTCACCAGTACATCTTGTTCTCTAGAACTGTAAAGCACATTGGGCTCACTGTCTGTTTCCCAGAATTCAAAAATGCAGGAAGGATAGGCTTTGGAACATAATGGAAAATTTCCTTGTATTAACTACCAGTAAAAAGAGACACCCTGAAGGCCTTGTCTTTCTTCATTAAATTCATAAAAAGCTGTATAATTACAAAGCTTGTGACATGCTAATTTTCCACATAACTTTCACACTTTATCAGCCCTAAAATATATCTGAAGTGGCAGCACTGATACACAGATCAGGTGCCAGCCCACATATCCTGCTCTAGATAATGTGACCCACAGAAGTGTGGTACAGTCTGCGAGCAACTAAGAAATACCTCTACTAAGGAGAAATGCGCTGTCTGGGTTACTCAATGAGTGCTGACAGGAGAAGCATTAAACCAGGGCATTAAAAGACTGCAAGAATTGCAGATTTGACCCTGCTAGGCAGAAATGTGCCTTGATAATTTAATTAATGATAACTAGAACTCCTTAAAAATCACATGAACTTATTAGTAAACAACCCCACAATGTTACATTTCATTAATAACCATAAAAAAAAAAATCTATAAATGGTGCCCACTGGAAGGATAATGTTTTTCCTTCTCTCTGAGAACATATGTTTGTAAACCGTGTAACTGGGCCCCGAGTAATTTTGGAGTGAGTAATTTCCTAACGTGCAATTACAAATGGCTAAAGTGCAATAGCTCCCCGAAGCATCATCACAATTTCTGCAGTGAGTGTTTAATTGTAGCCAGACTTTGTAACCTTACCATGGCCTGTGTCCCTGCCATAACCCTAGGCCTAAGCTCCACTCTTCAACATATGGGAAAATTTTTCAAGCTGATTGCTCCAATCTGATTAGGGGAAGTTATGTAGCTGCCATTTATTCAGAGTCTTGTTACCACACTCTAACAGCTGCTTTGTAAAAGATTCCCATTAAGGCCATTTTCTGCCTACTCCAATTCCAGCACGCCTGTCAAAGTAATTGTGATTGCACTGATTGTTCTGAGGGTGTCAGGAATTTAAAAAAAAAAAAA